>LR880971.1:93710479-93731482 GCA_904067115.1 Aegilops sharonensis | reverse complement strand
TTGATGCCCGAAATGCTGTTGGAAGAGGGCTATATGATGTTAGTTTCTGTTTCTTAACAGAACATGCACTTTTGTTATTTTTGCTATGATTGATGTGTGCACCCTATAAATTTCTGTCCTACATGTGTTTTGTAATATGCCATGCCATATTTCCAGGGGTGTATGCCATGTATATTTGTGATCTATGTGGTGACTAGCACGAGCATGCAAACTAGGCTTCCTGATGTTGTTGATTTCAGCCCCTGTTTTGCTGATATTTTTATGCCATGTTAACTTGATGCTACCGAGAGATCCATGCATATTTTGAGATACTTCAGTAAGGATATTTTGAACATATGGTTATGCTCTATCCATCCATGCCTTTTTTTGCAATTATGTAGTGCCATAGCTTGAGTCACTCGAGCTCTACTTTTTCTATAAAATGTTTCCTGGCAGATTGTTTACAGGTTATTCAATTTTGCCAAGGTTGTTGTGGTTGATCCGTGTATGCTATGATATTGTTCTTGCCATGTATATCTTCTATGCCATGTCTTCTTCATGTATGTATGCTTAGTTTATCATGAAAGGCTCTGTAGTGAGTGCTTTGAGCTCTTAAACATGCCTACTTGTTATCTATTTTTGACATGCCATGTTGCTGAATCTGTTAACGAAACTTGCTATATTGACATGGGTGTTACTATATTTTCTGATCCTTTTTGGCTTATGGTCAGTAAGGGACTTTTGTTCTATGCTTTGATTAGATTCATGTCATGCCTTGTTTTGCTATTATAAGTTCCTGTAGCATGTTGTTTTCTTGCTCTGAACATTGCTACCTGATGCTGTTTTTGCCATGTTCAGTAATTTCACTAAGTCTGTGAAGCTGATATGTTTTGCACTTTTGCCATGCTTGTTTGAACCTGTTATGTTGTGATTTAGCCGTAGCTCAGTGTTCATCTTTTGTCAAGCTTCTTGAGTAGATCACTGCCATACGCTTTTCTGGTACGTTTGGGTGCAGTAGCTTAATTTCTTGTTGCTTGCTAAGTGGTATCATGCTGTTAATGGCAGATTTGTGCCATTCTTGTTTTGCTTGTTATTTGCAAACCGTGCATCCGATTTCGGTGATCTTTATATCGATTTCAACCGAAATCATCTCATCTTTCCAGCGGCATACTTGGTTTGCCAAGTTGATGCCTGGTTCATCATTTTCCTTCCGGAGCGCGCATACGCATTGCATATCACATCTCGCATATCATGTCATGTTTTGCATCATGTTGCTCGTGCATTGCACCGTGATTTATTGTGGTTCCTTTGTTTGTGTTCTTGCTTCTGGTAGAGCCGGGAGACGAGTACGTGAACGAGGAACCTGTTGAGAACGCTTTCGAGGATCAAGCTTTCGACAACTCTGAGAACTTTGCAGGCAAGATGACCATACCCTCGAAATCACTTCTATCTTTGCTATGCTAGATGCTCGCTCTTTTGCTATGCCTATGTTGCGATGCCTATCACTTGCTATATCATGCCACCCATATTGCCATGTCAGCCCCTAACCATCCTTTCCTAGCAAACCGTTGATTGGCTAGGTTACCGCTTTGCTCAGCCCCTCTTAGGGTTTAGGACCCCCTTGACAGTTCGCTTTGAATAAGACTCCTCCAGCAAGGCCCAACTTTGGTTTTACCATTTGCCACCTAAGCCTTTTTCCCCCGGGTTTTCGCGAGCCCGAGGGTCATCTTTATTTAACCCCCGGGCCAGTGCTTCTTCGAGCGTTGGTCCAAACTAGAGCACCGTGCGGGACCATTCCTTGGCAACTTGGATTACGTCAGTTCCTGTAAGCTTCGCTTATCCGGTGTGCCCTGAAAACGAGATATGTGCAGCTCCTATCGGGATTTGTCGGCACATTCGGGCGGCTTTGCTGGTCTTGTTTTATTGCTGTCGAAATGTCTTGTAGTCCGGGATTCCGAGATTGATCGGGTCTTCCCGGTAGAAGGAATATCCTTCGTTGACCGTGAGAGCTTATAATGGGCTAAGTTGGGCCACCCCTGCAGGGTATTATCTTTCGAAAGCCGTGCCCGTGGTTATGAGGCAGATGGGAATTTGTTAATGTCCGATTGTAGAAAATCCGAAGTTGACCTTAAATAAAATACACATCAACCACGTGTGTAACCGTGATGGTCTCTTCTCGGCGGAGTCCGGGAAGTGAACACGGTGTTGGAGTTATGTCTGACGTAAGTAGTTCAGGATCACTTCTTGATCGCTACTAGCTTCACGACCGTGCTTTGCTTCTCTTCTCGCTCTCTTTTGCGAATGTAGCCACCATATATGCTAGTCGCTTGCTGCAGCTCCACCTCACTACTCTGTCCTTCCTATAAGCTTAAATAGTCTTGATCTCGCGGGTGTGAGATTGCTGAGTCCCCGTGACTCACAGATTCTACCAAAACAGTTGTAGGTGCCGATGATGCCAGTGCAGGTGACGCAACCGAGCTCAAGTGGGAGTTCGACGAGGAACGTGGTCGTTACTATGTGTCTTTTCCTGATGATCAGTAGTGGTGCCCAGTTGGGACGATCGGGGATCTGTGTAGCATTTGGGGTATCTTCTTTTATTTTGGTTCCGTAGTCGGACCTTGAGTGTAATCTGAATGATGGATGTTTACTTATGTATTGTGTGAAGTGGCGACTTTAAGCAAACTATGTATCTCTTTCCCTTATGTATTACATGGGTTGTGTGAAGATTACCTCACTTGCGACATTGCTTTCAATGCGGTTATGTCTCTAAGTCGTGCTTCGACACGTGGGAGATATAGCCGCATCGAGGGCGTTACAGCAATGTTCCATCTCCTGTAAAAGGACTAGCTAGCAGTTTCTCTATCATACCCGAAGAAATTTCAAGGTAAACATTTTCAGTAGGTTCAGTAGGTTGAGGAGCAACTCTTTGCTCTACTGGTCATGGTTAAGATACCCCGAACAAGCCCCTCAAAGGATTACTTTCCACAGTAACAAGTGATAGTAAATTTCAGCACATTATATACATTTTTCCTTACCAAATTCCACTTACCAAAGGCGCTTCACTCCCTAGCAACGGCGCCAGAAAAGAGTCTTGATGACCCACAAGTATAGGGGACCTATCGTAGTCCTTTCGAAAAGTAAGAGTGTCAAACCCAACGAGGAGCAGAAGGAAATGATAACTAGTTTTCAATGAGGTATTCTCTGCAAGCACTGAAATTATCGGTAACCGATAGTTTTGTGATAGGATAAATTGTAACGGGTAGCAAGTAACAAGAGTAAAGAAAGTGCAGCAAGGTTGCCCAATCCTTTTTGTAGCAAAGGATAAGCCTGACAAACTCTTATATGAAGGAAGACGCTCCCGAGGACACATGGGAATTATCGTCAAGCTAGTTTTCATCACGCTCATATGATTCACGTTCATTACTTTGATAATTTGATATGTGGGTGGACCGGTGCTTGGGTGCTTCCCTTCCTTGGGCAAGAATCCCACTTATGATTAACTCCTATTGCAAGCATCCGCAACTACAAAAGAAGTATTAAGGTAAACCTAACCATAGCATGAAACATATGGATCCAAATCAGCCCCTTACGAAGCAACGCATAAACAAGGGTTTAAGCTTCTGTCACTCTAGCAACCCATCATCTACTTATTACTTACCAATGCCTTCCTATAGGCCCAAACAATGGTGAAGTGTCATGTAGTCGACGTTCACATGACACCAGTAGAGGAAAGAAAACATATATCTCATCAAAATATCGAACGAATACTAAATTCACATGACTACTTATAGCAAGACTTAGCCCATGTCCTCAGGAACAAACGTAACTACTCACAAATCATATTCATGTTCATAATCAGAGAGGATATTAATATGCATAAAGGATCTGAATATAAGATATTCCACCGAATAAACCAACTAGCATCAACTACAAGGAGTAATCAACACTACTAGCAACCCACAGGTACCAATCGGAGGTTTTGAGACAAAGTTTGGATACAAGAGATGAACTAGGGTTTGAGATGAGATGGTGCTGGTGAAGATGTTGATGGAGATTGACCCCCTCCCACTAAGAGGATCGATGGTGATGACGATGGTGATAATTTCCCCCTCCTAGAGGGATGTTTCCCCAGTAGAACAGCTCCGCCGGAACCCTAGATTAGTTCCGCCAAGGTTCCGCAAGCTTCCTCCTTATTTTTTCCAGGGTGAAAGACTTCATATAGCAGAAGATGGGCACCGGAGGCCTGCTAGGGGGCCCATGAGACAAGGGGGCGTGCCCAGGGGGTGTAGGGCGCGCCCCCACCCTCATGGCTAGGGTGTGGGCCCCGTCTGGTTCATTATTTCGCCAGTATTTTTTATATATTCCAAAACGTTCCTTCGTGAAGTTTCAGGACTTTTGGAGTTGTGCAGAATAGGTCTCTAATATTTGCTCCTTTTCTAGTCCACAATTCCAGCTGTTGGCATTCTCCCTCTTTGCGTAAACCTTGTAAAATAAGAGAGAATAGGCATAAGTATTGTGATATAATGTGTAATAACATCACATAATGCAATAAATATCGATATAAAAACATGATGCAAAATGGACGTATCAGACTTCTATGGTCATGCTTGTCCCACACAGCATGTCCACGTGTGTCTTGTGAACTAGCTCATGTTTTGGAGCTTACTACCATAGTCCATTTCCCGAGAATCTCGCAATGTTATCTCGTCGGGTTGTGTTGCAAACTTTCTTTTCCAGACATGTTGTCTGAAATATCCTGTCACCAACCAGATCTGAATCTCATGCAGATATGATTGTTGGATCTTTTCCATGATCTATGATGTAGGCTCCGGCAAGGTTGATGTTTTGGCCGACACACCTAGCCAGAAGATCTATTATAATCTTGACTGAGTAATTTGACCATCTTCTCCATGAGGATGTTGTGCGACTTATTTTAGAAGTAGTTCCTTATGGATCCTTTGTTCTTCCGAAGTCAGACCTTTACTTGATGTTCCAAATACCGTATGGTATTGGGTTCAGCTGTTACATCAAGGAGAACATTAGAAGCGGAGTGCTAAATGTCTCTCGGACGATCAAACAGATTTTGTTTCCTTGCACTAGTAGAAAAATCCCCATTCGTCCCAGTTGGTTAGGGCCTTTTGTCCCGGTTCTTGAACCGGGACTAAAGGGTCGTTACTAATGCCCTAGACCTTTAGTCCTGGTTCTAACACGAACCGGGACAGATGGGCCTCCACGTGGCCGGTGCGCCGAGCCCAGGCAGGAGGGCCTTTGGTCCTGGTTGGTGGCACCAACCGGGACCAAAAGGCATCCACGCGTCAGCATTTCAGGGGCTGCGGTTTTTGTTTTTTTTGAAAGGGGGGAGGGTTGGGGGTTTTGGGGGTTAATTTAGGTGTTTCATATATTGTGTTAGCTAGCTAATTAATAGAGAGAAGTGTCCTCTCCTATGTCCGTGCTTGGTCGACGCTACGTACTATACATAGAGAGGCCCTCGACACGCTAGCTAGTAACAAAATTAAGGAAACCATTAAGTACAGAAGTTCGTCATGTATACTGAGAGAAGTGATCGATCGACCTCTCCTTCTCCGAGAGATTGGTCGAACAACAAGTTTTCGTATTATCTATCCGACACTACTGGCTACATACATATACAATATGTAAGATCTCTTACAATACCCTAGCATTTGAAATCAACTTCCACATGGTATTCTCCGGCTTTATTGATGACGTGGTCAAGAAAGAATCCCGCCAATTCCTCTTGAATTTCTTTAACGCGATCTTGTGGTAGGAGTTCATTCTGCATCTGCCACGTCTAATTTGAAGAAGGGGGTTAATACATATATATGAATGGAACTCAACAGAAATGATGGTGCAATAAAATAAAATTGTGAATATTATTGCTTACGCACTTCATATTGTCTTTTAGAGTAGCCCCGCTTATTTTTCAAAGCCACGTTGTAGATGAACTCGCACACGTAGTATCCACAGTAATTATTCCCTTGTTCTTGCCACAAGCACTTTACGAGAAATAGAGGTCAATCAAACTGATAATGAAGCATTATAAATGGCATTGATGAAAGTATAGCTATAGAATCAACGGGAGATACGTGCAACTAGATAGCTAGTTGTACTTACTTTCGGGTATGTATATCGCAGCTCCTTCGGCAGTCGCGGAGCTTCTGCGGTGAACTGTTTCCAAACCCTGCAAGACAAAGAAAATAATTATTATTACTTGAGATATCAGGAAATGAACAAAAATTTGCCGATATGGTGCGATAATGATCGATTGAACTTACTTGTTGAGCATTTTAGTCATGCCCGCATACGTTTCGGGATCTTTTCGTCTCGAGTCTAAGACGGTTACTAGTCCCCGCTCAAGCTTAATCCCCAGAAGAACATAGTGGAAGCTGCGCACGCATGCATAACTCATCAATTACATTACTATAACCTTGCTCGAGTAATAAGGGAAACCGAATATGCACATGACAGTAACACTCACTCGAAGTTGTAAGGAAAGTGTATTAAATCTTTGTTTTGATTTTTGATCAACGATTGTAGCAAGTAGGCCTCGGCCTCTTCGGCGTCCTATGTAACCAGAAATTCATCTATGATATTTGTGTTAATGAACCGAATATCATACATTTCTTGTTTTCTGCACTCGACGATCTTCAATCTGCATAATATAGTGAGGATAATTAATTATAAATACATGCAATGAAAGAGCTGATCTACATATAGAGACTTAATGACAGAAATAGTACTTACAGACAGTAGAAAAAGACCGTTAATTTATCTAGGGCCTTTTGATTCAAGAACTCGAAGAACTCCTCAAATGGAACAGGCAACAGATCAGTTCCAACGAGGTCGTGCTCCTCTTTAATTCTCAGATACAAAGTATTCGTCCCCCCAGACTCTCTGCAGGTTTTCATGTACCAATTATGGAATCTTCGCATCATCGTTGTTAGAGATTTTTCATCTTTGACGAGAGGCTTCCCGTACTCGTATCTGTGTTCGACCACCTCCATAAAATCAAAATTTACATCGTCAGGCAGGTAATCTCCAAGATTGCTGTAATAGGGCACCGTCCCCGGAGCATTAGCGACGATGTCATTAGACACATTGAGCGGGGGGCACGATTGCTTTGCTTGTTCGCCGAGCTAGGCAATTTTTTCCCAGCTGCTCGTTCTTTTAACCTTTGATCACTGACAGTACTTCCCGACCGCTCCACTTCGAGATATGCCTTTTCAGTAATGCGCTCATGGTTTGTTTTCGGCGCAGACTTTGGTGGTTTCCTCAGGGCATCGATAGTGCGCTTTGCTTTCACTGGATCTACCTTCTTCTCTAGAGGTGATGTCTCTGCGCTTTCAACCCTTCAAAGAAGGTCTTCACTTCGGTCCGCACGATCTTCTTGTTTTCCTCCACAGTCATCTCGTACGGTAACTTCTCTAGAGGCTTGAGAGGTGGACCATATCTGTATTGCTTCCCGCCTCTGGCTATACTGCTAGACGCCGGAGCAGACGGAGCAGCTGCGGCTGTCTTCTTTCATGCCTGCTTAAGAGGCGGAGGAGAAGGACTATGACACGCCGGAGCAGCCGGGGCGGCGGCGGGTCTCTTCCGCCCTTGCTGGCGAGGAGGAGAAGGAGGAGGCTGCTGGCTGCTCGGGCACGCCGGGGCAGGCGGGGAAGGAGGTGGAGTGCCGCCACGCGCCGGAGAAGGAGGCTGAGTGCCCTGATCGTCACTCGCCGGAGGAGGAGGTGGTGGAGGAGGCGGAGTGCCCTGACTCACCGGAGGAGGAGGAGGAGGCGGAGGCTTCCAGTTCGGAAGGTTGATGAACTCCTTCCGCCATAGGCATGGAGTCTTCAGAGCAGAACCCAGCCGAGTCTCCCCTTCACCGGTAGGGTGGTCAAGCTAGAGGTACTAAAATCCCTCTGTTATTTCGTCCACCGTCACCCTAGCATATCCTTCTGGAATCGGACGACAGTGAAAAGTTGAGCCGGGTTCAGAAGGTCGAACAGAGCCGACAGCCACCTTGACTTTTAAGTTCTGCCATTGCGTCATAAGGTGGCAATTTTGAGACTCCATGATAGCATCCATGGGGTAGCTAGCAGGAGCCGTCAATACATGCTCCGGCTGAAGCAGCTCGGTGGAAAACACGCTGCTTCTCCACTAAGATGGCGGGGTAGCTTCGGGGGAAGCTTCGGTAGTTCGTTTGCAGCGATTTGCTTCTCATTCCTCTATCGCTTGTACCCTTGCGTGCAGCGCCTGCAGTTCGGTCTGCTGCACTTTCTTTGTCCTCTCCTGGCATTTGTAACCGCCTGCGTCCGGAAAACCAACCTTCCATAGAACGGAGCCTGGCGTGCCTCGTGTCCGTCCAGGGTGCTCAGGATTCCCGAGGGTCATTGTGAGCTCGTCATTCTCCCTGTCTGGAACGAACGTCCCTTGCTGCGCTGCATCGATATAGTGCTGAAGCCTCTTGACTGGTATTTTCAGTTGCTCGTCCGTCCAAAGGAACTTCCCTTATACAGGGTCCAAGGTTCCGCCAGCCCCGAAGAACCAAGTCCAGCAACGGTCTGGCCAGTTCATTGTCTCTAGTTCGATCCCTTTATCAAGCAGATCATTCTCAGCCTTGGCCCACTTAGGCCGGGCTTTGAGGTAGCCATGCGATGGTGAAGCTTCTTCTTCGTAGCATTTTGCTTGTTTGTCGCCGACATCTTCTTACTCTTTTCCGATGTCTTGTGGGCCACAAATGAGGGCCGGTGATCTCTGATCTTCTCATATTTGCCGATCAATTCTGGTGTCTCTTCTTTGTCGACAAACTTTTTCAGCTCATTCTTCCACCTCCTGAATAGATCTGCCATCTTCTTAAGAGAAAAATACTTGATTAATTGCTCTATCACTGGCTTCTCCGGATCCTCCTCTAGCGGTAGGGTGAAATTTGACTTCAGCTCAGTCCAAAGATCATCTTTCTGCATATCATTGACATAAGACACCTCAGGGTCTTCGTACTTAGGCTTATACCATTGGTGGATGCTGATCGGGATCTTGTCCCTAACAAGAACCCCGCACTGAGCAGAAAATGCATCTTTTGTCTGGATGGGTTCAATCGGTTGGCCATCGCGCGCGATTGCAGTGACCTCAAACCTTTCATCCGAGCACAACTTTTTCTTCGGGCCTCGTTGATGCGTCTCCAACGTATCTATAATTTTTGATTGCTCCATGCTACTTTATCTATTGTTTTGGACTATAATGGGCTTTATTTTCCACTTTTATATTACTTTTGGGACTAACCTATTAACCGAAGGCCCAGCCCAGAATTGCTGTTTTTTGCCTTTTTCAGTGTTTCGAAGAAACAGAATATCAAACGGAGTCCAATCGGAATGAAACCTTCGGAAACGTGATTTTCTCACCGAACGTGATCCAGGAGACTTGGACCCTACGCCAAGGAACCAGAGAGGCGGTCACGAGGGTGGGGGGCGCCCCCCCTAGGGCGCGCCCCATGCCTCGTGGGCCCCCTGACGCTCCACCGACGTACTCCTTCCTCCTATATATACCTACGTACCCCCAAATGATCAGAACAGGAGCCAAAAACCTAATTCCACCGCCGCAACTTCCTGTATCCACGAGATCCCATCTTGGGGCCTGTTCCAGAGCTCCGCCGGAGGGGGCATCCACCACGGAGGGCTTCTACATCAACACCATAGCCTCTCCGATGAAGTGTGAGTAGTTTACTTCAGACCTTCAGGTCCATAGCTAGTACCTAGATGGCTTCTTCTCTCTTTTTGGATCTCAATACAATGTTCTCCCCCTCTCTCATGGAGATCTATTCGATGTAATCTTCTTTTTGCGGTGTGTTTGTTGAGACCGATAAATTGTTGGTTTATGATCCAGCTTATCTATGAATAATATTAGAATCTTCTCTGAATTCTTTTATGTATGATTGAGTTATCTTTGCAGGTCTCTTCGAATTATCCGTTTGGTTTGGCCAACTAGATTGGTAGTTCTTGCAATGGGAGAAGTGCATGGCTTTGGGTTCAATCTTGCGTTGTCCTTACCCAGTGACAGAAAGGGTTGCAAGGCATGTATTGTATTGTTGCCATCGAGGATAACAAGATGGGGTATTTATCATATTGCATGAATTTATTCCTCTACATCATGTCATCTTGCTTAAAGAGTTACTCTGTTTTTAACTTAATACTCTAGATGCATGCTGGATAGCGGTCGATGAGTGGATTAATAGTAGTAGATGCAGAATCATTTCGATCTACTTGTCTCGGACGTGATGGCTATATAGATGATAATACCTAGATATACTCGTAACTATGCTCAATTCTGTCAATTGCTCAACAGTAATTTGTTCAGCCACCGTAGAATACTTATGCTCTTGAGAGAAGCCACTAGTGAAACCTATGGCCCCCGGGTCAATTCTCATCATATCAATCTCCATCACTTTTATACTTGCCTTGTTTTTACTTTGCTTTTTACCTTTCACTTTGCATCTTTACACCAAAAATAAAAAAAATATTATCTCTATCAGATCTCACTCTCGTAAGTGACCGTGAAGGGATTGACAACTCCTAATCGCGTTCGTTGCGAGTACCTATCGTTTTGTGCAGGTACAAGGGACTTGTGCGTGGCCTCCTACTGGATTGATACCTTGGTTCTCAAAAACTGAGGGAAATACTTACGCTACTGTGCTGCATAATCCTCTCCTCTTCGGGGAAAACCAACGCAAGCTCAGGACGTAGCACTTGTCTCTTTACCGAAGTTGTACTTGATCCGGAGGGCTAGAAAAAAGAAGAAAGGCGAGAGTTAATTAATATGTGTACATAACAAAGCAATGAATGCGTCAATTAGCTAGTCAGCACAGGCTTAACTTATATATATACCTGGCCGGACTCGGTTCAGTCACCAGAGCCGTCATCACAGTCTCCTTCTTGCACCGTCATTAGGTCACCGGAGCCGTCCTCACGGTCTCCTTCTTGCACCGGCATTGGGTCAAAGGAGCCATCATAATCATAGCCTGCTTCTTCACCCTGTCCTTCCAGACCATCGGTGTCATTGAGAAACAAGAAGACGACATCACTTCCTTGTGCGACTATGTCCCCCAACACCGCTTTTATTGCTTCGTCTCGGGGGGTGTCTACAGTTTCTACAAATATTTACAACATGGCAATTATTATTCAAACATGACAGATGGATATATTAGTAGCAAACGTAGAACTAGCTAGCTAATCATAGTAAGGAATCATATTAATTAGTGGCCTCGACGCTGCTTCTCTAGGGTTTGGGGTGGCCTCGACAATGCTTCAAGGGTTTGGGGTGGCATCGAGAGAGTTTGTTGGGTAGGGGCGCGGCGGGAGGGGGTAGGAGACTGACATCGTTTTTTTTCTAGGGTTTGGGTGTCCTCGGGAGTTTTGGTCGAGCGAGAGGGTCGGGGGTGCTCCCGCGGTATAAGTTATCACAGTCGAGAGGGGGTATATATATCGACCGTACCTCATGTCGAAGTTATCCATGAGGGGGTAATATCGACAAGGACGACATACGTACATGGGAAAATAATATTATCGGGGAGGGGGTATATCGACCCCCCCTCGTGTTGAAGTTATCGGGAGGGGTATATCGACGACGACAGCCCGATAAAACATAAGAAAACGAAGAAGAAATAAAAAGAGGAGAAGAAGAAAGGAATAGAGGAGAAGATCGAAGAAAAAAAAGAAGAAAAAAAGAGGAGAAGAAGAAAGGAATAGAGGAGAAGAAGAAAAAATAGAATATTTTTCTATTTTTTCTTCTTCTCCTCTATTCCTTTATTCTTCTCCTCTTCCTTTTCTTCCTCTCCTCTTCTTCTCCTCTTCCTTTTCTTCCTCTCCTCTTCTTCTCCTTTTTCCTCTTCTTATTTTCTTTTTCCTCTCCTAAATATATAAAACTTTTCTAAAAATGAAACTAACCTAAAATGTCCTAATCAGAGAACATATATAGATAATCCTTTTCTAAATATATCAATCTATCTTTTGCATATATATGAACATATATACACAGAGAACATACAAACATATATACATTTTTATAAAAAAGCGAAACACAAATCATCATATATTTGAACAAAAAATCTGAAAGGAAGGCGTATATCATATATACACAATACATATACTCACATATATACATATATACATAATCTGAAAAAAAACAAGCCTATAATATATGAAAAAAACAAGGACAGGGGAGGGGCGCCGGCCGGACCAAGGTGAGGAGGGGCAGGGGCGCGGGTTCGGCGGCGAGGATGGCGACGGGGCAGGGGGCGCGCGTTCGGCGGCGAGGACGGCGACGGGGCAGGGGCGACGGTCGGCGAGGAAGGGGGCGGGGCAGGGCGACGGCGATGACGGGGGCGGGCCGGGGCGCGCGACGTGCGTCGGGGCAGGGCGGCGAGCGGCGACGGCATCGGGCGAGGGCACGTGCGACGGCGAGCGGGCGGCGACGGCGACCTCGGGCGGCTCGGGGAGGCGACGACGACGTCAGGGCAGGGGCCGGCGTCGAGGAGCAGCAGCAGCCTGGCGGCGTTCGAGAGAAGAATGGCGGGTGGGGGGAAATTTCCTAAGTGTTTGGTTATATAGAAAAGGCTTTGGTCCCGGTGATGAAGTCATGTACCTAGGGTAGGGTCATGAACCTGTCCAAGGTACCCTCCCCAAGGACATCTATAGAAGAAACGGCCTTCCAGTCGACCTGGTAGGATTTCACTCGACAGACTCAAAGACACACGACCATGAAGACCCACTCGACCACCAGGAGTTCAAGAACCACTCTGTGCCCAAACGGTCTGTAATTAAGTAGTCTTTATGGTCATGATGACACTTTATGTAAGGCGTTACCAGTAACGCCTGGCCTTAATGTACCTTTAACCCTCCGCTACGTGGGCTGGCTAGGGTCCTGGCGCACTCTATATAAGCCACCCCCCTCCACAGGTAGAGGGGTTCGCACCCCTGTAATTCATACGCATATAATCCAGTCGACCGCCTCCGGGCTCCGAGACGTAGGGCTGTTACTTCCTCCGAGAAGGGCCTGAACTCGTAAAACTCGTGCGTATACAACTAATCCATAGCTAGTATCTTGCCTCTCCATACCTACCCCGCATTCTACTGTCAGACTTAGAACCACGACAGTTGGCGCCCACCGTGGGGCAGGTGTTTCTAGCGATTTGTTGGAGAAGTTGGGATTCTTTCGATCTCCTACATCATGGTTTCAGGTGGAGTTTTGGTCGAAGGCCGCGAGATTCGTCTCGATGCGCTCACGTTCATCGCCGACGACTCCGCTTAGCTTCAGGAGGCTCCTCTCGACGTCGACGCGCTCCCTGTCCGCGGGGCAACGCACTTTCGCGCGTGCGTCCGCGGCGTCCTCCTGCGGCAACCATCGACCCAGTATGGGTCGGTTCTTGTGCCGTCCTCACTCCCAGTCTCCCACCGGCGCAAGCGCTCCGGTCGGTTGAGGCTTCAGCGGTGGGTGACGCATGCGGTGGCTCGCCAGTCGGCCACTTCCCAAGTTGCGGCAATCGAGCCCGACGAATCTCTCTACGGCCTGTTCGATCTGTCGACTGGCTCCGCAGAGACTGCATCCGAGTGAGATAGAAGCGATCCGGCAGAAGAGGTTCTGATGGTCGACGAACCATGCAGTCTTCCAGGATTCCCCCGCACCGACGGAGGCGACGGTGGAGGCGATCCGGCGCAAGCTCACGGAGAGTACCAACCCGAGCCCCTCACTTCGCTACAGAGGGAGGAACTTCGCCGCCGAAACATGGATGCGCTTCACACTCCTATCATTGGAGAAACCCCCGAGGCTCGTGCCTTGGAGGATGTGCGCTTGGCCAACCTGGCCGAGCGCACTCGACTGGAGAACCTCCAGCGAGTTATCGACGAGCGCACGCGACCACGGGTTCCAGAATCCAGTCGACGTCAGCTCTTTCCACAACCAACTCAGGTATATCGAACTCCGATTCAGAATTTAGCAGCTACAGCCCGTATAGCAGAATCGATTCAGCCTTCCCAGTCGGAGGTGGGTAGAGGTTTGCAATAGATCAGAGATTTACTCCGGGCAGCAGGAGATCAAAATTTAGTTGTATCACATTCACGGAACAGGATTCACAGCAGATCCGTCGCTGCGAATTCAGTCCAGTCGGCCCATAGTCCAAGATTGCCCCCGAGGCATGAGGAACATGGAGGCCGGCGTGATGATCAGTACAATAACCGCGAGCCGTATGAGCACCGATTCGATCGCAATGATCGATGTCGAGTGCCCACCCCTCCCCCAAGGGGTGGATCATACGCTCCTCGGCAACAAGATGACAGTCGCCAGCACAGTGTTGGGCGAAGGGTTCCAGTCGACCCCAGAGAACCAGGCTTTGATGCGAGATCCATTATTGTTCAAGGTTTGGTCGACAGGAACAGAGCTCACCGAGAAGGCCATGACAGAGATGTTCCCTCCAGCAGCAGAGTTCATGTCTCAGGGACAGAGTGTTTTAGCAGGGCCATCAGAGCCGCAGTGATTCCTCCCAACTTCAGGTTGGCGACTGGAGTCAGTAAGTTCACCGGTGAGTCCAAGCCTGACACTTGGCTTGAGGACTACCGAGTGGCTGTCCAGATTGGCGGCGACAACGATGAGGTAGCTATTAAGCATTTGCCCCTTATGTTGGAGGGTTCGGCCAGAGCATGGTTGAATCAGTTAGCACCCAGCAGTATTTACACTTGGGAAGATCTTGCCCGAGTGTTTGTCAGGACATTTAAAGGGACTTGCAAGCGACCAGCAGGGTTGACAGAGCTGCAGTCGTGTGTACAGAAGTTGAATGAAACTTTGAGAGATTATATCCAGAGATGGATTACCTTGCACCACACAGTTGAGAATGTGTCTGATCACCAGGCAGTCTGTGCTTTCAAGGAAGGTGTCAAGAACAGGGAGTTGAGTTTGAAATTCGGTCGGACAGGAGATATGACCCTGAGTCGGATGATGGAGATTGCCACCAAATATGCTAATGGTGAAGAAGAGGATCGGCTCCAGAGTGGTAAGTACAAGTCAGTCGCTAATGAAGCCGGCGGAGGGAACTCCAGTCGGAAGCAGAAGCGCAAAGCCGAGCCAGCCGCTCCCGGAGAAGCCTTGGCTGTGACCTAGGAAAGTTCAAGGGGAAACCCAAGGGTCCGTGGAACCCAAAGAAGGTGAAAGACCAAGATGGGAATGATGTGTTGGACTTGCCATGTCACATTCACACGAAGAAAGATGAAGAGGGTAAACTCATTTACCCGAAGCATACCACTCGACAGTGTCGGCTCTTGATTCAGCAGTTCCAAGGGAAGCAGCCCAAGGATAAGGAAAAGGAGTTGGACAAATCACTACTAGGAAAAGGCCTACTAATAGCGCACCGGTTTTGCCTACTAATGGCGCACTACCGGTGCACCATTAGTAGAATGACATTAGAATTTTTTACTAATGGGGCACCACTGGTGCGCCATTAGTATCTGGTATACTAATGGCGCACCAGGCAGTGCGCCATTAGTATGTAACCCCATGCGCCATTAGTATGCCTCCCGGGGGGGCATATGTAACCATCTGCTTTGTCACACTAATGGCGCACTCTTCCTTGATGCGCCATTAGTATCCTTTGGCATACTAATGGCGCACTCTGCCTTGATGCGCCATTAGTATGAATATTTGGTTTCTTTTTGCTTTTCTGATTTTTGCACAGGTTACAAAATATATTATTGGACAGAATATAGACAGCAGCACACAGCAACATCAGATTCATCGAATACAATAGAAGATTAGTCTCCGAATACAATTCATCATATTAGTCTCCGAATTCAAAAGACCGAACAAAGATAAAACATTACAAGTCTCAAGACCACGAGTATCGAGTTTGTCTTCACATTACAAGTCGATATCGATCATCTAAACTACCATCACATAAAAGAGAGTTGTGGTCATCACGATGAGCATCATTGCGATCAAACTGGTCCTCATCCGGTTCCTCCAACGCTCCCTCCTCTCTCGATTCGGCCTCCGCCCTAGTGGTGTACCCTTTGTAACTGTTACCGCTGAAACGGTGAACCTGTCTCCGACACTCCTCCCAGTCGTCGTAGACTCCGGGAACCTTACCCTTGTACAAGACATACGATGGCATCTCTATGCACAAGCCAAACAACAGACAATACATAAGCAATATGTAAGTATGCAACAAAAGGATCGAAATAGAAAAGCAAGACATTAATAGCACGATTCATGGTCCTACTAATAAATAGCATCGACTGTCCAAACCAAAGAGACATACGAATTCATTAAAGTTTAATTACAACATGAGCTAATCAATGTTACAGAACTACACATCACTACTTTCGACTCGACTCATCGGAAAGGAGCGTGGATGAAGCCGCCGTCTGTCGTGATGGTCATGAAATCGCGGTCGTTGTCACCCTGCATTTGTAGCGTTTCGTCTATCTCACTGTTGGACGGTTGATATCTGACGAAGAACTGCCCCGAGGTATGAAGGACATCTTGATGGATGATGTCCGCAAACTCCGACTGGATGCGAAAGAATTCTTGTCTGAGGTTCGCGTCCTGGACTGCCGACAAGCTCGCGGCCCAATCTTTGAGATTATCTGGTAGCAGAAGTTGATGATGGTCCCTTACGATCGCCCGCATGTGATGGTGGGCGTAGTAGGCATCCCTCTGACCGCTAGGCGGCTGCTTGACACAGCAGAACTTCGTATTGTGTGAGAACATGTGCTTGCCGTACTTACGAACTGCCCTGGTGAAGGTGCCTCCAGATTTGGCGTAGCCGGGGAGGACATCATCAAGAACTGTCTTGACATTTGTGTAGTCTATCTTGGAGTTACGGTTCGGGTCGAAATACGTGGCCATGGAATATTTCGGTCTTAAGAGGATGAGTGTGCAATGTGTGTCACTGCACAGAACACAGAATGTTAGAATAAAAAAGAACGATCAAAATCTAAGAAATCATATGTTACGGGGCGGTTAAGGGATGACTTACTCGGGAAAGTAAGCCACAAGGAAGTTATCCTTATCTGGGTTTGCCAGAATGACGCCTTCGAGGTGTGAACTCGCAACTTGGCGGTCCCCAGCGCTGTTCAAGTGCTTGGCACGCATGTAGAAGGGGTCGACTATCACGATGTCCAGGGTCTTGTCTCTAATGATCCGCATCTCCATACTCAGCGAAAACAGCCGAACGAAGGTGTAGTGCAGCGGATGAAGGTTAAGCATAGCAAAGATGTCATCAAACCGCAGGACGATCGTACCCCCGATGTCGCCATCCGCAAAGCCCTTGCCCTCTGGCACCTTGGCCACAAAAACCGGGTATGCCACATCATTCTCTCTCAGACGCCGCTTCTCCAAAGAAAGAACACTGTCGTGCAGACTCCGCATAGCACCGGTTGCAGCATTCAGCATATTTGGCGGTAGCATCGCCCTACCCGCCACATGCACCCTCCTCGAGATATCCTTAGGTGAAGGTGGCCTGTCCTGAGCATGGATCGAACTCGGTGTCGGCTGGCTCGCACCGGCCCTTGTTAGTCTTTCGTTTCCGTCCCTTCTTCTTGATCTCCTGTAATGGGACCGAGTTCTGCTCACAGACCGCTTTCTTGAGCGTGTTGGGGTTGATAATATTTCGCACCTCAGCTATCTGAGGCTCGGTGAAGGCGGGAGCTGGAGGCGTCTCCTGAGGACTGAACGCCAGACGACGCCGATTGCAATTGGATTTCTCCGACGTACCAGCTAGATTGCGGTCGTCTTGGTTGGGTTCTTGAGAAAGAGGCCCGCAGAACTCGTCAGCGTACCCATGTTCGGCAAAGTACTTATCGACTTTGGTAAATGTACCGTCGTTGTTGTTGTCGTCGTCTGGATCCTGTGCCATAGGGCTGTCCGGATCGTGTGCCATAGGGATGTCCGACATAGGGATGTCCGGCAGGTCCGGTAGCGTTGCGGCGTTCTTGCCATGGCTTGGCGCCGGCATGACTGGCGGTCTTGTCTGTGGGGTGGTGTCCCCCGCCCCCAAACGAATCTGGCTCTTCGGCCAAAGCAGCAGCCAGTTTACGCAGGCGCTGAGGGTCATCTCATCTTCTTCGTCGGCCCCAGCGGGTCGAACCGGAGGTAACAACTCGTCGCAGCCTGGCAGCACCCGAACCACTTCAACCCTATACACTGTGGGTGGCATCGGATTACCGTGGAACATGCGGTAGCCCGGTTGAACGATTCTGCCCTTGGCGACATCGACCAACTCGGCGCCCACGAAGTGCAGAAGAGTGCAAGGAACGTCGGCGGTGCCCTGCGAAAACATGTACAGGGCGTCAGGGATCCCTAGTCAAAGGCAAGGAGATGAAGTCATCGGCCGAGAGGCTTAGTTACCATGATGCCATCGAGCTCGGCTAATGTCGAGGCACCGCCAACAGCGGGCATGCAACTGACGGAGGGGGAGCTTGCTGGCGAGGTGCCGGCCGGCGTACACCCGGGTGCATTAAGCTCCAATGCCCGTGCCGGCGCCGGAGACACGAATACCGCCTCCGCCGAAGACACCAATGGCGCCGCCGCCGGAGACACCAATGGCGCCGCCTGCGCTCTGTGCGAGTTGCTGGCCGTGAAGCTGGGAACCGGGGGAGGCCCCTGTTGGCCGCCCGCAATCCACGTCGTCAGCCCATGAATCAACGTAGGCACCATGGCGTTGAGCTGCGTTCCCAGTTGTTGTTCCACTTGCTCTTGGACAAGCTCCGGAATCCGCGCCACTTGTGCCTTGAGTGCTTCAACCTCGCGCGTCTGGCTTTCCGAGCTGGCCTTTTTCTCCTTCCGCACACCAGCGGTATAGTATGACCCCCATTTTGTGGACAAGCCTTTGCCGGCCACACGACCAGCTGACGTCGGCTTAGTGAGCTTATCCTTGCTTTTCATTATGTTCAACGCCCTATTTAAAGGGCTGTCGAAGGGGGAGATTTGAGACGACCCCGCGCTACTGCTTTCAGTTTCCTGCGAAAGGAACGTGAACCATTTAGAAATATTGGGGATTAGTTAGAGTGCAACCATATGGAGCTAATTACGCGGGGGTGTATTCCTTACCAGAACAAGCTCAAGCGCCCTGGTCTTCGGATCCGTGGTAATCTCCTTTGTTATCGGGTCCTCCTTGTACCGGGCCCTGACATAGTTCCTGGTCTGCTTGTTACCGTTGTATTTCTCGAAGCGGGGTGGTAGGCCTTGCTCGGCACGCTTCGCGTCCTCCTTGTCCCATATAGGCTCCGCCACTCTGTAACCGCCGGGACCGAGTTTGTGTTCCCCTAAATTCAACTCCCGCATTTCTTTCCCCAACTGACTTGATTCGGAGGTTGCACTGGTCGAGCACTTGATCTTGAACTCCTTGTACTCATCTTCACTCATCAAAGGATATTTCGCCTTAATCTTCTCATAACTATCACCTTTATCAATCATTTTCTTCACCGCGCTTCTCGAAGTAGACAGGGTCGTGCTCATCTTCGCGAGGGTGGCACTGTTCACTTTATTCCCTGAGACGTGTGTGTTTTCAAATTCGGCGGGGAACTTGTAGCGTTCGTGCAGCTTCGTGAAGAGGAGGTTGCGCAAATTCACTCGGTCCTTATGCCTAAGGTTCTCGGTGTTGATCGAGACGGTGCTCCGGAGAATGCACCCGAGCTGAACCGAGTACACCTTGACTATATGTTTGGGCTCCGTTGGATTCCCGTCGGAGTCCACTTGAGTGAATTCCTCCTTGACGGTGCGGAGCGCATTCGGACGCCGGTCCTTCCTTTGCTTCTTCGATTGGCTGCCATCTGTGTGTGCGCCGCCATCATCAGTGGTGGCATCCTCGGCGGCACCATTAGTGGTGTCGTCCCCGACGCCACTAGGGGTTGTGTAATCAGGATCGGTGTCTTCCGCGGCGTCCTCATAGCGGTGAGGTTGTTCCTCCATCTCCTGGGACAGCTCCCAGAATTGCTTGTCACCCGAACCACCGGCCTCATCGTTGTGGGCCATGTTTCGCTCTAAATAGGAAAAAAGTTTTGTCAAAAAGTTGGTTTTTTGTCAAGGAACAAGATCATGGTCTCATCATTTAGGGTTTGTCGACACTGAGGCACCCTAAAAGCCTAAGCTTTCATCATTTAGGGTTTGTCGACGCCGAGGCACCCTAAAAGCCTAAGCGTACATGATTTAGGTTCTCATCGACACCGAGGCATCTGGGGCAGCCAAGTTAAGTTTTCATCATTTAGGGTTTATCGATGCCGAGGCACCCTAGGTTGGGCCTAATCACTTGGCACTAATCACTTGGCTCTATTGCCACCTATGTTGGGTTTATCATCAAGGGTTTATCGATGCTAAGGAGAATTCTAAGTTGGGCCTAATCACTTGGCTCTATTGCCACCTATGGTTTAATGCAGCAAGAGTGGCAGGGCAGTTGATCCTACTTAACTAAGTACTAAGATACCCCGGCCCATGCATTAGTCGCAAGTACCCCATATGTCCTACTTTTAGCAAAGTCATGCTAAAATTCACGGAAAATTTTAGCATGACCTTTGCTGAAAATAGGACATATGTAGTACCCGAATTTGCCGGAACGGAAGTTAATCGACATTCCGGCAAACTCAAGGGCCTATCTTTGCTCATGTTTTTGACAGTAGCCTCTGAAGAAAACAGCATTGCAACATTCAAGTTCATAGGATAAAAAAATCATCCACATTCACCAACCCTCAAGATGTTAAAACCCACATGAGCTGTAAACAGACTTAAAAAACCCACATGATGTTATAACTGTATACACTGAACATGATGATACCAAATGGGAAGGAAAATTGTATCACTCTAGATTAGTGTAGCCACTATCTAACAAAACCAGAATGTTAACAAAATTACACCATGATGATACCAAATTCTTGTAGCAGTACAATGAGTTCACAGGATAAAAAAATCATCCACATTCACCAACCCAAACTGGTGGAGATACAGCAAACCAGAACCTCCCAGGTTTCTGCCATTTTATTTTTCCCA
>LR880971.1:93685538-93710247 GCA_904067115.1 Aegilops sharonensis | reverse complement strand
TTTTAGCAAAGTCATGCTAAAATTCACGGAAAATTTTAGCATGACCTTTGCTGAAAATAGGACATATGTAGTACCCGAATTTGCCGGAACGGAAGTTAATCGACATTCCGGCAAACTCAAGGGCCTATCTTTGCTCATGTTTTTGACAGTAGCCTCTGAAGAAAACAGCATTGCAACATTCAAGTTCATAGGATAAAAAAATCATCCACATTCACCAACCCTCAAGATGTTAAAACCCACATGAGCTGTAAACAGACTTAAAAAACCCACATGATGTTATAACTGTATACACTGAACATGATGATACCAAATGGGAAGGAAAATTGTATCACTCTAGATTAGTGTAGCCACTATCTAACAAAACCAGAATGTTAACAAAATTGGTATGGGTCACTCTATCTGCCCTCTAATGACTCACTCAACTTAACAGGACAGCCCACAAGCATTGTTTTGATTCCAACAGCTGCTGTAAAATACATCCAGCAAAGGTGCTCTAAAATCAGAAATACTACCCCCCAAATCTTTAGCTCAATTCTGAAAATACATGGTCTTCTAGTTACAATACTACGCCCCAACAGTCAAAATTCAAACCACACACTTACTTTCAACTATAAACAAAACTGACTTGCTGTTAATGAACAGTGGCTAAAGATATATAAAAATCCATTACAAATGTGCCATGACAATAAAACAACTCATGGAAGTAAACTACTAGCAGGCTCAAAAGTCAAGTAAACTGAAGATTATGACAGCTTGCAAACACAGGACCATTTTATTATCATGGCAGTCCACTATATATTTTTATGACAAAATACATCATTATCAGGGCACATTATGGCCATTTTCTTACATGATGCTAACTGTACCTAACTGAACATATTTCTCACCTTGGAGGTGTTGCTGCTGCTGCACTGTCTGAACTTCAATTCCTTTACCTCCTTGGAAACCTGAAATATGCAGATGTATATGATGATTCTAAGAAAAGGGAAAAGGTGTATCAAGAACAGATTCACATGTGTGGTTGTTAGCCATTTTATAACATTGCATAGCATTAGTCAGACAGAGCTGAGCCTTTCACCACTATATAATATTGCCATATAAAATTACAAATTTATGTAACCTGGNCTGAAATATGCAGATGTATATGATGATTCTAAGAAAAGGGAAAAGGTGTATCAAGAACAGATTCACATGTGTGGTTGTTAGCCATTTTATAACATTGCATAGCATTAGTCAGACAGAGCTGAGCCTTTCACCACTATATAATATTGCCATATAAAATTACAAATTTATGTAACCTGGATTTTTTTTGTATGAAACCTAGTCAATGTGACAATATATAAACTATTGATCTACTAGTTATCAAGTTGAGAAATTGACCGCATATAAGAAAAAGCAATATCAGACTTGACTAGAGATACTAGTAAAGTTGTAAGTTATATCTTACCAGTGTGCTAACGGAAACTGTACTAATTAGGGTTCTTATTATGTTCTGGTATATAAATTCTTCTCAATTACTTAGGAAAATTACTGGATGTCTTACAAATTATAGAGGGAGTTAATAATTTCAGTTCCATAAGAAAAAATTCATCAATACTATGCATCATCTTCCTACAATGCATCATCTTCCTACTATACTTGCTACTCATCTTCAGAACCAAACAACAGCAAAAACAGTTGAAGAGAGGCTCATGAGAGGACACTCAAATTTGCTAACCCTAGAACACGGGGGAAGAGGGCTGTGGTACTTGCGGGAGGTAGCCTAGGGGGGAGGAGGGGAAGGGGGGAGAGGTGAGGAATCACCTGTGGGATAACGGCAGGCTGCCGTAGGAGGGCGCCGGCGTCGAGGATGCGGCGGGCGGCGGCGCATCGAGGAGGAGGCGGCACGTCGAGGGGCAGGCGACGCGTCGAGGAGGAGGTGCGTCGAGGAGGAGGCGGCGCGTCGAGGAGGAGGCGGCGTGTCGAGCTTGCCACCCACCTTGGAGCCAGAACCCTAGGGCGTGCAGGCGCGGCGGACGGAGGGGACGGAGGGGGCGGCGCTCGCGGGGGAGGCGGGGCTCGGGGGGAGGCGGTGCTCGAGGGGGAGGAAGGGGAGAGGGAGGCGGCGGGGGCGCGTGGGCGGCTGCGGCGGACGGAGGCGGCGGCTGCGGCGGCGGCGTACGGTTGGGGTCGATCGAGGGGAATCTGGCGAGGGAGGGTGGGAGGACACAGTGCGAGGGCAGTAGGTGGAGTGGGGGGAGGGTTCTAATGGCGCACCACCCCCTCGTGCGCCATAAGTACGACTATTCTAATGGCGCACCTCCCCTTGGTGCGCCATTAGAATTTTGTTTTAATCTAGCCCGACTTGTCAGGTTATATACCACCTAACCCTATCTACATCAGAACCCGCCCACTAGCCCGACTGGTCAGCACGCAACACACACACCAGGAGGTCCTGGGTTCGATTCCCAGGCTCCCCAATATTTTTGTTATGCATTTAAAATGTTGTTTGATATTTATTTGTGTTTAAATATGTTCAAACTTGTTTAAATCATAACAGTAATATTTTTTTATAAAAACAGTAATAATTTAAAAATGTCCTCATGATGGTGGGATCGAGATGGAGAGGGATCGAGATCGAGATGGAGGGGGAATCGAGATCGAGATGGAGGGGATCGAGATCAAGTGTCCTCATGAATGCAAAAAGTGCCCATGAAATTTAAAAATATTCATGATATCAAAAAGTTCCTATGAAATACAATCGAGAAATGAAGACTACGATTTAAATACAATCGATCTTAGCTAGCTATCTGTTCACAATCTTCTTGCCCTTCTTTTTCGCAAATGGAGTTCTTCTGTGGAACAGACGTCCTTTAGGTAGGGTGGTCCTGCTTCTTCTTGTGGTGTGTGCTACTACTTCATCGTCGTTGTCATGTTCGATCTTCGGGTCGCCGTACTTGTCGAAGTCTTGCTCATTGGCTACTCCATCCATTCCAATGATCTTCCTTTTGCCTCTCCTCACGACAACACGACTGGGCTTTGACGGGTCGGCAATGAAGAACCATTGGTCCACTTGGGAAGCCAGTACCCATGGCTCATTTTTCGCGGTGACGTTTGCGCCCGCGGTCTTGGATTTTGCTTCGGGTATAACCATGGTGGTGAAATACCGGTCTTCTTTTAGGACGCTCTTGGCCCTTCTGACATGGAACATCGGGACCTTCTCTCCAGCATAGCTCAGCTCCCAGATCTCCTCGATCCTTCCGTAGTATCTGTCCTTGTCGTTGCCGGTGTAGGATTCCATCGTTACCCCGGAGTTCTGATAACCATCGCTCTTCATGTCCTTGTCCTCGGTGTAGAATGTGTAGCCATTGATATCGTACGCCTCATAGGTCATCAGGTTGTGCTCGGCGCCCTGTGACAAGGCGAATATGAGTTGTTCTTCCGCGGAAGAATCCTCATGTAAAGGGTACGACAGAAGCTTCTGCTTGAACCAACGCGTGAAACATGAGTTGTGCTCTTTGAGTATATCTCCGTCCGTCCTCTGTTGGCCCCGGTCATTGTACGTCTTCTCAATAAAGGTTTTGTGCTCTACCACCCAAGGATCGATGTCGGGGGGAAGAGCTGGTCGTGCCCCACGAGCACCTACGGGACCTGGGTCCCTTTGTGGTTTGGAGGGGGGCGGAGACTGCACAAAGAGCCGGTCGAGGCGATGCACACGAGAGGGTTTTTACCCAGCTTCGGAACTCTCCGGAGAGATAATACTCCTACTGCTGCTTTGTGGATTATCTGGTGTTCTTGCTAGGGAGCAATGCGGGCTACAAAACCTAGCCTGGATGTGACGAACTAAGCTGGAGCTGGACCGAAACCAGCCGAACCTGTTCTACGTTGCCCTCGGGCCTCCTTTTATAGGCACAAGGGGTTACCACATGTGGCAAGTAGACAAGGTTACAATGGTAAAAACTTAGGTAGGTACACCGCTTTGTACAGTGTACAGTAACCTATACCTAACTCTGACGGCAAGGGACAAGAGTCATCAATGCCTGTCACGGTCGCCCGAACAGTGTAACAGGGACCGTTAAGTGCGCCTCCGTCCGCCACGAGGGTGGCTTGTCAGCGCTGTTTGTCGCTACTCCCCGCTGGCTGCACAACCCACCGACACGCGTACTTGGGGGAGCCCCGTGGTGACACGTTGGCGGGTGAGCTGGAGCGGAGATGAAGAGAGGTCGCCCGCCCTGGCAAGCGCCTTGCCGCAGCGGGAACCTTGTCGCGCTTGGGGGTTTAGCGCCCGCCAAGCCTTCCCGGCAAGCTCCTCTTGCCGGGGCCTCATTTCCTTTGCGCCTTGCGTAGCCTTCCCGGCAAGCTCCTCTTGCCGGGGTCTTGACTGCTTCGTTCTTGAATGACTCCAAAGGAGCCGCGGAGGATCTTGGCGGCCATCAAGCCGGCCCGGCCGTGGGGCGCTGCAACTGTCCGTGCACGAGTTCGGGGTACTAGGGTACCCCTACTCTAGTACACCGACAGGAGCCCCCGGGCCTGGGCCACACACGGCGCCAAGCTCTGTTGGGCCAGGCCCAAAACTGTGGACGGGCGTGCGTGGTCTTGATTACGCCGTTACTTGCCTTGGACCCACCACGTCCCCCACGAGCGACACGCGTCGGACGTAGCGTCGTGGGGGAGATCGTGGGGCTTTCTTTAATGGAAAAAACGGAGCGCCCGTCCCCTCTCCCTTTATAAGCGGGGAAACCGGGGCAGGACGCCCACTTGCCCTCGCTGTCACATCGGAAAACCCCCGTCGCTTTCTCCTTCCTTCTCAAGCCCACAGAGAGCGACGCTCCGCCCCTCCACTGCCACCGGTGCCACCCACGCCGTCGGCTTCCTCCACCACGACTCCCTATGGCTCCGAAGGCCGATAAGGGGAAGGGCGTGAAATCCGCCGAGGCGCAGCGTCTCGCGGCGCTGCGGAAAGAGCGGGCTCTCTTCGACCCCCTGCTCGACAGGAAGGAGCTGCGGGATGGGTACTACCTCTTCTGGTCGACGGTGACCCGGGCGCATCCGCGCACGAGGGTCATCTCCGCCGCCACATCTGCCAAGGTCTCCTTCGGGTACCCCTTCTTCGCGATTTTCTTCTGGTGCGGGCTCTGCCCGCCCTTTTCTGAATTTTTCTGTGATGTCATGAACACCTATGGCCTCCGCCTTCTTGACTTCACCCCCAACGCCGGTCTCACCTTGGCTGTTTTCGCACATCTCTGCGAGAACTTTGTCGGGGTCCAACCAAATGTCGCTCTCTTCCGCCATTACTTCTCACCCCGTGTAGAGAGAGGAGAGCCGCTTGCCGGAGGAATTGCAAGGACCTCTAGGATCGGCAAGAAGGAAGCGTACCTTGACGGAGAGTTCCGCAGCAAGTGGGAGGAGTGGAGGGCTGACTGGTGCTGGATCTTAGAGGAGGAGCCACAGCCTTTTACCGCCCTGCGCAAAACCCCCATAGTTCGCGGCAACGATTGGAGCAACTTGGCGCCGGAGGACGACAAGTTGAAGATTGCCACGACTAGGATTTTGCGCCTCCGGCAAGCAGGGCTCACCGTGGGGGCAGTTGGCGCGGACTTCCTTCGCTGTCGCATTACAACCTTGCAGGAGAAAGGGAGACCTGCTTGGGGATTCCAGAACGCGGCGGATATCATGAGGTTGCGTCCAGGCCTAAATTGGAACTTCACCACCCTGGAGCTTGACGGCATGTTGCGGCAGCTGTTCAAGCCTGAGCCGGACAACCCTGGATGGTGCATGTTGCCGAGGGGAGTTGTGCCCTTGTGCAACAACTTGGCGCTTGATCGCATCAGCGTGATAATGCCGTTGTGCGATTCCCATGGGATCGTTCCAACTTGGCAGGAACCCGCCGATGACATAGTACAGCAGTTCTTCGACGACTTGTCTGAAGTGCCGGTCCACGCCGACGAGAAGAGACGGCTCACCCGCGACACCACTGCTCAGGAGATGGCGCGCATCGCCACAAGGGTGGAGGAGGCTGCAGAGGCCGCTGCCGCTGGCGCGTTTGGGTTCACAGTCGAGGAGGCGGAGAGGGCCGAGGCGGCAAGCCTTGCCGACCAAGAGGAGTTCATCGGTGAGGAGGAGCAGACCGAGCCCGACAACGACCCAAGTGAGCCTGTCGGGGGCGCCTCTCCTCCACCGTCAAGTAGCTTGCCGCAGGAGGAGCTCGCCGCCCCGCCAAGGAGACGTCTCCGGAGGACCGGAGAAATGGCGGGGGAGCATACGGTCCAGCAGCCGCCTCGCCGCCCGACGCGCTCCACCGCGGCAAGTACTGTTGCCGCGGGAGCATCTCGTTCCGCCATGGCGACGGGCTCGGGGTCTTCTGGAGTCGTGGACCCTGCACCCGCTAAGCGCTAGAGGGAGTCTTCTCCCCCAATCCGTCGCGCTGGAGCAGAGTTTGATCTATCCGCTCTCAGCTCCGAGGAAGAAGAGGAAGAGTAAGATCTCGCCGCTGCTATTTGTAGTCTTCCAACTTATTGCTTTATTTTATATCTGACTGGTTCCACTCTGAACTTTCTTCTTCAGGGCGTCAGCTCAGAGGGCGCCGAAGAGAGCCAAGACGCCGGTGGTCGTCGTCTCAGACGACTCTCCTGTAGCAACAGGGGGCACGTCCGGGACTCCTTTGCCGGACCCGGCAACCCTTCAACAGAGCAGCCCCCAGCACAGCCCCCAGCGTAAGTATCTGGTATGCTTCCCGTGGTTCGGCGCGCTTGGGTGCTTTTCCGTTACTTATATCTGGTTTGCTGGATTTTGTAGGAGCAGAGCAGCCACAGGCCCTACTGCAGGTAATCTTCTTGTCTTGATAGTTTTCCTTGGGTTCTGCTCTTCCGTTTCTCTCTTTCGAATGTCTGTTTGATTTGTGCTTCCTCCTTCTGACCATCAGATCCATCTGCCGGAGACCGATGGAAACCGAGGCTGCCGGTGAGGAAGACGCCGGCGGCGACAGCGTCGATGCCAGCAACATGGAGGAGGAGGAAGCTGGTGCTGACAAGCCCGCCGGCGAGGAGGCTGCCGAGGACGCTGGCGCAGAGGCCGGGGAGGAACCCGGCGATCGCACTGACGGCCCGGAAGCAGCAGGAGCGCCAGGCGCTGCGCCGACCGCCAATCTCCCCGCCACCAACGCCGCACCAGACTCCAAGGAGCCCCAGCCCGGGGCCTACTTGAAAGCCGGTGAGGGTGTCTTCATCAAGCTCCCATGGGCATCAAGCTCCAGGGCGCCAGCCGAAGGGGAGACCTTCGATGCGGAGCTGCTTGCCTCCGCCGGGCTCTCGCTGGTTGACGCCCCGAGCAGCAGCAGTGATGAACCTGAGGAGGAGCAGCTGCTAAGGAGGTTGCTGTCGCTCTACCGCGCCCGACAAGCCAAACTGGAGTCCAGGGAGGCGCTTGTCGCGAGGGCGGGAGCTGACTTGGAGAAACGTGCGGAAGAGCTCCAACGCGCCAACAAGGAGACTCTCCGGGACATAGCAGAGGCTCGGGAGCAGCTTGCCGAGGAGCGCACGACCTTTATCTTGGAGAAAGGCGAGGTTGAGGATCAGCAGAGGCTTGCCGGTGAGAAGCTCTCCGCTAGAGAAGGTGAGCTGGCGTAGCGGAAGATCAACCTCGACAGCTTTGAGGAAGATCTTGTCAGGCGCGAGCAAACGATCGGCGGGCCGCTTCAGGAGGCAACGGATGCTGCCGCGGCTGCCGAGGCCGCCAAAGGGGAACTGGAGACGAGGGTGGCTCAGCTGGAGTCCAGCCTCTAGAAGAGTGCCGAGGAGGTCACCGGGTTGAAGCGCGAGCGTGAGAAGGACGCTTATTCCCTCGGTGAGCTTCAGGGTCGTTTGGCTGACAAGATCAAGGAGATCGATGCCGCCAAGGACGTCAAGGCGGATCTGGAGCTGAAACTGGCCACCTTGACTGAGACGCTGAATGGCGTCAGGGAGCGGGAGACGGGCCTGCTGGAGAAAATCAAGACCACCGAGGAGTTGCTGTCGAATGCCGTGACCGCCCATAATAATCTTCGGGACATCATAATGCATTGGACAGAAGGTCTCGTGGACACTGCCGCCGGCATCCACAATGAGCTGATAGAGTTGAGGATGACAGATCTTGGATATTCCACCGACGAGAACCTCCAACCCAGCGTCAAGCTCAGCCTTTTCTTCAAAGGCGTGTTGGCGGGTATCCGGCGGCTCCGGGATGAGGTTCCGAAGCAACTGGCGGAGGAATCACGCCAAGTCTGTGCCGAGGCTCTCCAGAAGGTGTTGATGAAGGTGGCCTTCCGCAACCCAGGCGTCGACTTCTCCAAGGCCCTCAAGTCCCTGCCTTCATCCGCCGATGTAGAAGCGCTCAAGACCCTTGTCGCACCCATTGTGGACAGGGTGAGCGGAGTCAAGAGGCTCGAGGGCGACCGCGTGGACTAGGCCGCCAAGTCTATCTTTCTCTTGTCGCTGTAGATCATGTTTAGGCGAAAAAATCTATTAGATCTGCGACAAGTTATCATGTAATATACACTATCTTAGGCCATCGAATGCACCGTTATTTCCTTTACTCGATTTCTTCCCTTGTATGTTTTTACCCTACGCTTTCAGGGAAACTTGCCGGTGCAGGCACCCTTGCCACGAGCGCCGAGTGCGGAACTTCAGCAGCCTGCTGGCGGGGTCGCTACCGACAAGCAACCTCGTCGCGGACTAGTCGCAGCTCACTTAAATTGTTGAGCGGACTCGAAACAAAGTAAGGGCGCGACCAGTCACGATTTGGTTCCTCCGCGCACAGGTTTTCCATACAGAGTACTATCGTTCGAGGAAGATAACTTAAAAATTTAAAACTGGTCGCTTAAACTTAGCAACTTAGCTTTTCTGTTGTTTGTCTTCCGGCAAGGCGACAGTTCCTCGAGCGATGTCCACACCATTATCTCTTCCTCTCCCCCCCGGTTAACTTGTGGGTGGATGAACCTTCTTCTTGTTTGAGAAGAAAGAAGAGAAAAAGAAAGTTATGGAGCCTAATAGCTCACTATCGCTTACCGGGTGTGGATGCTGCACAAGATGTTAGTAAACACATGCATACTTTATTAAGAAGGCATGTATTAACAAAAATGTGCGCAACCATAGGCTTTACTGATGCACGGGGTCTGCGCCCGGCTTTGTACAAAGGATTACATGCAATAGCGGCAAGACTTGTACAAAAGGGTGGTTGTCGGAACGGGTTCCGGCAACCGCGCCTCATGGGTAAAACTTGCGAAGATGCTCTATGTTCCAGGAATTGCTCACCGGAAAGCCGTCTTCGGTCTCAAGGCGGACAGGGCCGGGCCTAGTGAATCGTTTTACCCGATAAGGGCCTTCCCACTTTGGCGTCAACTTGTTGGAATTCTTGGCGGATTGAACACGCCGAAGAACAAGGTCGCCTTCCTCGAAGCTTCTGGCATTAACTGTGCGGCTATGGTAGCGACGCAAAGCTTGCTGGTAACGAGTAGCTCGTACAGCAGCCTGAAGACGATCTTCCTCGAGGAGCAGCGCGTCATCTTGCCGCAGCTACTCTTGCTCAAGCTCATCATAAGCGAGCACTCGAGGTGACCCATATACAAGTTCCGTGGGGAGAACTGCCTCTGCTCCGTAGATCAGAGCAAAGGGTGTCTGGCCAGTGGCTCGATTTGGCGTCGTCCTGATCGACCAAAGAACCACTGGCAGCTCCTCGATCCAGTTCCTTCCGCACTTGTGCAGCCTGTCGAAAGTTCTGGTCTTGAGTCCTCGCAGCACTTCAGGGTTCGCTCTCTCTGCTTGACCGTTGCTTCGCGGATGAGCAACGGAAGCAAAGCAGATCTTGGCGCCATGATCTTGGGCGTACTGCATGAAGGTGCGACTCGTGAACTGTGTGCCGTTGTCGGTGATGATCCGGTTAGGAATCCCAAAACGGCAAACAATTGACCTGAAGAACTTGACGGCTGACTGTGCTGTCACCTTCCTCACTGGTTCCACTTCCGGCCACTTTGTGAACTTGTCGATTGCGACGTACAAGTATTCAAAGCCCCCGACAGCTCGGGGGAAGGGGCCGAGGATGTCGAGCCCCCAGACCGAGAAGGGCCAGGATAAAGGGATCGTCTGGAGAGCTTGAGCTGGCTGGTGTATCTGTTTTGAATGGAACTGGAACGCTTCACACTTGGTTACTTGTGCAGTTGCATCCTGGAGGGCTTCTGGCCAGAAGAAACCTTGCCGGAAAGCTTTGCCGGCAAGGGCTCTTGCACCAATGTGGTGGCCACATATGCCTCCGTGTATCTCCGCCAACAGCTTCTGTCCATCTTCCCGGCAAATACACTTCAATTTCACTCCGTTGAGTCTTCTTCTGTACAGGATGTTGTCAACAAACTGGTACATACTTGACTGCCGGGCTACTTTTTCCGCTTCTTCTTGCTTTTCGGGAAGTTCTCCTGTCTGAAGGAAATGGACGATCTGCTGTGCCCACGTTGGAGCCTGTGGCTCGACAACAAGGACTAAAGGCTCATCTATCACTGCGGGACCATCAGCTTCTACGGCAAGGACCTGCGGGTCTGCCGGAGCTCGATGATCCCCGCCAAGCTTGCCGGAGCTAAGCTTGTCGGGAGCGTTTGCTTCAACGATACAAACTGCATGGTTTGTCGGAGCAGACTGCTCGTCAGTGATATTAGCGTTGGTTTTAGGGACCTTCTTTGCGGCGGCTTCGGAGAGCTCTGCCGGAAAGTAGTCGCCGGAAACCAATTTTCTCTTCTTGCTCTGTCATGTCGATGGTGTCACGGTTGGCTGAGTCAGCTTGAGCACAAAAATCCCTGGTTCCACAGGTAACTTGAGTGCGGCACATTTGGAGAGGCCATCAGCTATATCATTCTGTGCTCTTGGAACGTGTTCCATTTGCAGGCCTTCAAAGTGCTCTTCCAGCTTCCTCACTTCATCGACGTACGCTTCCATCAACGGACTCTGGTAATCTTTATTTACTTGGCGGACGACAAGTTGTGAGTCTCCCCTGACAATGAGCTTCTTAATCCCAAGGTCCGCCGCAATCCTGAGACCGGCAAGCAATCCTTCATATTCTGCAGTATTGTTTGTTGCTTGTTCCTTGGGAAAGTGCATCTGGACTATGTACTTGAGGTGCTCTCCGGTGGGTGCGATAAGCAGCACGCCGGCACCGGCGCCTTGCAGCGAGAAGGCACCGTCAGAGTACATCAGCCACTCTTTATTTGCCTACTTGATGGGGATGCTCGTCTCTGGAATTTCTTCATCTTGCGTTGGCGTCCACTCTGCTATGAATTCTGCCAATGCCCTGCTCTGGATAGTTGAAGTGCTTTCGAACTTGAGACCAAAGCTTGACAGTTCCAGTGCCCACTCAACGATCATGCCTGTTGCCTCTGGATTTTGCAATATCCTCTTCAGTGGGAAGCGAGTGACGACTGTTATCTCATGTGCTTGGAAGTAATGGCGCAGCTTTCTCGAGGCCATGAGCAGGCCGAAAAGCAGCTTCTGCACACCAGAGTACCTTGATCTAGCCCCCTGCAGAAGGGAACTGACAAAGTACACTGGGCGTTGCACCATCTTCTTCCGTATCTTGTCGCAACCCTGCGCCGATCCGTCCTTGTCGGGACCAGAGCTTGACGGCGAAGCGTCTTGCTTGTCGCTGGATGCACCTGCCTTGGTTGCCGGCTCATCATCCGCCTCCCTCTCCGCTACTAACGCAGCACTAACCACTTGATTGGTCGCTGCTATATACATCAGCAACTTTTCTTGTGGCTTAGGTGCGACAAGTATTGGAGCGGAGGACAGGTATCTCCTCAAGTCCTGCAGCGCAGCCTCCGCTTCGGGAGTCCACTTCATTGGACCCGCCTTTTTCAAAATCTTGAAAAAGGGGAGGGCGCATTCAGCAGATTTAGAGATGAACCTGCTGAGAGCAGCCACGCAACCGGCAAGCCTCCTGACATCCTTGACGCGCTTTGGGGCTTCTATTTGCTCAATGGCCTTGATCTTGTCGGGATTGGCTTCAATTCCCCGTTGAGATACAAAGAACCCGAGAAGCTTGCCGGAAGGGACTCCAAACACGCACTTCTCGGGGTTGAGCTTGAGGTTGATCTTGCGCAGGTTTGCAAACGTCTCATCCAAATCCTGAATCAGAGTCGCTCTGTCCTTTCTCTTGACCACTATGTCATCCATGTAGGCTTCTACATTTCTGTGTATCTGTGGTCCAAAAGCATCATGGACTACCCTTGCAAAGGTTGAACCAGCATTCTTCAAACCGAAAGGCATCCGTATAAAGCAGTACGTGCCACATGGTGTGATGAATGCGGTTTTCTCTTCATCTTCTTCTGCCATGAAGATCTGATGATATCCTGAATATGCATCAAGAAATGAAAGCAGATCGCATCCAACTGCGGAGTCAACAATCTGGTCGATACGTGGCAAGGGAAACGAGTCCTTGGGGCAAGCTTTATTAACATCTGTGAAGTCAATACAAAGCCTCCATTTCCCATTAGCCTTGCGCACCACTACCGGATTGGCCAACCATGTGGGGTGGAGGACTCCTCTGACAAGCCCTGCCGCTTCCAATTTCTTGATTTCTTCTGCTATGAACTCTTGGCGCTCCACTGCCTGTTTCCTAACTTTTTGCTCGACGGGCCGCGCGTGAGGACAGACAGCTAGGTGGTGCTCAATAACTTTCCTGGGAACACCGGGGATATCGGATGGTTGCCATGCAAACACATCGACATTCGCCCGCAGGAAAGCAACGAGCTCGCCTTCCTATTTAGGATCAAGCGTGGCACTGATGGTGAAGGTACCACCAGCGTCGTCCTCCTTGGCGGGCACCCTCTTGGTCTTTGGCGGAGCTGCCATCGTCTTGTTGCACTTGCCGGTGGAGCTCGATGGTGCGTCCTCGACGGCAGCGCAGCACTCGGAAGAGGTGCGCTCGCCGGAGTGGGCAACAGAGCTCTTGCCGGACCCAGTGGTCTTCTTCTTCGCCCCGGGAGCTTCAGCGGTAAGTGGTTTGCTATCTGTCGCGGCTGCTGCATCCCGGTAAATCTTGTCGGCGCAGATAAGTGCATCTTTCTTGTCGCCGTGGACAGAAATGACACTTATCGGGCCGGGCATCTTGAGTAGGTTGTATGCATAGTGAGAGGCGGCCATGAACTTGGCGAGTGCCGGACGGCCAAGTATGCCATTGTAGGGCAATGGGAAATCGGCAACGTCGAACATGACCCTCTCAGTTCTGAAGTTGAGCTCACTGCCGAATGTTAGTGGCAACGTGATCTTCCCCTTGGGCTTGCTCCTTCCTGGGTTGATTCCTTGGAAAGTACCAGTTTCTTCGAGCTCGCTGTCAGGGATTTGAAGTTTCTGGAGCACTGTGGAGGAGATCAAATTCAGGCCGGCCCCGCCGTCAACCAGCATCTTTGTGACCTTGAGGTTGCGCATGGTTGGTGAGACCAACATCGGCAAACACCCGACTGCAGTGATGCGATCGGGGTGATCCTCAATGTCAAAGATGATGGGCGTGCTGGACCACTTCAGAGGTTTGCGTGACTCTATGGATGGTTCTGCTGCGTTGACCTCACGCATCCATTGCTTGAGTTGGCGGTGCGAGGTATGCAGAGACGCACCACCATCGACGCAAAGGACCTCTGTTGCCTTTTGAAACTCATGCTCATCAGCTTCATCGTCTTCATAGTCCTCGTCATCTTCATCTTCATCTTCTTCTTTGTCGCGGCCACGGGGAGGTCTGTCTCCTTGCCGCTGCTTGGCCTTGCCGCGGCGTCCTCCCCGACCGGGTCTCTTCTTACTTGCTGCACCTGCACCTTCTTGGGCTTTCTCCTTGTCGCGCCGCTCGTATCCAGCTTTCTGTAGCTCAACAAGTTGCTCGACTTTTTTGCTGCTCTGCAGATCATGGCCCTTAGTGCGGTGGATTTTACAGTACTGCTTGTTGGAGCTGCCAGGCTTGTCGGCGGCCGCCACAGCTTGGCGGTCGGTGTCAACGGCAACCTCCTTGCCGGAGCCACTGGCCTTGGCTTGGTTGGCGGCACCATCCTTGCCGGACTGCTCGACAACTAGTACTTCTTGGTTTTTCTTCCTCCTGTTGTTCCGCCGCCGGCTATTCCTTGCCGGGGCGGTCCCCTCACTGTCAGACTCTGCTCCCACACTCTCTCCTGGGAGTCTTCTTCCTTCTTCAGCGCGTCCACACTTGTCGGCCAGGGCATATAGCTCGCTGACGTCTTTCACTTTACACATCGCCATCTCCTCCCTCATCCTGTGATTTCGTACATTCTGATGGAATGCACTAATCACTGCAGCAGGGTGGACGTCTGGGATGTTGTAATGCACTCGACTGAATCTCTGGATGAATTTGCGCAGAGACTCCCCCTCCTTCTGGGCAAGCAGGTGGAGATCACTCTCCTGGCCATGAGGCTTGTGGCCGCCTGTGAAGGCGCCAACAAATTGGTGGCACAAATCTGCCCAAGAAGAAATAGAGCCATCCGGCAAGTGCATGAGCCAAGATCTGACATTTGACTTGAGCACCAAGGGGAAGTAGTTGGCGAGGATCTTGTCGTCTCGCCCCCCCGCAGCTTGCACCGCGATGGTGTAGATGCTGAGGAACTCCGACGGGTGTGTCCTGCCGTCTACTTCTCTGGCACGTCTGGTTTGAAGTTTTTCTTGTCGGGCCACCGGGCTTGCCGCAGCTCACGAGTGAACGCGGGGCAACCCACCGCGTACGGCAAGTCGCCTGGTTCCCCTGGCGCGTGCATATCGACAGTGGGCCCGGCGCGTTGGTCAGATTGACGGCGCGCTTCTCTTCGGTGCTCGATACGGGTTCGAGCGTCCTCTTCTTGCCGTTCCCGAAGAACTTGGCGCTGGTCGCGACGAGCTCGCGGATCCGACGATGCTGTGGAGTCGCTGCCGAGGTAGATCCGGCGAGTCGGCGATCTTGGCCTTCGGGAAGGGGAGTGTACGATGGGTGCACCCCCGCAAGTCTCGTCGCCATCGGCTCGCGCCTTGTCGCCTCGCCGCGGTTGCGAAGCGCTCGGCTGCCGCGGGACGACGCCGTTGGCAAAGCCGATGAGGCTCTGAATTGTGGCCCTCAACTCGTCGACCTTATCGGCCGTCGGAGGGTAGTCTAGTAGTAACTGAGCTCTCGCCAAGGCTTCCGCTGGTGTGGTTGGCGGCAAGGGCGTACGGAGCGAAGAACGGGATATGCTCGGACTCCTAACCAAGTTAGGAGGAGCAGCATCCCGCCCCAGCGACCGTACCCCACTCGTACCGGCATGCTGAGGTGCATGCGGGTCTCGAGGGCCTCGGGATCCTCCAGGTTGGCCTTGATCCAAAGATCGTATGGTGCCGTGGGTATCATGACGCTGCCTGTCCCGTGCCTCCTGCGATGGACGCGGTGCAGATTCAGACGCCGACGCCCGCGCCGCGTTGTCCTTGGACCCGGCGGCATCGTGGGCTCTCTCGACGATGCCGGTCCCTCCGCCAGCGTTTCCCCCACCACCTGACGGCTCCGGTGGTGGTGGGTTCGACGCAGACGGCTCAGCTGCTGCCGAAGGCTTCTTCTTCGGCGCCATGTCGACGAAGACGTTGATGGAGTTGCTAGTGAGACCGCCGGACCGGGTTCACACAGCTTCGACGCACCCTACCTGGCGCGCCAAAGATGTCGGGGGGAAGAGCTGGTCGTGCCCCACGAGCACCTACGGGACCTGGGTCCCTGTGTGGTTCGGAGGGGGGCGGAGACTGCACAAAGAGCCGGTCGAGGCGATGCACACGAGAGGGTTTTTACCCAGCTTCGGAGCTCTCCGGAGAGATAATACTCCTACTACTGCTTTGTGGATTATCTGGTGTTCTTGCTAGGGAGCAATGCGGGCTACAAAACCTAGCCTGGATGTGACGAACTAAGCTGGAGCTGGACCGAAACCAGCCGAACCTGTTCTACGTTGCCCTCGGGCCTCCTTTTATAGGCACAAGGGGTTACCACATGTGGCAAGTAGACAAGGTTACAATGGTAAAAACTTAGGTAGGTACACCGCTTTGTACAGTGTACAGTAACCTATACCTAACTCTGACGGCAAGGGACAAGAGTCATCAATGCCTGTCACGGTCGCCCGAACAGTGTAACAGGGACCGTTAAGTGTGCCTCCGTCCGCCACGAGGGTGGCTTGTCAGCGCTGTTTGTCGCTACTCCTCGCTGGCTGCACAGCCCACCGACACGCGTACTTGGGGGAGCCCCGTGGTGACACGTTGGCGGGTGAGCTGGAGCGGAGATGAAGAGAGGTCGCCCGCCCCGGCAAGCGCCTTGGCGCAGCGGGAACCTTGTCGCGCTTGGGGGTTTAGCGCCCGCCAAGCCTTCCCGGCAAGCTCCTCTTGCCGGGGCCTCGTTTCCTTTGCGCCTTGAGTGGCCTTCCCGGCAAGCTCCTCTTGCCGGGGTCTTGACTGCTTCGTTCTTGAATGACTCCAAAGGAGCCGCTGAGGATCTTGGTGGCCATCAAGCCGGCCCGGCCGTGGGGCGCTGCAACTGTCCGTGCACGAGTTCGGGGTACTAGGGTACCCCTACTCTAGTACACCGACAATCGACCACGTCTATGTGTTGTAGCGCGACTAGGTTTGCTCTTTCAAAGTCGGCGAGTCGACCCTCGTAGTCGACATGCATTTCGCGGCGACCCTCACGGTGACCCCATCCAGCGAGCCTGCCGAGGTGCCTATTGACGGGCAGACCAACAGGGTTCTCGATGCCTAGATAATTCGTGTAGTAGGAGATGCACTCTTCGGTCAGAAAGCCCCTGGCTATACTTCCCTCTGGACGTGACATGTTCCGAACATATCCTTTGATGACACCATTCATCCTTTCGAATGGCATCATGTTGTGCAGGAACGTCGGCCCGAGTTGGATGATATCCTCCACGATATGGACCAGCAGATGCACCATAACATCGAAGAATGCGGGCGGGAAGTACATCTCAAGCTCGCATAGTATCACCACGATCTCTTCCTGTAGCCTTCTGTTTTGCCTCACGCCAATCGACTTCCAAGAGATGACGTCGAAAAAGTTGCATAGGACAAATAGCGTTTCACGGACGTGCGCATCCATGATCCCACGGATTGCAACTGGAAGTATCTGCGTCATCAACACATGACAGTCGTGAGACTTCTCCCGCTGAACTTCTGCTTCGCTGGGTCTAGGTATCTGCTTATCTTCCCCGCGTAACTGTAAGGAAGTTTTACTACTAGGAGGCAGGTGAAAAACTGTTCGATCCCTCCTGACTTAGAGTGAAGCACGCGGGAGGGTAGTCATTTCCGGTCTTCTTAGCCTTTTTGCCTTTGCGACGACTCTCTGTGTCCTGCTTCGCCTCATCATCATCATCATCATCATCATCATCATCATCATCATTAGCGTGAAGCTCCTGCCTGATGCCCATTGATTTCAAGTCTGCCCTTGCTTTTGGCCCATCTTTGGTCCTCTCTGGCATGTTGAGCAGGGTACCAAGCAGACTCTCGCACACGTTCTTCGTGATATGCATGACATCAAGGCTGTGAGGCACACGGTGGATCTTCCAGTACGGCAAGTCCCAGAAAACAGACCTCGTTTTCCATACCTTCAGCAGCGGCTCTGGCGCCTTTCGCTTTTTTCCCGGCTCTGGCGCCTTTTTTCCCGGCAGTGGGCTGTCTTTCCAATTTTTCAACAGCTCGTCTATTTCCTCGCCGCTCCTCGTACACGGGCGTTTTCGGGGTTCGGTTTCACCATCGAACAGATCCTTGTGTTTCCTCCACGGGTCATCGTCGCGAAGCCTCCTTCGATGTCCCATGAACATGGTTTTCAAAGACCCGGGATCTCTATCTAGCTGGCGATACGTTGTGTCATCCATGCACCTTACGCATCCAGAAAATCCGTGGACTACCTGCCCCGCGAGATATCCGTAACCGAGATAGTCATGCACCGTCATGAGCAGTGCGGCTCTCATAGGGAAATATTCTTTCTCCTCGGCATCCCACGTATTGGCTGGCGTTTTCCACAGCGTGTCTACCTCCTCCTTCAGTAGCCCCAGATACAGATTGATGTCGTTCCCTGGTTGTTTCAGCCCTTCAATTAGCATATTCATGTGAATGTACTTCCTCTTCATGCACAACCAGGGGGGAAGGTTGTACATCCACACAAACACAGGCCAGGTGCTATGTGTGCTTCTCTGGCTGCCAAACGGATTGACTCCATCGGTGCTCGCGCCCAGCACGATGTTCCTTGGATCTTTCCCAAATTCTGGGTATTCGAAGTTCAACGCTTGCCACTGGCTCGCATACTTAGGGTGACTCAGCATCTTGTCTTTTTTATTTATCTCCGGATCATTTCCGTCATCTTCCCGCTTCTTCTCCTCCCTATCCGCGTGCCAACGCAGGAGCTTTCCTACCTTAGGGTCCGCGAAATACCGCTGCAGACGAGGAGTGATCGGAAAGTACCACACCGATTTTCGAGGAGCTTTCTTCCTCTTCTTGTATCGAGTGACGCCGCACACCGGACATATGGTAGACTACGTGTGCTCGTCCCGATAAATGATGCAATTGTTCATTCACACATGGTATTTCACGTGCGGTAAATCCAAAGGACACACGATTTTCTTCACCTCCTCGAAACTGGTCGGGCACTTGTTCCCCTTGGGAAGACGTTCGTGCCAGAATGACATGTTCTCGTCGAAGCATGCGTCGGTCATTTTGTGTTTTACCTTCATCTCCAGAGCCATGAGCGTTACTTTCAGGCGGGTATCCTCGGGCCTGCATCCTTCATACAATGGAGTAACCGCGTCTATCTCCAGTTGATCCAGCTTGGCTTTCTCTAGGGCGGCAGCTCTTGCGTTATGCGTCTGCTTGCGAAGCAGCTCTTGAATATGAGGGTCCTGCACCCAGCCTCCATCGTCGTCTGCTCCGGCATCTTCCTCATCATCATGTACGACATCTTCTACATGATGATTGTGTACATCATCACCGTCGTGATCATGTCCTGGAGATTCTTCGTCTTCTCGCCCGCCCTCGCCGTGGTGGTTGTCTTGTTGCCCTTCCTCATTTCATGCCCGGCCCCCATGGACGACTTCATAGTCATCTTCATCACCTTGCCACCGATAGCCATCCATGAAACCACGCAAGAGCAGGTGGTCCCGCACCTGCCCGGAATCCGGGTCGCAATAAGGCTCTTCAGCTTGCATCTTCGACACGGACATCTTATCTCCGTCTCGTAATTTTGAAGCTTCTCGGCCTTCACGGAGCTCAAAAACCTATTCACGATGCGTTCGGTCATCGTGCGGACCATGGTCGCCTGCGGGGTAGAGCAAAACGATATTTTAGAACCAAGAAAAAATTTGGCATGACCTTCCCTAAAAATAGGACCAAAAAGAATGCATAGTGCCAAAATTCTCACCGAAACGGAAATGAATCAACATTCCGGCAAAATATTGGCAACTATCGCATTTCAAATACCGATACCTGCAAACACAAACATATATGCAACACCACAAACACAAGCAACACCACAAACATACATAGATCTAGCTAGGCCACAAAAAGTGCATGTGCACGTTGTTGGAGCGAGCTTGGGAGAAAAAAAGTAGATCTACAACACGAAGATAGCTTTCCCCTTACTTACCTATCAAAAAAAGGTAATTTCACCACTTAATTTTGATGAATCTATGGTGCAAATGAGGTGAGGAGGAGGAGGCAGCCGACAAGCTTAGAGAAGGAGGTGGGGGGAATGAAGTGGGGAAAGTGAGTGTGTAGGTGTGGTTGTCCAAAAATATCTAGCTGGTCCCAGGTTACTAATGGCGCACCACTACGCCATGCGCCATTAGAAACCCAACATACTAATGGCGCACCACGGAGACATGCGCCATTAGTAGTTTTGCAAAAAAGTAAAAAAAAATTATGATAATGGCGCACCGTGGCACAGTGCGCCATTAGTAGTTTAAACTACTAATGGCGCACTTTGGCATAGTGCGCCATTAGTAGGTTTGCAAAAGAGTAAAAAAAATTATATACTAATGGCGCACTGTCTTGGTCGTGCGCCATTACTAGTTCTAACTAGTAATGGCGCACTTTTCCATCCATGCGCCATTACTTTGTATGGAAAAATGGGAAAAAAATCAATAGTAGTGGCGCACTGTGAGCACGGTGCGCCATTAGTGTCTTCCACACTAATGGCGCACGAGCAACCGGTGCGCCATTAGTATATAGTAGTGGCGCACTACTTACCTGGTGCGCCATTAGAATCAGTCCTATCTATAGCCCTTTTCCTAGTAGTGAATTTGAGGACAAGGAAGATAGTGACGGTGGATACCCCCAGGTCAATTCCACCCTGATGATTTTTGCTGACAGTGAAAGCAAAAGTCGATTGAAAGTTATCAACCGAGAAGTGAACATGGTCGCTCCGGCGACGCCCAATTATCTGAAATGGTCCCAGACCGCCATCACATTCGACCAGTCTGATCATCCGACACACATTGCCACCCCTGGGAGGCTAGCGTTGGTGGTCGATCCAGTCATCGAAGGCACTCGACTGACCAAAGTTTTGATGGATGGTGGCAGTGGCCTGAACATCTTGTATGCAGAGACGTTGAAAGGGATGGGCATTCCGATGTCCAGACTCAGCACCAGTAACATGAGTTTCCATGGAGTCATTCCTGGAAAGAAGGTTGAGTCACTCGGTCAAATTGCTCTTGATGTGGTTTTTGGTGATTCGAAGAATTTCCGCAAAGAAAAGTTGACCTTTGAGGTCGTGGATTTCCAGAGCGCTTATCACGCAATTCTGGGAAGGCCGGCGTATGCCCGTTTCATGGCTCGACCATCTTATGTGTACCTTAAACTGAAGATGCCCGGCCCCAAGGGTGTGATCACTGTCACTGGCAATCGGAAGAAAGCGGAAGAGTATTTCCAGAAAGGCTCTAAGATTGCTGATGCTCAGATGGCAGTGGTAGAATTGCAAGAATATCAGAAGACTGCAGATCCGAGTGATTTGTTGCGAGCCAAGAAGCCCGCTACAGAGTCGGCATTTCAGTCGTCCGGTGAGAAGAAGCAGGTTCACATTCACCCGGCCGACCCCAATGCTGCTCCGACCAACATCTCAACAACACTCGACTCCAAATAGGAAGAAGCGCTCATCCAGTTCCTCCGTGAGAACTGGGACATCTTTGCATGGAAGCCTGCTGACATGCCGGGTGTTCCCAGGGGGCTGGCTGAGCACCGCCTACGAGTCGACCCGAAAGTTAAACCTGTCAAAGAACATCTTCGACGGTCCACTGTCCAGAAGAGAAATGCTATTGGTGAGGAGGTCGCTCGGCTCTTAGCAGCAGAGTTCATCCGAGAGATTTACCACTCCGAGTGGCTCGCCAATGTGGTCATGGTCCCCAAGAAGGACAAGTCACTGCGCATGTGCATCGACTTCAAACATATCAATCGGGCCAGCCCGAAAGATCATTTCCCTCTTCCCCGCATCGATCAAATAGTCGACTCGACTGCGGGATGTGAGCGGTTGTCTTTTTTAGATGCCTATTCCGGGTACCATCAGATCCGTCTGTATGGACCCGATGAGATCAAAACAGCTTTCATCACTCCGTTCGGGTGCTTCTGTTATGTCACCATGCCATTCGGTCTCAAGAATGCCGGAGCCACGTTCATGAGAATGATTCAGAAGTGTTTGCTCACTCAAATCAGTCGGAATGTGGAAGCATACATGGATGATATAGTGGTCAAGTCACGAAAGGGTTCCGACCTGTTGATTGACCTTGCTGAAACGTTTGCCAATCTCAGGAGGTAAGATATCAAGCTTAATCCATCAAAATGCACATTCGGAGTTCCTGGCGGTTTTCTTGTTTCCGAACGAGGAATCGACGCTAACCCAGAAAAAGTTGGCACTATACTCCGAATGAAACGCCCTGTGCGTGTGCACGATGTCCAGAAGCTTACTGGATGCTTGGCCGCTTTAAGTCGATTCATCTCTCGCCTCAGTGAAAAGGCATTGTCTCTTTACCGACTGATGAAGAAGTCAGACAAGTTCGAGTGGACTCCAGAGGCCGATGCAGCGTTTGCAGAGCTAAAAGCTCTGCTCTCCACCCAGCCGGTGCTTGCTGCTCCTATCAGCAAAGAGCCTTTGCTGCTTTACATTGCAGCCACTGGACAAGTCATCAGTACGGTGCTCACGGTCGAGCGGGAAGAAGAAGGAAAAGCCTTCAAAGTTCAGCGCCCAGTTTATTATCTTTCTGAAGTGTTGACCCCATCAGAGCAAAGATACCCTCACTATCAGAAGCTTGTTTATGGGATTTATATGACCACGAACAAGGTTGCTCATTACTTCTCTAATCATTCCATTTCAGTTGTCAGCGACGCCCCATTGTCAAAGATTCTTCATAATAGAGATGCAACTGGTCGAGTGGCAAAATGGGCGATTGAACTCCTTCCTCTTGATATCAAGTTTGAGGCAAAGAATGCCATCAAGTCCCAAGCAGTAGCAGACTTCATCGCCGAGTGGGTTGAACAGCAGCTTCCGACTCAAGTTCACTCGGAGCACTAGACTATGTTCTTCGATGGTTCCAAGATGCTGAATGGTTCCGGTGCTGGGGTAGTATTAGTTTCCCCCCGAGGAGATAAACTCAGATATGTACTCCAGATTCACTTCGATTCCTCCAACAATGAAGCAGAATATGAAGCACTCCTGTATGGGTTGCGTATGGCCATTTCACTCGGCGTCCGTCGCCTTATGGTCTACGGCGACTCATATTTGGTTGTTAATCAGGTGATGAAGGAGTGGGACGTCAGAAGCCCAGCCATGACTGGTTACTGCAATGCAGTGAGAAAGCTGGAGAAGAAATTTGAGGGGTTAGAGCTTCATCATATACCCCGACTGAAAAACCAAGCTGCCGATGATTTGGTGAAAATAGGGTCCAAGAGGGAAGCCATTCCCAGTAATGTGTTTTTGGAGCACATCCGCGCACCATCAGTGCAAGAAGAACCTTTCATAGAAGAAGCCCCGCAGCCAAAAAGTGCCAATGATCTGACTAAAGTCGAGGTCCCAGCCGTGGTCGACTTGATTATGGAAGTTGTGGTCATCACTCCCGATTGGACAGTGCCATACATCGCATATATTTTATGGAAAGAGCTCCCAGAGAATGGAGAAGAGGCTCGACAGATCGTCCGTTGATCCAAGGCCTTTACAGTGATCAAGGGACAGTTGTACAGAGAAAGCGTGACTGGAGTCGGCCAGAAATGTATCACGCCAGAAGAAGGTCAGATAATTCCTGAAGATATCCACTCGGGGACCTGTGGCCATCATGTGTTCTCTCGGACCATTGTGGCTAAAGCATACCGAGCGGGATTTTACTGGCCAAAAGCAAATGAAATGGCAAAGGAAATAGTCAACAAGTGTCAAGGTTGTCAGTTCTATTCCAATATGTCGCACAAGCCCGCCTCAGCCTTGAAGACCATTCCACTCGTCTGGCCCTTCGCTGTTTGGGGGTTGGACATGATCGGACCACTGAGAACTGGCAGGAGCGGCTTCACTCACTTGCTAGTGGCAGTCGACAAGTTTACTAAATGGATCGAAGCCAAGCCCATTAGGAACCTCGATGCATGCACTGCTATCAGTTTCGTCAGAGAATTGATATTCAGATATGGAGTTCCGCATAGCATCATCACTGACAATGGGTCAAACTTTGATTCTGACAAGTTCAAAGCCTTTTGCGCCTCTCAAGGCACACGGGTCGACTATGCTTTAGTTGGTCACCTGCAGTCGAATGGACAAGCGGAACGCGGAAACGGTCTAATTCTCAAAGGACTGAAACCCCGACTGATGCGTGACCTCAAACATGCAGCAGGAGCTTGGGTCGATGAACTTCCATCAGTTCTTTGGGGATTGAGGACCACTCCTAATCGCTCGACTGGGAGAACTCCATTCTTTCTGGTCTATGGAGCTGAAGCAGTTCTGTCGAGTGACCTGCTTCACAACGCACCTCGAGTCGAACTCTACTCTGAAGAGGAAGCGGTACAAGCCCGGCAGGAATGCAGTCGATCTCTTAGAAGATGAGAGGGAGATGGCCCTAATCCGCTCGACTATCTATCAGCAAGACTTGCGTCGATTCCATGCCAGAAATGTGAAGAGTCGAGCCTTCCAAAAAGGAGACTTGGTCCTCCGAGTGGATCAACAGAAACCACACAAGCTCGCTCCTACTTGGGAAGGTCCCTTCATCGTCACCAGAGTTCTCCACAATGGAGTGTACCATCTTTACAACGTCAATCCCCAGATTGATGAGCCTCGAGCTTGGAATGCGGAGCTGCTTCGCCCCTTTTATACTTAAGTACTCACTCGGATGAGATGTAATAAAAGTACCTCTGTAGATTGTTTATCTAAATCAAGAAGGTTATAATTTTCCCAGTGATTGTTATTACTTTTTGTTAAAATCCCCCCCCCCCCCAGTGGGTGGCTTAGCTGCGAATCCGTTTCGCCTAAGTTTGTAAAAAAATCCTTACCGAGTGGTGAGCCTGCCTCTCATTCGGGGGCTTAGCTGTGAATCTGTTTCGCCTAAGTGTTTTAAAATCCTACCGAGTGGTGAGCCAGCCTCCCACTCGGGGGCTTAGCTGCAGTCCAAGTACTCGCCTAAGTGTTTTAAAATCCTACCGAGTGGTGAGCCAGCCTCCCACTCGGGGGCTTAGCTGCAGTCCAAGTACTCGCCTAAGTGTTTTAAAATCCTACC
>LR880971.1:93668294-93683476 GCA_904067115.1 Aegilops sharonensis | reverse complement strand
CCAGGACTCCCTCAGTAGCCCCTGAACCAGGCTTCAATGACGACGAGTCCGGCGCGCATATTGTCTTCGGCATTGCAAGGCGGGTTCCTCCTCCGAATACTTCATAGAAGGTTTTGAACACAAGGATAGTGTCCGGCTCTGCAAAACAAGTTCCACATACCACCGTAGAGAGAATAATTTTTGCACAGATCTGCTGACATATTCCGCGGCGTGACATCACACCACAGCCAAGCTTTTATTTGAATCGTTTTTTTACTGTCCTGCCTCAGCGCGTTTAGCGAGGCGGTTTCCTTGGCACGCCTTATCAAAGCGGAGATCATGCCCCCTTATTTCGGGATTCCCATCAATACGGACGTGGGTAACCCATCCGCGCCATTGATTACGGCGCTTGGGAGATAAGCGAGTTTTACCAGGCTGGCGGGGGACGCATAACTTCGTCCGTCCATATAAGGGGATAAGGATCCACCTTTTCACCTACGCCTTGTTCCTCCTTTGCTCATCCATTTCCGTGCACTCGAGCTCCAGTGCCCAATTCCGCACATCCCACCTCAACCTTCTCCAACTATGTCCGGAGCGGGAGGCAGGTGGATGGCCTCCTCCGTCACAGAGGGGCACATCGAAAAGCTGCGGGAGGCCGGATACTTGTCCGGCGACATCGTGTGTCGGCTCCCCAACAATGGGCAGCTCATCCCAACCCCCAAGCCCCATGAGAGGGTGGTGTTCCTCACCCACTTCCTCCGCGGACTAGGTTTTCCACTTCACCCATTTGTCCGGGGGCTCATGTTCTACTACGGCCTGGATTTCCACGATCTGGCCCCAAACTTCATCCTCAATATCTCGACGTTTATCGTCGTGTGCGAGGCTTTCCTCTGCATCCAACCCACTTCGGTTTATGGTTGAAGACCTTTAGCGTCAAGCCGAAGATAGTGGGCAGCCGACAGGCGGAGTGTGGAGGCGCCATGGCGGGCAGGATGCCCAATGTTCTATGGCTCGAGGGCTCCTTTGTGGAGACAATAAAGGGGTGGCAATCGGGGTGGTTCTACATCACCGAGCCGCGCGACTCCAAATGGGCGGCGGCCCCCGAATTCAGATCTGGCTCCCCCACACGGCTCACATCATGGAAAGAGACGGGCCTGACGCGGGGTGATTAGGAAGAGCTGACCGGACTCCAAATCTGTGTCCGAAATCTGGCGGACAAGAAGCTCAAGCTTGTCAACGTAGTCCAGGTTATGCTCATCCGCCGGATTCTCCCATGCCAGCAACGGGCCTTCAATTTGTGTGAGTTTGATCCGGCACAGCACCGGACCTTGAGCCGGCTGTTCGACACTACGTACGAAGATGCCTGGAAGGTGCTATTGAAGGGTGCCGAAGCCCCCGCATCCGCTATCGAAGATCTCGGATTCAGCTCGCAGCGTCAAGCCAGCGAGGTAAGTTATTTTACCCTTTATGGGACTCTTTTTTCATAGTTTGACTCTATGCGGGATCTAAAACTCCCTAACCTTTGACAGGACTGGCTGAAGACGTCCGGACAGATTAACTGTCCGGCCCCCTTGCCAGAAGACCCAGCGGATGCCCGATTGACAGGGCTGCTGGCTCCGGTACCTCACGTGGTGTCGGAGAAGAAGGCTAAGAAGGAGGCCACGGGAACTCGAAAGAGCTCCCGGCGCCAGGTGCTGTCGGACTCATCGCTCGACAACCCTGAGGCGGAATCCTCCTCTGAGGAAGAGGAGGAGGAAAAAGAAGCCTCTCTCCCAACGGGGGGAGAGAAGAAAAGGAAGGCCGCCCCAGCTAGGGAGGCCGGAGGGTCCAAGAAGGTAAGGACCCTTCATCCAGACTTCTCCACCAACGCCGACACCGATGAGGAGGAGTGGCCAACAAGGGCCAAGCCCCTGGTGAGATCGTAAACGTCCGGATACCCACGGTTTTTTCATTCCATAGTGTTCTCTAATGCCGAACAAACATGTAGCCCGCCCAAGGGCGAGCTCGCCGCTTCGTCGAGCGTGTCCCTGAATTCGTCGGAAGTGGAGAGTACTTCACTTCCGGACGCCTCCTCACCTCACGCTGCGGACGACGCCGAGGTGGGGCCCCGAGGGGGGCCTGGTCAAGAGGAGGTGGCGCAGGAGGCGCCGCAAGGCAACCTCCCGGACTCCAGGCGCGAGGGGAGCGAGACCCCCAGGGGCTCTTAGGCCGACCCTCGTCCGGACTCCATACCGGAACCTTCAGCGGTTCCGAAGTCCGGCAAGCGGCCCCTTAGTAGGAAGGGTAAGACGTTGGTGTCCTCCGTCCAACCGGAGGCACCGGATAGCTTACTAGAATCGCTTAACAGCGCCTCCATCGAGGAGGAGCACCGCACTGTTATGAGTGTGGTGATCCAGAAAGTTCAGTCCGCCAAGAGTGGGCTGACTGAAGCCTGTACCAGCCTTCTAACAGGCTTTGAGGTAAGTTTAGAATATGTAAAAATATTACCACATAGACAGTAGCCCCTGATGCTTAGTTCGGTGTTCGGAAAGAAAAGCCGGACTAAGGATCTAAAAAGATATACGCAGGAGTCTAACATAAGTATGTCAATATGGGAATGCAGGTTGTGCTGCTGACCTCTGCCGCACTGACTGCGGAGGTCAATGCATTGAAGTAGAGCCTCGAGCGGTCTGAGAACGATCTCGGCCTTGCCAAGAAGCAGCTCGAGGACAAGGAAGGTAAGTAATACCTTATTAAAGAAATACCTTATAGATAGGATTTGGTTGCAAAAGATAACAGGAATAACATGGGTACTGCAGGGGCCATGAGGTGGCGACCCCGAAGGAGGCGGTGTCCGCGGCCGAAAACAAAGCGGCTGCGGAGCGCACCGAGCGAGAGAAGGGGGAGGCGCCGCTGGCGGAGGTATGGCAAGAGCTCCAGGCTCTCGTGGAAAAACACGAGGGTTTGGAGCGTGACTCGAAGACCCGAGAGTCCGAGCTTGCCTCGGCTCTTGAGAGTGCCAAAGCTGCTAAGGCCGAGGCCCAAAGAGCCCTCCAGGAGATTAGGGCAATAAAGAAGATCGCGGCTGGTAAGGCATTCTTTATGCAGAGCAAGAATGTAAAAGTGAATTACCTATTACTTACCCGGATTCGGAGCTCTCCAGGAGCATTCGCAGATCTGCCCCGTAGTGTGTCTGATGCTGCCGCATTCTACTGCGCCAAGGAGGGAAGCTCGACGGAAAAGGTGTTCTGGTCTCACTATGCTGAGGCCGGACATCCGGTGCCCCTAAGCGACCAGCTGAAGCAGCTGGTCGAGCTCCACAAGGTCGCCGAACAGGCCATGAAGGGCCTCATAGTTCGGTTGTGGCCATTGGAAGCCGTGCCTGGGAGCTAATTTAGGCTATTGCGGTGGCTGGTAGACGCCTGTCCATGGATTGAAGTCATCAAGCGCTCCGTCTGCATTGAAGGTGCCCGTCGGGCCCTTGCCCGTGCTAAAGTGCACTGGGGCAAGCTGGATGCGGTGAAGCTTGTGACGGACGGGCCACCGAAGGGCAAGGATCATCGCAAGCCCGAGATGTACTATGAGGGCGTCCTGAAGGGTGCCCGCCGTATAGCGGATGAGTGCTCCAAAGATGTAATTTTTGAATAGACTCGCATTGGTTATCCTGTACGCTGAAAACTTGTTCATATGCGCTAAGCAACGCTTGTTAATTTAAAATATTACCTTCTGTGCGGCCGTTTATCAAATTTGAGAGATGGCAAGTCGTTGGCTTCAGCCCCCATGCCACGAGTGCTGGGGTGTTCGGGATAAACTTTAGAACTCTTGTTCCCATTCTTGGGTCCATCGAGGGAGGCGCTCAACGCAACGAACAAGGCAACCGGACTTATAGTGCTTGAACACTCTCACTTAGCCATAGAATTCTATAATTTTAAATTTCGGCGAAGCCCCTAGTATTCAGAAGACCGAGTTCGGGGCGCTATCCACGCCTTGGCCGGACAATGCCGGTTCCTCGCTCTAAGCGGCATAAGTCTTTAGGGACCCGAAAAAACCTCTCGAACAGCGCCCGACTCTCGCCCTATCATGACGGTCAGTTTTAGCTTTCTCCACTGAGGTGCTCAACCCAGCTCAACCGGGGCACTATCGCAGTGGTTCTCCCAGTGCTACCTTAGCCGATATAACGGAACGTAAGGTACCAAAACATAGCAGCCGGGCAAACCCAACTATTGATCCAAGACATGATTCGGAGCGGTGCATATAATGCTATAAGTTCGGGGTGCCGCACTTGTGAAAGTGTTCGGACTTATCACACCATAATTTTGGGGTACTTAAGCCCCTGGTGTATTGGCCGTACCAAAGTGTACGGGTGCAACTTGTCATGAAATGAACATATATATAGATAAAGAAAGGAGTGCAATAATAGGCAAAAGCTATGTATTGTTTATTCAAAAAGGTACTGCAATGAAAGCAGAACGATACAAATAGTGCGATAAGCAAGGGATGGGACTATTTAACATGTCCCCCCTCCAGGGGTAAGCTGCGGGATGGTATGTAAAACAGGTATAATGCTCGTAGTAGAGACCACCCGAACACTCGACGTAGCTTTCTACTTCCCTGGCTGTTGCATCGTGAGTTCTGCAATTCTAGTGCCGGGCAGGACTTCTGGAAAACAGAGTCCTGAAAGTAAGAAAAAAGAAGAAAGAAAAAGAATGACACAATTGGGAGCCCCTGGTGCGGTTGAGCCTCATTCTTGGCGTGCCATGGTCGTGCCCCTCCCCTTATGCCCATGGTATCTCAAGAGCGTAGTTATGTACGCGTAGTACTGGCTTCACAATTTCGCGAGGGCTGGGGTTGGGGCCGGATTGCTACGCGTGCTTGGATCGTGCCAGGCGGTCTTGTTGTAGGTTACTCTGGGCGCGCTTGATACTGTCCGGACATTTAGTGGCCGGACTCGAGAATTGCTGTGAGAGGCTGCTTTGCACCTCCGCCGCGAGGGCCGCCGTGTGCTCCTCCGTTCGGAGAGAGCCTTCGGTGTTTCCATTGGCCGTGATTACTCCTTGAGGGCCTGGCATCTTGAGCTTGAGGTATGCGTAGTGCGGCACCGCATTGAACTTTTCAAATGTGGTTCGTCCAAGCAGTGCATGATAGCCGCTGCGGAACGGGACTATGTCGAAGATTAACTCTTCGCTTCTGAAGTTATCCGGGGATCCGAAGACAACTTCGAGTGTAATTGAGCCTGTATAATTGGCCTCTACACCCGGTATGACGCCTTTAAAGGTCGTCTTTGTAGGTTTAATCCTAGAGGGGTCTATGCCCATTTTGCGCACTGTATCCTGATAAAGCAGGTTCAGGCTGCTACCGCCGTCCATCAGGACTCTAGTGAGGTGAAATCCGTCGATAATTGGGTCAAGAACCAATGCGGCGAAACCGCCGTGACGGATGCTAGTGGGGTGGTCCCTTCGATCGAATGTGATCGGGCAGGAGGACCATGGGTTGAACTTCGGGGCGGCTGGCTACATCGCATATACGTCACTTAGTGCACGCTTCCGCTCCCTTTTGGGTATGTGGGTTGCGTATATCATGTTCACCGTCCGCACTTGTGTGGGAAAGCCCTTCTGTCCTCTATTGTTCGGCGGTCGGGGCTCTTCCTTGTCATCGCTACGCAGCCCCTTGTCATTGAGTTCGGCACTTAACTTGCCTGCTTGCTTGAACACCCAACAATCCCTATTGGTGTGGTAGGCTGGTTTTTCGGGGGTGCCATGTATCTGGCACAAGCGATCGAGTATTCGGTCCAAGTTGGACGGGCCCTGGGTATTTCTTTTGAATGGCTTCTTCCGCTGACCGGGTTTAGAGCCTCTGAATCCGGCATTGACTGCCGTATCTCCATCATTTTCGCCATTAATGCGGTGCTTGTACTTGTTGCGACGCGACCTGCCATTGTTGTCCTTGGTATCCGAACTACCAGGGTTTTTGGTCAAGTTGTTACTACGAGCTAGCCAGCTGTCTTCTACCGCGCAAAAGCGGGTCATGAGTGTGGTGAGGGCTGCCATGGATTTCGGCTTTTCCTGTCCTAGGTGCCGGGCTAGCCACTCGTCGCGGATGTAATGTTTGAAGGCTGCAAGGGCCTCTGCATCCGGACAGTCAACGATTTGATTTTTCTTGGTTAGGAACCGTGTCCAGAATTGTCTGGCTGATTCTTGTGGCTGCTGAATTATGTGGCTGAGGTCATCGGCGTCTGGTGGTCACACATATGTGCCCTGGAAGTTATCAAGGAATGCGGCTTTCAGGTCCTCCCAACAACCAATTGATTCTGCTGGCAAGCTGTTGAGCCAATGCCGAGCTGGTCCTTTAAGCTTGAGTGGGAGGTATTTGATGGCGTGTAGATCATCACCGTGGGCCATGTGGATATGGAGGAGGTAGTCCTCGATCCAAACCGCAGGATCTGTTGTGCCATCGTATGATTCGATGTTTACGGGTTTGAAACCCTCAGGGATTTGATGATCCATTACTTCATCTGTGAAGCATAGTGGGTGTGCGGCGCCTCTGTATTGGGCTATATCACGACGTAGCTCATATGAGCTTTGTCTACTGTGTTCGGCCCGGCCGGAGGTGCTGTATCCGGCGTGACGGTTATCGTCACGTGTCGTGGGGCGCCCACGCGATCCGTAGATCGATCTTGTTTGCCTTGCCTTGTCCTCCAATACGTCTCGCAGGTCTGGCGCGTTTCCCCGTGTCTTGGTACTTTTCGAGCGACGCCGGAGTGCGGCTTGAATGGAGGGTCTAGAGGCCTCTCTGTCACGACCACGGGGTGGCCGGTCGGCCGCATCATGCGCTGGTGATGTAGGTTTGGGTGCTGCTTCCTCTAATTGGGGTAGCAGCCTGCGTTTGGGGTATCTCTTGGAGGGGCTTTTGAGTTCATATTCTTCGGCTGCAAGGACTTCAGTCCATCTATCAGCTAGCAAGTCTTGGTCAGCTCTAAGCTGCTGCTGCTTTTTCTTGAGGCTGCTTGCCGTGGCCATAAGCCTGCGTTTGAAACGCTCCTGTTTGGCAGGATCCTCAGGCACGACAAATTCGTTGTCGTCGAGGCTTGCCTCATCTTCGGAGGGAGGCGCATAATTATCGTCCTCTACCTCTTTTTATGCCGCACTATCGTGCGGGCTGGCTTCTCCCTCCTCCTGTGCTGAATCCTGCTGGAGGGGGTTGTCTTCGGCACTGTCTGGGGTGTTATTATCTCCCGTGCCGGAATCACCGTTTTTGTTGTGGCGGGATTTAGAGCGGCGCCGCTGACGCCGGCACTTGGGCTGTTTCTTGGAGGGGTCATCCTCCGCCGTTCCATCGCCATTCCCATCTTTTGGGATGTCCACCATGTATATGTCATATGACGAGGTGGCCTTCCAGTGCCTTGTAGGCGCTGGGTCTTGGTAGTCTCCGGCATCGTCGTCCATACCGTCGATGTCTTCGGAGTCGAAGTCGAGCATGTCGGTTAAATCATCGACAGTGGCTACAAAGTGGGTGGTGGGTGGGCGTTGAATTTCTTCGTCGTCCGCATCCCAACCTTCCTGACCGTAGTCCGGCCAGGGCTCTCCTGATAATGAGAGAGACTTTAGTGAATCCAAGATGTCACCAAAGGGCGAGTGCTGAAAGATGTCCGCGGCAGTGAACTCCATGACCGGCGCCCAATCGGGTTCGATTGGCAGGGGCGCGGAGGGTTCGGAGTCCGGAGAGGAGTCCGGCACCTTGGAGTCACAGTCTTCGCAAAGGACAGGGATGGAGTTCGGCTCAATCGCCGTTGAGATCATAGCCCCCGAGGCGGTGTCCAACCACTCATCCTCGATAGGGGGAGTCGGCTCCAAGCTAAGGGTCGGAGCGGACGCTGGTGCGGCCTCCAGGACACTGTTCGGCGGCAGAGCTAGATCGTGCCCATCGAGACAGTGCGGCGCACTTGGCTGTGGCTCGAATCCGTCGAAGATCAAGTCTCCGCGGATGTCAGCCGTGTAGTTCAAACTCCCAAATCTGACCTGATGGCCAGGGGCGTAGCTTTCGATCTGCTCCAGATGGCCAAGTGAATTGGCCCGCAGTGCAAAGCCGCCGAATACGAAGATCTGTCCGGGGAGAAAAGTCTCACCCTGGACCGCATCGTTGCTGATGATTGAAGGAGCCATCGGGCCTATAGGTGACGACACAGAGGAACTCTCAATGAAAGCACCAATGTCAGTGTCAAAACCGGCGGATCTCGGGTAGGGGGTCCCAAACTGTGCGTCTAGGCGGATGGTAACAGGAGACAAGGGACATGATGTTTTTACCCAGGTTCGGGCCCTCTCGATGGAGGGAATACCCTACTCCTGCTTGATTAATATTGATAATATGGGTAGTACAAGAGAAGATCTACCACGAGATCAGGGAGGCTAAACCCTAGAAGCTAGCCTATGGTATGATTGTTGTTCGTCCTACGGACTAAAACCCTTCGGTTTATATAGACACCGAATAGGGTTAGGGTTACACAGAGTCGGTTACAATGGTAGGAGATCTACATATCTGTATCGCCAAGCTTGCCTTCCACGCCAAGGAAAGTCCCATCCGGACAACGGACAAAGTCTTCAATCTTGTATCTTCATAGTCTTGGAGTCCCGCCAAAGATGATAGTTCGGCTATCCGGACACCCCCTAGTCCAGGACTCCCTCACGGGGGCTTAGCTGCAGTCCAGTACTCGCCTAAGTATTGAAAAATCCTACCGAGTGGAGAGCAATCCTCCCACTCGGGGGCTTAGCTGCAGTCCAAGTACTCGCCTAAGTGTTTTAAATCCCACCGAGTGGTGAGCCTGCCTCCCGCTCAGGGGCTTAGCTGCAGTCCAGTACTCGCCTAAGTATTGAAAAATCCTACCGAGTGGAGAGCAAACCTCCCACTCGGGGGCTTAGCTGCAGTCCAGTACTCGCCTAAGTATTTAAAAATCCTACCGAGTGGAGAGAAAACCTCCCACTTGGGGGCTTAGCTGCAGTCCAGTACTCGCCTAAGTATTGAAAAATCCTACCGAGTGGAGAGCAAACCTCCCACTCAGGGGCTTAGCTGCAGTCCAGTACTCGCCTAAGTATTTAAAACCCTACCGAGTGGAGAGCAAACCTCCCACTCGGAGGCTTAGTTGCAGTCCGAGTACTCGCCTAAGTAAGAAATCCATCCTGATCCGCAAGGATGACGAGAGGCGGTTCGACAATTACCTTCTCCTTCGGAGCTGCGCCACAAGTAAAACATGCAGTCCATCCCAATCTGCAAGGACGACGAGGTGCAGGTCGACTGCTACCTTCTCCTTCAGAGCTACACCACAAGTACCACGTGCGGTCCATCCCTATCCGCAAGGACGACGAGGTCAGTCGCAGCCTGTACTTCATCCCTACCTGCAAAATCGATGAAGTGCAAGTCGACTGGATATTCACCTCAAGGATGTTGCTCAAGCATTGAAGTATATTCCGAATGAAAAGCAAAGTCGCATCAAAGGAAAATAAAAGCACACTCGATGATAAACCAAGTTCGGATAAACGTCCTACGGATTCAAAAGTGCTCGGGCGTTAAGCCCGTTAAAGTTTATCGGTTAAAAAACCACTCGGCATTCCGAGGCAAATTTGAGGTAGAGCATAGAAGTTTTTTACTCCTCAGGTGGAGGACTGGAAGGAGCCACAAACTGGTCAAGGTCGATCCCATCAGCAATCCGGGTGGCAGCGGTGATGAAAGTCTCCATGAAAGATCGGAAATCATACTTCTTGGTATTGGCAACTTTGATGGACGCCAGCTTTTCCTCCCGCGCCTCCTTGCAGTGGACATGAACCAGAGACAGAGCAACATCAGCACCGCACCTGGCAGAAGACTTTTTCCATTCTTGCACTCGACTTGGAACCTCATTCAGTCGAGTCATTAAGGACTCGAGGTCATTCTGAAGCGTCTGGTCTGGCCAGAGTGTTGAGTCGATCCGCGATACCGCAGCTTTCAGTCGAGCGAGATAGTCCACCACACCAGCAATGCGAGACTCCAGTCGGAGCACGTTCATAGCGGCTTCATCCTTCACGGGAGAGTTGATGGGGTCCAGGCTTGTCTCCACTCGACTAGTCTCCTCTTCGAAGTTCTGACAGAATTCTGTAAATGCAACTAGGGTTCAATTTAACGGTTCTATGATCAGTCGGTGATAACTAGACAGTCGGGTAAAAGAGATTACCTTCGAGCATGAGGAATAACTTTTTGGCGAGCCCTCCCAGATAAGCCTCCAGAGCATTCCTATTCCCTGCCAGTTCGCCAGCCTTGTCAATCAGGGCAACTTTGTCATTCTTCAGTCGGCTAACCTCCTTGTTGGCCGCGTCGAGAGCAGCCTTCAGTTTGGTATTCTCCTCTTCGAGTTTGCCGACTGAGACCAGTTTCTCTTCCGCGAGCTTTGTTTTCTCCAAAGCCGCCTTCTGTGCCTCTGCAAGGTCGTGGTCTTTCATCTTCAGAGCCTCCTCCAGTTTCTCTGCAAAATAACAATAAGCCCAGAGTTGAGAATGGGTAGAAAGACAAAGACAGTCGTCAAGTTCTCACCAGCCATACCTTTTGCTTCGTCTCTCGCCTTTTGCAAGTTCTCTTGAGCAAGATTCAAGTCAAGGTTGAGCTGGATCTGTTTGTTCTCCAATTCGGTATAGCGGGCCACGAGCTCGCAAGAATCCTGCGAAGAGTCAATCGACAAAACATCAAAGACAGGTCACTTCCGAGTGACTAAAGAAAAATCGTAGCATTTCTAAGACTACAGTCGAATCAAAACATTCGACCGTAGTCTCGGGGACTACACCCAGTGGGTGCACTCAGCGTGCCCCCACTGGTTTTACCAATTCGGTTCGACCAGTCGACCGAAAGAGGCAAAAAGGTTATGATCCTAAAACCATAGCCAACTGTCAGCAGTCAGCCGTGTAAAAAAAATAGTTCCTTAGACTATAGTCGACTGCCAGCAGTCCACCATAGTCTCGGGGACTACACCCAGTGGGTGCACTCAGCGTGCCCCCACCAGTTCCAAAGATCCATTCGACATGGCCCGACCAGACCGAGTGAAGAAGTTCAAAGTATAAAGACTATAGTCGACTGCCCGCAATCCACCATAGTCTCGGGGGCTACACCCAGTGGGTGCACTCAGCGTGCCCCCACCAGGACAAAAATTCAATCGACACACCCACCCAGTGGGTATACAGATACAGATATGGAAACCTTCAGAAAGAAGAAATTTCAGGTATCGTATCCTAACAGAACAAGCAGCGACCAACTTACTTGGACATTGCTCTGAAGAGCTGAGCTTGCATCATAAGCCGCCTGGCTGGCCTCCCAGACCACCTTCACTTGCTCCATCATGATCCCTGCCTGGCGTATGGCCTCCTTAGCAGCACTCACTTGGTCTTCCGGGACGTGGTGTGTGGCAAAAAGGGAAGGCGGGTCAGCAGTCGACGATGAAGGCCGGACACTCGTCAGCGGCACAGCAAAGGACACAGAAGCCCGAGTGGTGTCGCCTCCCTCGTGAACCAGCGTCTCAAGCAGTGACATAACTTGAGTAGCCTTGCCAGCAGGCACCTTTTTGTCCTTCCTTTTCCTCAGCGGTGTTTCATCATCGTCGTCAGGGAGATCAATGACATGAGGTGGAACTACAAGAAAGATTCAAAGGTAAAAACAGAAATCCAATCGACCATAAAGCAAAACTGCAGAGATCATACCAAGGTTGGAGGTGGCGTCATCTTCCATTTCCTGATCTTCGTGCTTAGCTGAGGTCTCGGAGGTGGCAGCACTGCAGATTTCATAAATCAGTTGATCAGTCAAACGAGTCGACCAAAAGTACACCTATGATAAACAGGAAAACACAAGTTCTGCTGATTACCCGGAAATGGTGGGAATGACCATCCTCATCTTGGGCAGGGCCTTCGTCGGCTTTGATGACGTTGCTCGGGGTTGCTTTGGCGGTTTCTCAGTCGGCACTGGAGAAGTCATCCGAGGGCGCTTCATCGACCGCCCAACGGGCGCGATAGCCTTACCGCGCTCGACCAACAGATCATTCGTCAGCTTGGATCGCCTTTCCGAGTGGGGAGGATCCACGTCTTCCTCCTCTTCCTCCTCCTCCTCCTCTCCATCAGAGCTGTCATTTCCCTCGCCCTCCTCACCGTCGGACTCCCATTCCTCCTGGCTTTCGCCTCCGCTTCCTTCTTCTTCTTCGACTTGTTCTTGCGCCCCGTTGGGCATCGAGTACATCTCAGTGGTGACCTAGAAGACAGCAAAACAAGACGAAAGTCAATCGGCTGATTCGCAGCGGAACAAAGCGAATGCAACAGGAGCACAGTCGGAGATAAGTGGTCATACCTTGTCTGGTTCGTAAGATTGGTCGAGTGGTGGGATCCTCCTAGCTCCACGAGGGTTATCTTTGTTCCCTGTGATGGCAGTCATCCACCTCTCCAATGTGGCGTCGTCGACCTCCTCTGGGTGGACCCGGGTGGTGTCTTCGGTACCAGCATACAACCACATCGGGTGGCCTTGGTATTGGAGCGGTTGAATGCGCAGTCGAAGGAAAACCTCCAGAAGATCCATGCTGGTCCCTCCGTCGCGAATGAGCTGGACTACACGCTCCATCAACAATCTAACCTGGACCTTCTCCTCCGGAAGCACCTTCAGAGAGGACGGCTTGTTCACTCGACCCATGGAGAAAGGAGGGAGTCCAGTCGACTGCCCTGGCGTTGACTGGTCTTGGCAGTAGAACCAGGTCGACTGCCACCCTCTAACTGAATCGGGAAGAGTCATGGCCAGAAAGGCACTTTTACCCCTCATCTGGACCCCAAGACCCCCACACATCTGGATTACTTGGGTTCTTTCATCATTCGGACTAGCATTTTTCACCGTCTGTGAGCGACAAGTGAATATGTGTTTGAAGAGGCCCTAGTGTGGCCGACAGCCCAAAAAGTTTTCGCACAAAGACACGAAAGCAGCGAGATAGGCAATGGAGTTGGGTGTGAAGTGATGGAGTTGTGCTCCAAAGAAGTTCAGAAAAAACCCGAAAGAAAAGATTCGGCGGTAGAGAAAATCCGCAATCAACATGGGTGGCTAAGAGGACGCACTCACCCTCCTGAGGCTGCGGCTGCCACTCCGTCCCCGGAAGCCTTGCTGACCCATGGGGGATCAATCCCTCGTTGGCCAGGTTGTCGAGGTCTTTCTGGGTGATGGTCGAGCGGATCCAATCTCCCTGGACCCAACCTTGCGGCAGGCTGGACCGCGACGAGGATCCGCCCCGACTGGTCGCTCTCCCCTTCGCCTTCGTCGTCGCCTTCTTCGCCCGCTCCATGGCCGCCGTCTTCTCCTTCACCATTGTCGCCGGCGAAGCAGGAACGGAGCAGCAACACTGAGCAGGTTACGGGCGTGGCAGATGAATCTAAGGAAGGGGAGGGGAAAATGAGGGCGCACTATTCAAAAGACCCCCGCCCAGCGCCTTATATGAAGTTGCTTCCGAGTGGCTGATACGTGGCGAAAAAGGTGGCGCGAAGATCGAGGCGTCTTCGCCTTATCCCATCCGAGTACCCCAGCCTTCTCCGCTTCGCGCGCTTCCCGAAAATCGGATCCCGCTAAATCCGCTAACAGCAGAGCAACTCGTCAGACGGCAGATTTCCTCCGATCCGTCGCTCGGAGATCTTCAAGTCTATAAAGTTCACTCGACAGATGTGAAGAATGGATCACGACGACTGAAAGACAAGTTGACACCATCAGTCATTGATCCAGAGTAAGACGCACTCGCAGGACAAAAACAGGTCGGAAAGATTATCAACTCCTTCCTCATTCGAACCTCGATCCATTCGGGGGCTAATGATGAAGTCATGTACCTAGGGTAGGGTCATGAACCTGTCCAAGGTACCCTCACCAAGGACATCTTTAGAAGAAACGGCCTTCCAGTCAACCTGGTAGGATTTCACTCGACAGACTCAAAGACACTCGACCATGAAGACCCACTCGACCACCAGGAGTTCAAGAACCACTCTGTGCCCAAACGGTCTGTAATTAAGTAGTCTTTATGGTCATGATGACACTTTATGTAAGGCGTTACCAGTAACGCCTGGCCTTAATGTACCTTTAACCCTCCGCTACGTGGGCTGGCTGGGGTCCTGGCGCACTCTATATAAGCCACCCCCCTCGACAGGTAGAGGGGTTCGCACCCCTGTAATTCATACACATATAATCCAGTCGACCGCCTCCGGGCTTCGAGACGTAGGGCTGTTTCTTCCTCCGAGAAGGGCCTGAACTCGTAAAACTCGTGCGTATACAACTAGTACATAGCTAGTATCTTGCCTCTCCATACCTACCCCCCATTCTACTGTCAGACTTAGAACCACGACACCCGGTTCGGGGCATCAACCGAGACCAATGCCACGCTTTAGTCCCGGTTGGTGCCACCAACCGGGACCAAAGGCCTCTTTTCAGCAGCCCAAAGGGCGGGAAGCGGCGGCCTTTGGTCCCGGTTGGTAGAACCAACCAGGACTAAAGGGCGGCATTGGTCCCGGTTGATGCCACGAACCGGTACCAATGCATGCCTTTAGTCCCGGTTGGTGGCACCAACCGGGACCAAAAGCCTTGCGCTGCCCCGCGTCAAAAGTTTAGTACCACCTCGCTAGCTGAGAGAGCTCGAGGGTGGTTTAGAAGCGCTTTCGAGCCTAACCGTACGCTGTGTGCCTGTGGGCCTACTGGGCCTCCTGCGGGCCTGAATCCTGGCCCATGGTAGGTTTCTAGTCGTATTCAGGCCGTGGGGGCCCGGTAGGTGGCACTTTTTTTTGTTTTTTTGTTTTCTTTGTTGCTTTATTTATTTTATTTTGTTTCTACTTACAACAAAATATTTATTGTTGCTATTTTTATTTAATTTATTAAAGTTTATTTTTAATTATTTTTCTTTTAGGTCACAAAAATTATAAACTTTCTGTTAGTGCCATTAGTTTTCAAATTTGAATAGTTAAAATTACTGTGATTAATATTACTGTGTTTAAAATTCAAAGTTTTTTCCAGTTTTTTTGTTTTCTTTTTTGCATTATTTATTTTCTTTTGTTTTTTGCTTTATTTTTAATTCTTTTTGCTTTTAGGTCAGCAAAATTATAAACTTTCTGTTAGTGCCATTAGTTTTAAAAAAATATTTTGTTTTTTTTGTTTTATTTGTTGCTTTATTTATTTTATTTTGTTTCTACTTACAACAAAATACTTATTGTTGCTAT
>LR880971.1:93537098-93549534 GCA_904067115.1 Aegilops sharonensis | reverse complement strand
AACTTCTCTATGGATTATAAACTATTTTACTAGCCATAAATTCATCAAAATAAGCAAACAACACACGAAAAACAGAATCTGTCAGAAACAGAACAGTCTGTAGTAATCTGTAACTAACTTAAACTTCTGGAACTCCAAAAAATCACCCAAAATAGGAAGGCCTGTGAAATTTGTTTATTGATCAGCATAAATTGGAATCACTATTTTATCACGTTCTGGTGATTTTTAACAATTTTTTCCGTGAACATAAAGTTTCTGGAAATTTCTGCAAGATCAAATAACTATCATCCAAGAAGATCCTATAGGTTTAACTTGGCAAAAACACTAATTAAAACCTAAAAAACATCTAACCAGAGGCTAGAACAAATATTTATTCCTAAATATAAGCAAAAGCAAAAAAAAAACTAAAAATAAAATTGGGTTTCCTCCCAACAAGCGCTATCGTTTAACGCCCCTAGCTAGGCATAAAAGCAAGGATAGATCTAGGTATTGCCATCTTTGGTTTTAGGGAAGAAGAGAGCAAACTTGCTATCTATGGAATTAATCTTTCTATTTTGACAAAGTACATGGCCATTAATGGTAGAAAAAAGATTAAGTATGTTGCGGAAATTGGCATCAAGGCTACCTTTTATCTCTTTGATATATTCGTTTTGGTATGAAAGCAAAAGAGATGTTACTTCAACTTTCTCGTTAATGGGGTGCCCAAATATAGTTTTCATCTTTTCATAGGTATCTACGGGATCCCCTTCAAGAAAACCCTCTTCAAAAATAGAATCCAAGACTTGTTTGAATGAAGCGGGCAACCCAACATAATTTTTTTTAAGTAAACCTCAATTTGGTATTGAGGTACATAGCTAGCACGGATTCTTAAGAGTCTATTCCAAGAATCTTTCAAAGATTCATCAAGTAAATAACGAAATATTCCAGAATCTCTTTCAGCAAGATTACTAAGGTTTTCATTGATAATCTCGGCAGGTTTTTCCATAGTATTTTTATTTATGAGTTAAGATAAGACAGTAGGATTGTCTAAAGCGCTAAAACCCGGGAGTGAAACCCCAACTCTTTTTGGTTCTGACATGGCGAGGGAAAAGCTAACGAAAAGAGGCAAACAGAAAAGAGAAGGCGAATAAAACGGCAAGGGTGAAGTGGGGGAGAGGAAAACGAGAGGCAAATGGAAAATAATGTAATGCAGGAGATAAGGGATTGTGATGGGTACTTGGTATGTTGACTTTTGCGTAGACTACCCGGCAACGGCGCCAGAAATCTTCTCTGCTACCTCTTGAGCACTGCATTGGATTTCCTTGAAGAGGAAAGAGAGATGCAGCACAGTAGCGTAAGTATTTCCCTCAGTTTTTGAGAACCAAGGTATCAATCCAGTAGGACGCTACGCGCTAGTCCCTCGCACCTGCACAATACAAATAACTCCTCGCAACCAACGCGATAAGGGGTTGTCAATCCCTTCACGATCACTTACGAGAGTGAGATCTGATAGATATGATAGGGTAATATTTTTGGTATTTTTGTGATAAATATGCAAAGTAAAATAAAAGCAAAGTAAAAAACCAAAGGAANTATTTCCCTCAGTTTTTGAGAACCAAGGTATCAATCCAGTAGGACGCTACGCGCTAGTCCCTCGCACCTGCACAATACAAATAACTCCTCGCAACCAACGCGATAAGGGGTTGTCAATCCCTTCACGATCACTTACGAGAGTGAGATCTGATAGATATGATAGGGTAATATTTTTGGTATTTTTGTGATAAATATGCAAAGTAAAATAAAAGCAAAGTAAAAAACCAAAGGAAATAACTAAGTATTGGAGGATTAATATGACGAAGATACACCCGGGGGGCCATAGATTTCACTAGTGGCTTCTCTCATGAGCATAAGTATTTTACGGTGGGTGAACAAATTACTGTTGAGCAATTGACAAAATTGAGCGTAGTTATGAGAGTATCTAGGTATGATCATTTATATAGGCATCACCTCCAAGACAAGTAGACCGACTCCTGCCTGCATCTAGTACTATTACTCCACTCATCGACAGCTATCCAGCATGCATCTAGAGTATTAAGTTCAAGAAAACAGAGTAACGCCTTAAGCAAGATGACATGATGTACATGGATAAATTCATGCAATATGATAAAAATCCCATCTTGTTATCCTCGATGGCAACAATACAATATGTGCCTTGCTGCCCCTACTGTCACTGGGAAAGGACACCGCAAGATTGAACCCAAAGCTAAGCACTTCTCCCATTGCAAGAAAGATCAATCTAGTAGGCCAAACCAAACTGATAATTCGAGGAGACTTGCAAAGATAACCAAACATACATAAAAGAATTCAGATAAGATTCAAATATTGTTCATAGATAATCTTGATCATAAACCCACAATTCATCGGTCTCAACAAACACACCGCAAAAAGAAGATTACATCGAATAGATCTCCACGAGAGAGGGGGAGAACATTGTATTGAGATCCAGAAAGAGAGAAGAAGCCATCTAGCTACTAACTATGGACCCAAAGGTCTGAGGTAAACTACTCACACTTCATCGGAGAGGCTATGGTGTTGATGTAGAAGCCCTCCGTGATGGGTTCCTCCTCCGGCGGAGCTCCGGAACATGCCCCAAGATGGGATCTCGTGGGTACAGAAGGTTGCGGCGGTGGAATTAGGTTTTTGGCTCCATATCTGATCGTTTGGGGGTACGTAGTTATATATAGGAGGAAGGAGTATGTCGGTGGAGCAACAGGGGGCCCACGAGGGTGGAGGGCACGCCCTGGGGGGTGGGCGCGCCCGCCTACCTCATGGCTTCCTCCTTCGTTCTTTGACGTAGGGTCCAAGTCTCCTGGATCATGTTCGGTGAGAAAATCATGTTCCCGAAGGTTTCATTCCGTTGGACTCCGTTTGATATTCCTTTTCTTCGAAACTCTGAAATAGGCAAAAAACAGCAATTCTGGGTTGGGCCTCCGGTTAATAGGTTAGTCCCAAAAATAATATAAAAGTGGATAATAAAGCCCAACAATTTCCAAAACAGTAGGTAATATAGCATGGAGCAATCAAAAATTATAGATACGTTGGAGACGTATCATTGCCCTGCCTATAGATGAAACCGGCAATGGTGTTATAGCTATCCTTTTCTGCTCTAGATCGAACTGCATAATTCCTTCAATAATACCAAGAAGCTACCTGTAAAAGGAATCTCCAACCAGCATAGTATGATCTCTATAAACGATGGTAGAAAACCATGGAAATAAAACTGTTCCCATGAGCCTCGTATGGAAGGGCTGCTGAGATGAACCCACCACGTACGCCCGTCTCGGACGGGTAGACACGTGCGGCTGCTCTTCAGTTTTCTACACCATCATTGTTTTTCACCACCAAGACCACCTGGAAGTGTTCGAGGTCTCTGGAAGCAATTCAAAGCACCACCACATTGATTAGGCTCTCATTGCATCATTCATAGTCAGCCCCGGTGGACCATCGAGTCAGTGCTGGTCACTAGTGCCAGGGTCCCACACGATTAGCCGGAGATGCTTTAGGACTAAGATGAGCACCAGACTATGGTAGCATCTGAACGGTCTACAAACATCATCGCGCTACAAGGATAAGCTCTCTGGCGTGACATGATCGAGGGCCTCCGGAGTAGGTAGGACAACCAGATTTATGTTCCCCTCTAAGAAGCCAAGGAGGGGAGGGTTGTCGTTGTGGCAATGGCGGAAGCAGTGGTGGAATTGCGGGTCAGAGATGAGTTGGTGCCAACATGTGCATGCGAGGGATGCACGCATTAGGGAGGAGGGATACGGGGGAAGTCGGAGCAAGATCTCAGATAACAGGTCGTCGTTGTGCAGCGGGTGGCTACATGCCGTCATGTCACCATCATCTCTGATGTTGGGTCGATCAATGTAGCGGTGTGAAAGTGGAGCTGGGGGGAGTGAAGTGCAAGTTCTNCCTCTTGGCCGCCTCCCTCCTTTCTTGACCGAGGGTCCAAGTCTCCTGGATCATATCTGATGAGAAAATCACGTTCCCGAAGGTTTCATTCCGTTGGACTCCGTTTGATATTCCTTTTCTTCGAAACTCTGAAATAGGCAAAAAACAGCAATTCTGGGTTGGGCCTCCGGTTAATAGGTTAGTCCCAAAAATAATATAAAAGTGGATAATAAAGCCCAACAATTTCCAAAACAGTAGGTAATATAGCATGGAGCAATCAAAAATTATAGATACGTTGGAGACGTATCATTGCCCTGCCTATAGATGAAACCGGCAATGGTGTTATAGCTATCCTTTTCTGCTCTAGATCGAACTGCATAATTCCTTCAATAATACCAAGAAGCTACCTGTAAAAGGAATCTCCAACCAGCATAGTATGATCTCTATAAACGATGGTAGAAAACCATGGAAATAAAACTGTTCCCATGAGCCTCGTATGGAAGGGCTGCTGAGATGAACCCACCACGTACGCCCGTCTCGGACGGGTAGACACGTGCGGCTGCTCTTCAGTTTTCTACACCATCATTGTTTTTCACCACCAAGACCACCTGGAAGTGTTCGAGGTCTCTGGAAGCAATTCAAAGCACCACCACATTGATTAGGCTCTCATTGCATCATTCATAGTCAGCCCCGGTGGACCATCGAGTCAGTGCTGGTCACTAGTGCCAGGGTCCCACACGATTAGCCGGAGATGCTTTAGGACTAAGATGAGCACCAGACTATGGTAGCATCTGAACGGTCTACAAACATCATCGCGCTACAAGGATAAGCTCTCTGGCGTGACATGATCGAGGGCCTCCGGAGTAGGTAGGACAACCAGATTTATGTTCCCCTCTAAGAAGCCAAGGAGGGGAGGGTTGTCGTTGTGGCAATGGCGGAAGCAGTGGTGGAATTGCGGGTCAGAGATGAGTTGGTGCCAACATGTGCATGCGAGGGATGCACGCATTAGGGAGGAGGGATACGGGGGAAGTCGGAGCAAGATCTCAGATAACAGGTCGTCGTTGTGCAGCGGGTGGCTACATGCCGTCATGTCACCATCATCTCTGATGTTGGGTCGATCAATGTAGCGGTGTGAAAGTGGAGCTGGGGGGAGTGAAGTGCAAGTTCTCAACGTGATCATTTGAGAGCCCAACACTTCAGCCCACAAGGTATCGTGGGTTGGACGGGTACTCAAAGTTCGCGTTGTGGTGTGGACTATGACATCTGATGTGGGGAACTCAAAGAATGGTGCCTTCAAATATCGGAAAATTCGTTTTTTGGAGTAAAACTAAAGGATGGATGGAGAAGATCTTGCTGGTAGCAGGAAATAACATACTCATTAAGTCAGTGGCAAAAGCAATACCTACCTATTCAATGTCATGTTTCAAATTTCCTAGAGGCCTCTATGAGGACTTAACTTCAATAATTTGAGACTTTTGGTGGGGAAACAAACAAGGACAGAGGAAGGCATGCTGGGTATCTTGGGACACTATGACTAGACCATGATACATGTGGGGTCTAGGTTTCAGGGATATTGAGATTTTTAATTTGGCACTCCTTGCGCAAATGGCCTGGAAGGATTCTTGAAATGCCTTCTTGTTTTTTTGCGTAAGAAGTTTAAAGGTCGTTTATTTTGCTGGAACTTCTTTCCTTGAAGCAGAGGTGGGAAGTCACCCTTCAGAGATATGGAGGGCTATTGTTCAAGGGAAGGACGTGCTTAAACAGGGTTTAAGATGTGAATTGGAAACAGTCACCACATAGAGTTGGAAGGATAACTGGATAGCTCGTAGTGAATTGATGCGGCCTATTGTTCCCTTAGTCTAGAGAACCCGCCGGTGTGGGTGTGCGAGCTGATTGACAACACTAACACGAGGTGGAATTCAGAATTGATCAATGGTATGTTTTTTCCTTCTGATGCTACTGCAATCCTTAAAATTCCTTTGAGCACTAGGAATATGGATGACTTCTGGTCATGGAATTTCAAAAGGAAGGGGCAGTTTACAGTCAGGTCCGCATATTGCATGATTTTCACTACTAAAAACGAAGGAATATTTGTTGGAGGAAATGGAAAGCTTATAAAAAATGATTCCCTAAACAAATCTAGGGTTCATCTTTGGAAAACAATGGTACGAGGGAAAGTACGGGTTTCTTCTAGAGATTGGCTCATCGGTCTTTGCCAACTGAGGATGTGTGTCGACAAGAAGTATGTCAGTGAGTTGCACAAGCACATTGTGTAGCATGGAAGACTCCTGGTATCACTCGTTTGTGGATTGCACAATGGCATTATGGTGTGTTCAGGCGTTAGTGGATCCGGAACTACTTGAACAAATGATTGCAACTAGAGAGCCCAACATTCGCACTAGCTTTTTTCCATGATTGAGACACTGCCACATGAGGTCCTTGTCCGGCTGGTGGTAACATGGCAATACGGATGGCCAGACGAAAACTTTTGCATGAACGTATAAGCCAAGGTCCCACGTCCACCCACCATTTTGTTACATAGTTCATTGCTGATCTGGATGAATTGAAGGAGTCCGTCTCTTCAAGGGTGATGGTTCGTACGATAGAAAACAAGAGATGGATCCCCCCGTCCCCGAGGGGAAATGTGGATGCGGGTGTTTCCAAGGATTGAAACCGAGGATCGGCAGCAGTTGTATGTCGTGATCGAGGAGCCAATTACATGTTATCCTTAACGGCAGTTATTTTAGGTTTAGCGGATCCAACGGCACTTGAAGCATTAGTGAAGCATTGTCACTAGCTACTAACCTGGACATCCAGAACCTACATATTGCTTTGGACTGTGAGGTGGTGATCAAGGACATTCATGGAGGGATCGATGGCAGAGTATATATGGGATGATTCTCAAGAATATTTGAGAAAGGATGAACTTCTTTTATTTCAAGTACTTTTATTTTCAAAAAGTAGTAACAACAACGTTGAAGCTCATAATTTAGCTAGATTTTCAATTTCTTTACATCAAGGGCGTCATACTTGGCTGGGTCACCCCCCATGATCCAAACATTAATCATGTAAGCTTGGCTATTGAGTAATAAAGTCTAGTTGTTTGCCCTAAAAATAAAACATAATCACATAAAAAAGTACTACAAATAAACAAATCTATTTTATGTTGAAGGAGAGAACCATCGTTGTTTGGCACTGATAGTGTGGATGTGACCGTCTATCTAAATGGTAATCAGCCAACAGGTCGCACATGCACATATCAAGTACGTGTCTTAATTGGCCGTTGTTTCTTCCGTAAGATGCTCACCATGAAAAAAACTAACATAAGGAGCACGCCAAGTCTCAGTTGTCTTCTCAAAAGTTTATATCATGAATTTTCATAGTAATTAACTGATACTCACTACTAACAATACTGTTGGCAACCAGGCGCACCGAATTGTGTTTGTTACAAAGGAACAACGAACATGTTGTTCGTTGTGTGGATTCTTGGATATGTGATATGGTGATACGCTCGATATGCCGATTATCTAAAAACTAGGATACGAGGAGATGTTTCTATAGATATATTAATTGTTAATTAAAAAACGAAAAACAAGGAGTTTTTTATAGGAAGCGCATCTTTTTGTGAAGTGATGAAGTATTCCAACAAATACTCCAGGAACTCTTGTTGCCTCCTTTCCCTTTCCCAATGTTTTACAACATGGGGACGTATCTCCACAAGGCTTATTCTCATTATCACCTGCTGGAATGACAAGAGCAGCAACGAATACATGGAATGCACCCACGCTACCTCCTCCACTGCCTGCTTCACTTCTAAGCAAAGGAGACTTACTAGACAAGGCCGATCTGCATGGCAAAAGGAGGAGATTAGGAGAACAAACCGGAACAAATTTATTCAATCTTAAACCCTAAACCTAAAGCACATATGTAAAAGATAAAGAGAAGGAGAAGACAAATTGGAGAAGTAACGGGAGAACAGAAAGACATACCTCATGCAGAGACACAGAAGTCTCTTGGCAACGGCGAGACGATGACCGGCTGGCAATTGGAATTCAAAAGGAGAAAACTTGTGGGAGATGAGAGAACTCGACGAGTTGAGGATTTATTGGGATGTGTGGTGGCTCCATGAGGGGTTTTCACATCTAACAAAGAATTTCCCGTATCCAAAACATATCACACCAGTATCCCACACGTATCAAACATTATTTCCTTTTTTAATTCCATAAGTCAAAGGATACATATCAGTGAAGTATCTAAGTATCTGTGCAGTATCTGGCTGGATAAGCGTGCTTCCTAAAGTATCAGTGCAACGTACGAATCCTTCCCTACAAGCAGCCTGATGGACTGATAGATGCACTATAAAATGTGTTTGTTTTGGTGATGAAAAATTGAAATTCTTTCATGTGGTGGTGTAGGTTCATATAGTGCCCCCGTAGTGTTTCGGAGATTGTTGGACAAAATTAATAGTTAAGGGACTAATTTGTTTTAGCAATTGTTTCGAAAATAAAGTCCATGTGGAGTATTGAGAATATTGCTAAATCTTCTGAGAAGATTGCTAAATATTCTGAGAAGATTGCCTGAGCTATTGAGAAGATTGGCTGAGATATTCAGAAGATTGCTTGAGTATTGAGAAGATTTCCAGTGCCTGGTCTATTGAGAAGATTGCTAAATCTTCGGAGAAGATTGCCTGAGCTATTGAGAAGATTGCTTGAGCCATTGAGAAGTATATTATACGTTTGGGAGATGACCCCTAAAAACTTTTGTGAAGAGAAATAGTTTATGTGAATTGTTCAAGCAATAATTGATTGCATCGAAAAGAATGAAGATGATGAGAAGATGTAGTTCTTTCTCTAGGTTCACTTTTCTCTATTGAGCCATAGGGCTGATATGTCTCCAACTTATATATAATTTTTATTGCTACATTCTATTATATTATAAATCTTGGATGTTTTGTATGCATTTGTATGCTATTTTATATCATTTTTTTGGGACTAACGTATTAACCTAGTGCCAAGTGTCAGTTGTTGTTATTTGTGTGCATGTTTTTGGTTTTCCAGAAATATAGTACCAAACGGAGTCCAAATGCTCCCGTGGGCGGGCTTTCTCTCACCCCGGAAGGAAAAGCGAATTTTGGGCTTCAATCTCCCTCCTGCATACGTGATCTCTCATGCGTCCAATTGTGCCGCCTGCTTCGAGCCTAAGGCATTCCCATGAGCCGTGAGGGAGAGATGTGGCTGGTGGCACCACCGCCGCTGGAGAACGACGACCTCCTCACCAAGATCCGCCTCCGCCTCCCCCCACAGCCTTCTTCGCTCCTGCGCGCCTCCCTCGTCTGCAAGCGTTGGCGCAGCCTCGTCTCCGACACCGGCTTCTTCCGCCGCTTCCGCCTCCGCCACCTCCACAACCCTCCCCTCCTAGGGTTCTTCAACGAGGAGGACTTCGTACCTAACATGGAGGCCCCTAATAGTATCCCGTACGGCCACTTCTCCTTGCCGCTCGACCGCGAACAAGACGACCACTGGATCGTTGGATGTCGCCATGGTCTCGTCTCATTTTTGACAGATGCAGTACGATGCACCCGGTCCTGGTGGTGTGGGACCCCTTTGCCGGCGACCAGCACCGCATTGCTGTTCCAGCCGCGTTTGATGCGGACAAGAACTCGTTGACCAGCGGGGCGGTGCTTCGTGGTGCCGGATTAGTCCAATTCTAGGTAGTCTTGGTAGGGGCGGACAAGGACAGAGAAAATGGGCGAATACTCGCCTGGGTTTACTCGTCGGACACCGGCGTGTGGGCTGATCCCATCGCAACATTGCTTCCATCCTTGAGTTCTGACTGGCTGGATATTTACTCAAAACCTGTTACTTCTTTACTTGTTTTTATTTTGGCCAAATTTTTCTTCATGGAGGACTGTGAGAAAAAACAAGCCCAAATAGAAAGTAAGCCCACCCTCTTGGTGCATCCATGTTGCTTTGAAAAAAAAGGTCATGCACAAAACTTTGTGATGGATCATTTTTTTGATACACAATGTAAATCGAAAAAACGTTTTTTGATAGATTAAATTAATTAAATTATTTTTTAAGGAGGATAGATAGATCCATTCATGCATGGCTGCATGAACACATGTATGTATTGTAACTTGTTTTTTTGCGTTACATATTTCTTTCTTGTCTACTATTGTTTTCTGATTGTTTTTAGGCACGTTTACGGTTCCATGAACTAAATTAGTTTCATGCTTGCATGAACTAAATTAGTTGCATGTCCATGGTTCGGGTCATGACCCATGATTTGACAGGACATAGATAATAGCACGAAACATCAATATATATTTTGAGTGCATATACCACAAATAATAGCACAAACCATCCACACCAAAACATTTTGAGTGTATATACCACAAATAATAGCACGAAACATCAATATATATAGTAGCACGAAACCCAACATCAATATAGTTGCATGAACATAACGGGCACGGGCACAACCAATAGTTCCACGACATAGATAGCCTTACAAATTAATACGACATAGTAGCATAAACATAAGAGATTTCAACTTAAAACACTAATATGATAGATAGATAGATAGATCGGGGGCACCACCGGGCCAACGGGTTCTTCTCCTTCTCCTTCTTCGGGCGCCCTTCACTCCTAGTTGTCGACGGGTATGGGAGGGTGTGCGTGCCGTTGTGGGTGTGGGGAAGATGTTGTTGAAGTCTGTGAAGATGTTGTGGGTGGTGAAAGCAATAAACTCGCACCCATACCAAAACAGTCGCCCGAGGAGGTGGAAGGCATCGAAGGGGTTGGTGAATGTAGCGAGGAGTGCAACCAGCCATTGTGATTGACCTCCTCAACATTGAACATGGTTGGAGAGCCCCAGGGTGGTGGCGGTAGCCGGCTAAACGGAAGAACTCGGTGAACTGCCTTGCGCCCCTCCACCTTGATATCGCCCACACCCTAAGGGTGCTTGCTAAGTAGACTCCGACAGGGTAGAGCCTCTCGGGCACAGTGGGGAGAAAGCGGTAGGTCGGGCCATTGTACTGCATGGTGGCTTCCGGCAGGTCTGCTTTGTGGAGAAGAAGGAGGTCAGATGGGAGTGGATGGAGTTGGGATATGGATGAGTGTGAGAGGAAGAGGAAGATGATAGGTGACTTAAATATCCCTACTGCGACGTGTGATTCACTGGTTTCATCGGGTGGAAGTAATGACTTGTAAAAATAACAGGGTAGGCGGGCGGCAGCAGTGGCATCGGGAGTTGTACACGCGTAGGAAACCGAAGGCTGCATCAATAGCCATAATGCGACATTTCACCGCTACACGAGTCTATGGCGTTGGTCGGGGGTCGGGGGTCACGCCTGCTCGTTCTTCTCTTTGTGTGAGTGCACGCATCATAAGTTGCTCGCGCGCATGCATGCAATGTAGCCTGCTAGCTAGGGCCTGGCTTGAGAGGCAAGCGTGGCAACGTTCGGTCCAAGGGTCCAACGAGTGGGCTTCTTTAGAGCCCAACGGCACGCATGAAGGAAATATGCCCTAGAGGCAATAATAAAGTTATTGTTTATTTCCTTATTTCATGATAAATGTTTATTATTCATGCTAGAATTGTATTAACTGGAAACTTAGTACATGTGTGGATACATAGACAAACAGAGTGTCACTAGTATGCCTCTACTTGACTAGCTCGTTGAATCAAAGATGGTTAAGTTTCCTAGCCATAGACATGTGTTGTCATTTGATTAATGGGATCACATCATTAGAGAATCATGTGATTGACTTGACCCATTTCGTTAGCTTAGCACTTGATCGTTTAGTATATTGCTATTGCTTTCTTCATGACTTATACATGTTCCTATGACTATGAGATTATGTTACTCCCGGATACCGGAGGAACACTTTGTGTTCTACCAAACGTCACAACATAACTGGGTGATTATAAAGGTGCTCTACAGGTGTCTCCGATGGTACTTGTTGAGTTGGAATAGATCGAGATTAGGATTTGTCACTCCGATTGTCGGAGAGGTATCTCTGGGCCCTCTCGGTAATGCACATCACTATAAGCCTTGCAAACAATGTGACGAATGAGTTAGTTGCGGGATGATGCATTACGGAACGAGTAAAGAGACTTGCCGGTAACGAGATTGAACTAGGTATTGAGATACCGACGATCGAATCTCGGGCAAGTAACATACCAATGACAAAGGGAACAACGTATGTTGTTATGCGGTTTGACCGATAAAGATCTTTGTAGAATATGTAGGAACCAATATGAGCATCCAGGTTCCGCTATCGGTTATGGACCAGAGACGAGTCTCGGTCATGTCTACATAGTTCTCGAACCCATAGGGTCCGCACGCTTAACGTTATGAGACGATTTGTATTATGAGTTATGTGATTTGATGACCGAAGTTTGTTCGGAGTCCCTGATGAGATCGGGGACATGACAAGGAGTCTCGAAATGGTCGAGACGTAAAGATCAATATATTGGAAGGCTATATTCAGACATCGGAAAGGTT
>LR880971.1:93521172-93536909 GCA_904067115.1 Aegilops sharonensis | reverse complement strand
TAGGTATTGAGATACCGACGATCGAATCTCGGGCAAGTAACATACCAATGACAAAGGGAACAACGTATGTTGTTATGCGGTTTGACCGATAAAGATCTTTGTAGAATATGTAGGAACCAATATGAGCATCCAGGTTCCGCTATCGGTTATGGACCAGAGACGAGTCTCGGTCATGTCTACATAGTTCTCGAACCCATAGGGTCCGCACGCTTAACGTTATGAGACGATTTGTATTATGAGTTATGTGATTTGATGACCGAAGTTTGTTCGGAGTCCCTGATGAGATCGGGGACATGACAAGGAGTCTCGAAATGGTCGAGACGTAAAGATCAATATATTGGAAGGCTATATTCAGACATCGGAAAGGTTATGAGTGATTCAGGAATTCTTCGGAGTACCGGAGAGTTACGGGAATTCGTATTCGGCCTTAATGGGCCATACGTGAAAGGAGAGAAAGGCCTCAAGGGTGGTCGCTCCCCTTCCCCATTGACTGGTCCTTATTGGCCTAGGGAAAGGGGGCGCCCCCTTCCTTCCTTCTCCTTCTCCCTTCCCTTTTTCCTATTCCATGTGGGAGGTGGAATTCTACTAGGACTAGGGAGTCCTAGTAGGACTCCACACTTTGGGTGTGCCCTGTGAGGGCCGGCCTCCTCCTCCCTCGATCCTTTATATATGTGGCCAGGGGGCACCCCATAGACACACAAGTTGATCATTGATCTTTTAGTCGTGTGCGGTGCCCCCCTCCACCATAATCCACGTCGGTCATATTGTCGTAGTGCTTAGGCGAAGCCCTGCGCCGGTAGCTTCATCATCACCGTCATCACGCCATCGTGCTGACGAAGCTCTCCCACCGCACTCTTCTGGATCATGAGTTCGTGGGACATCACCGAGCTGAACCTGTGCAAATCGCGGAGGTTTCGTACCTTCGGTGCTAGGATCGGTCGATCGTGAAGACATACGACTACATCAACCGCGTTGTCATAACGCTTCCGCTTACGGTCTACGAGGGTACGTAGACAACACTCTCCCCTCTCGTTGCTATGCATCACCATGATCTTGCGTGTGCGTAGGAATTTTTTTGAATTACTATGTTCCCCAACATTGGCATCCGAGCCAGGTTTATGCATAGATGTTATATGCACGAGAAGAACACAAGTGAGTTGTGGGCGATAATAGTCATACTGCTTACCAGCATGTCATACTTTGATTCAGCGGTATTGTTTGATGAAGTGGCCCGCATCGACATTATGCGTACGCTTACGCGAGCCTGGTTCTACCGACGTGCTTCGCACACAGGTGGCTGGCGGGTGTCAGTTTCTCCAACTTTAGTTGAATCGAGTGTGGCTACGCCCGGTCCTTGTTGAAGGTTAAAACAACACATAGTTGACGAAAAATCGTTGTGGTTTTGATGCGTAGGTAAGAATGGTTCTTGCTAAGCCCGTAGCAGCCACGTAAAACTTGCAACAACAAAGTAGAGGACGTCTAACTTGTTTTTGCAGGGCTTGTTGTGATGTGATATGGTCAAGACGTGATGAGATATAAGTTGTTGTATGAGATGATCATGTTTTGTTGAAGTTATCGGCAACTGGCAGAAGCCTTATGGTTGTCCATGCAAGCGCCATATAATAGCTTTACTTTATCGCTATGCGAGAGCAATAGTTGCAAGAGCAATAGTTGGCGAGACGACCATGTGACGACACGTTGATAGAGATCAAGATGATGGAGATCATGGTTTCATGCCGGTGATGATAGAGATCATGATGGTACTTTGGAGATGGAGATCAAAGGTGCAAGATGATGATGGCCATATCATGTCACATGTTTTGATTGCATGTGATGTTTATCTTTTATGGATCTTATTTTGCTCAGTACGACGGTAGCTTTATAAGATAACTCCTTACGAAAATTTCAAGGTATAAGTGTTCTCCCTGAGTATACACCATTGCGACAGTTCTTCGTGCTGAGACACCACATGATGATCGGGTGTGATAAGCTCTACGTTCACATACAATGGGTGCAAGCCAGTTTTGCACATGCAGAATACTCGGGTTAAACTTGATGAGCCTAGCATATGCAGATATGGCCTCGGAACACTGATATGATCAATATAGTGATGTTCACCATTGAAAACTACTCCATCTCACGTGATGATCGGACATGGTTTAGTTGATATGGATCACGTGATCACTTAGATTATTAGAGGGATGTCTATCTAAGTGGGAGTTCTTAAGTAATATGATTAATTGAACTTTAATTTATCATGAACTTAGTCCTGATAGTATTAGCATATCTATGTTGTAGATCAATAGCTCGTGTTTAGCTCCCCTGTTTTATTTCTTATATGTTCCTAGAGAAAACTAAGTTGAAAAATGTTAGTAGCAATGATGCGGATTGGATCAATGATCTGAGGATTATCCTCATTGCTGCACAGAAGAATTATGTCCGATGCACCGCTAGGTGACAGACCAATTGCAGGAGCAGATGCAGACGTTATGAACGTTTGGCAAGCTCGATATGATGACTACGATAGTTTAGTGCACCATGCTTTACGGCTTAGAATCGGGGCTTCAAAGATGTTTTGAACGCCATGGAGCATATGTGATGTTCCAAGAGTTGAAATTAGTATTTCAGACTCATGCCCATGTCGAAAGGTATAAGACCTTTGACAAGCATTTTGCCTACAAGATGGAGGAGAATTGCTCAGCTAGTGAGCATGTGCTCAGAATGTCTGAGTACTACAATCACTTGAATCAAGTGGGAGTTAATCTTCTAGATAATATAGTGATTGATACAGTTCTCTAGTCACTATCACCAAGTTACTAGAACTTCATGATGAACTATAATATGCAAGGGATAACGGAAACGATTCCCAAGCTCTTCGTGATGCTGAAATCGACGAAGGTAGAAATCAAGAAAAGCATCAAGTGTTGATGGTTGACAACACCACTAGTTTCAAGAAAAGGGCAAAGGGAAGAAGGGGAACTTCTAGAAGAACGGCAAGCAAGTTGCTGCTCAAGTGAAGAAGCCCAAATCTGGACCTAAGCCTGAGACTAAAGTGCTTCTACTGCAAAGGGATTGGTCATTGGAAGCAGAACTGCCCCAAGTATTTGGCAGATAAGAAGGATGGCAAAGTGAAGAAAGGTATATTTGATATACATGTTATTGGTGTGTACTTTACTAGTGTTTATAGCAACCCCTCAGTATTTGATACTAGTTTAGTTGCTAAGATTAGTAACTCGAAACGGGAGTTGCAGAATGAACAGAGACTAGTTAAGGGTGAAGTGACAATGTGTGTTGGAAGTGGTTCCAAGATTCATATGATCATCATTGCACACTCCCTATACTTTCGGGATTAGTGCTGAACCTAAATAAATGTTGTTTGGTGTTTGCGTTAAGCATGAATATGATTTAATAATGTTTATGGCAATACGGTTATTCATTTAAAGTCAGAGAATAATTGTTGTTCTGTTTACATGAATAAAACCTTCAATGGCCATACACCTAAGGTGAATGGTTTATTGAATCTCGATCGTAGTGATACACATATTCATAATATTGAAGCCAAAAGATGCAAAGTTAATAATGATAGTGCAACTTATTTGTGGCACTGCCGTTTAGGTCATATTGGTGTAAAGCGCATGAAGACAATCCATGTTGATGGGCTTTTGGAATCACTTGATTATGAATCAGTTGATGCTTGCGAACCATGCCTCATGGGCAAGATGACTAAGACTCCGTTCTCCGGAACAATGGAGCGAGTAACAGACTTGTTGGAAATAATACATACTGATGTATGCAGTCCGATGAGTGTTGAGGCTCGCGGCAGGTATCGTTATTTTCTGACATTCACATATGATTTGAGCAGATATGGGTATATCTACTTGATGAAACATAAATCTGAAACATTTGAAAAGTTCAAATAATTTCATAGTGAAGTGGAAAATCATCGTAACAAGAAAATAAAGTTTCTATTATCTGATTGTGGAGGAGAATATTTGAGTTACGAGTTTGGTCTTCATTTGAAACAATGCAGAATAGTTTTGCAACTCACGCCACCTGGAACACCACAACATAATGGTGTATCCGAACATCGTAACCATACTTTATTAGATATGGTGCAACCTATGATGACTCTTACTGATTTACTACTATCATTTTGGGGTTATGCATTAGAGACAGCTGCATTCACGTTAAATAGGGAACCATCTAAATCCGTTGAGACGATACCATATGAACTGTGGTTTGGCAAGAAACCAAAGTTGTCGTTTCTTAAAGTTTGGGGTTGCGATGCTTATGTGAAAAAGTTTCAAACTGATAAGCTTGAACCCAAATCGGAGAACTGCGTCTTCATAGGATACCCAAAAGAAAATGTTGGGTACACCTTCTATCATAGATCCGAAGGCAAGATCTTTGTTGCTAAGAATGTATTCTTTCTAGAGAAGGAGTTTCTCTCGAAAGAAGTGAGTGGGAGGAAAGTAGAACTTGATGAGGTAACTGTACCTGCTCCCTTATTGGAAAGTAGTTCATCACAGAAATCTGTTCCTGTGACTCCTACACCAATTAGTGAGGAAGCTAATGAAGATGATCATGTAACTTCAGATCAAGTTACTACCGAACCTCGTAGGTCAACCAGAGTAAGATCCGCACCACAGTGGTACGGTAATCCTGTTCTAGAGGTTGTGTTACTTGACCATGACGAACCTATGAACTATGAGGAAGCGATGATGAGCCCAGATTCCGCGAAATGGCTTGAGGCCATGAAATCTGAGATGGGATCCATGTATGAGAAAAAAGTGTGGACTTTGGTTGACTTGCCCGATGATCGGCAAGTCATAAAAAATAAATGGATCTTCAAGGGAAGACGGACGCTGATAGTAGTGTTACTATCTACAAAGCTAGACTTGTCGAAAAAGGTTTTTTGACAAAGTTCAAGGTGTTGACTACGATGAGATATTGTCACTCGTAGTGATGCTTAAGTCTGTCCGAGTCATGTTAGAAAATTGCCACATTTTATGAAATCTGGCAAATGGATGTCAAAACTACAATCCTTAATGGATCTCTTAAAGAAGAATTGTATATGATGCAACCGGAAGGTTTTGTCGATCCTAAAGGTGCTAACAAAATGTGCGAGCTCCAGCGATCCATCTATGGACCGGTGCAAGCATCTCGGAGTTGGAAAATACGCTTTGATGAGTACATCAAAGCATATAGTTTTATACAGACTTGCGGTGAAGCCCGTATTTACAACAAAGTGAGTGGGAGCACTACAACATTTCTGATAAGTATATGTGAATGACATATTGTTGATCGGAAATAATGGAGAATTTTCTGGAAGGCATAAAAGAGTATTTGAAAGGAGTTTTTCAAAGAAAGACCTCAGTGAAGCTCCTTACATATTGAGCATCAAGATCTATAGAGATAGATCAAGACGCTTGATAAGTTTTTTCAATGAATACATACCTTGACGAGATTTTCAAGTAGTCAAAATGGAACAGTCAAAGAAAGAGTTTTTGCCTGTGTTACAAGGTGTGAAATTGAGTAAGAATCAAAGACCGACAACGGTAGAAGATAGAAAGAGAATGAAAGTCATTCCCTATGCCTCAGCCATAGGTTCTATAAAGTATGACATGTTGTGTACCAGATCTATTGTATACCCTACACTGAGTTTAGCAAGGGAGTACAATAGTGATCTAGGAGTAGATCACTGGACAGCGGTCAAAATTATCCTTAGTGTAATAAGGATATGTTTCTCGATTATGGAGGTGACAAAAGGTTCGTCGTAAAGGGTTACGTCGATGCAAGTTTTGACACTGATCCAGATGACTCTAAGTCTCAATCTGGATACATATTGAAAGTGGGAGCAATTAGCTAGAGTAGCTCCGTGCGGAGCATTGTTGACATAGAAATTTGCAAAATACATACGTATCTGAATATGGCAGACCCGTTGACTAAACTTCTCACACAAGCAAAACATGATCACACCTTAGTAGTCTTTGGGTGTTAATCACATGGCGATGTGAACTAAGATTACTGACTCTAGTAAATCCTTTGAGTGTTGGTCACATGGCGATGTGAACTATGTGTGTTAATCACATGGTGATGTGAACTATTGGTGTTAAATCACATGGCGATGTGAACTAGATTATTGACTCTAGTGCAAGTGGGAGACTGAAGGAAATATGTCCTAGAGGCAATAATAAAGTTATTATTTATTTCATTATTTCATGATAAATGTTTATTATTCATGCTAGAATTGTATTAACCAGAAACTTAGTACATGTGTAGATACATAGACAAACCGAGTGTCACTAGTATGCCTCTACTTGACTAGCTCGTTGAATCAAAGATGGTTAAGTTTCCTAGCCATAGAAATGAGTTGTCATTTGATTAACGGGATCACATAATTATAGAATGATGTGATTGACTTGACCCATTTCGTTAGCTTAGCACTTGATCGTTTAGTATATTGCTATTGCTTTCTTCATGACTTATACATGTTCCTATGACTATGAGATTATGCAACTCCCGGATACCGGAGGAACACTTTGTGTGCTACAAAACGTTACAATGTAACTGGCTGATTATAAAGGTGCTCTACAGGTGTCTCCGATGGTACTTGTTGAGTTGGCATAGATAGAGACTAGGATTTGTCACTCCGATTGTCGGAGAGGTATCTCTGGGTCCTCTCGGTAATGTAGATCACTATAAGCCTTGCAAGCAATGTGACTATTGAGTTAGTTGCAGGATGATGCATTACGGAACGAGTAAAGAGACTTGCCGGTAACGAGATTGAACTAGGTATTGAGATACCGACAATTGAATCTCGGTCAAGTAACATACCGATGACAAAGGGAACAAAGTATGTTGTTATGCGGTTTGACCGATAAAGATCTTCATAGAATATGAAGTAACCAATATGAGCATCAAGGTTCCGCTATTGGTTATTGACCGGAGATGAGTCTCGGTCATGTATACATAGTTCTCGAACCCGTAGGGTCCGCACGCTTAACGTTATGTGACGATTTGTATTATGAGTTATATGTTTTGATGACCGAAGTTTGTTCAGAGTCCCGCATGAGATCGGGGACATGACGAGGAGTCTCGAAATGGTCGAGACGTAAAGATCGATATATTGGAAGGCTATATTCGGACATCGGAAAGGTTCCGAGTCATTCGGATAATTTTCGGAGTACCGGAGAGTTACGGGAATTCGTATTGGGCCTTAATGGGCCAAACGGGAAAGGAGAGAAAGGCCTCAAGGGTAGCGGCGCCCCTTCCCCATGGACTGGTCCGAATTGGACTAGGGAAAGGGGGCGCCCCCTTCCTTCCTTATCCTTCTCCCTTCCCTTTTTCCTATTCCATGTGGGAGGTGGAATCCTACTAGGACTAGGGGGTCCTATTAGGACTCCACACTTTGGGCGCGCCATATGAGGGCCGGCCTCCTCCTCCCTCCATACTTTATATACTTGGCCAGGGGGCACCCCATAGACACACAAGTTGATCATTGATCTTTTAGCCATGTGCGGTGCCCCCCTCCACCATAATCCACCTCGGTCATATCGTCGTAGTGCTTAGGCGAAGCCCTGCGCCGGTAGCTTCATCATCACCATCATCACGCCGTCGTGCTGATGAAGCTCTCCCTCGACACTATTCTGGATCGTGAGTTCATGGGACGTCACCGAGCTGAATGTGTGCAGATCGCGGAGGTGTCGTACCTTCAGTGCTAGGATCGATCGATCGTGAAGACGTACGACTACATCAACTGCGTCGTCATAACGCTTCCGCTTACGGTCTACGAGGGTACGTAGACAACACTCTCCCCTCTCGTTGCTATGCATCACCATCAACTTGCGTGTGCGTAGGATTTTTTTTGAAATTACTACGTTCCCCAACAACGCATGCATGCTAGCCCGCTCCACTCGCCCCAGCGCAGAAGAAACACACGATTAAAAAAAGTGTTTCTGAATCCACCCAATCATAGCACATAACGAGCATGCCCATGGATCGCTGACGTAGCACTGCATGCAGATCCACACCGTTGAATGCGCAGTGATCCAACGGTCTAGGATAGGGGGGGGGGGGGGTTATCCAGCATTGTCGAATGCAGCCAATCATAGCATAGAACGAGCCTCACGCAGATCAGTGACGTTGCCCTAGCGCCTGATCCAGACCGTCCACTAAGTGAGATCCAGCGGCGCAGAAGGTTGCGGGGTTTCAGATGGGGTTTGAGGGGTTTTGAGAGGGTTATGAGGGGTTTTGAGAGGGTTTGAGGGCTAGGATTGAGCATAACTAATTCAAAAAAATCATAAAAATATGAAACTTGCACCCATCATCGTTTTATGTGACTGAGTTGAAGGGAAAAATGAGAAACTTGGTCTATGGGTATTTTCATGAAAAACCCTTCACATAGATATGATGACCGAGGTTGCATGGGATTCAAACTAGGGTTTAGGGATAAGCTTTTCATAGTTTATCCAAACCATCTCATATTGGGCATGGACCTATATCTGCACACAAGATGTCAAGTTTTGATTTTTGGCTGATTTAGAAAAGGTCAAAAAAATGCTTTGGAATGGGGTGTTTAGCCTAGCTTCAGAGGTCATTTGGACCACATTTTTCATGACTAGTGTTTCACATCAACAATAAGTACTCGGATTGATTGCTTAACATGCATATGACTAATATTTGAGAAAGCATTGTAACGTCAATACCACATACTAAACAATTTCAAATTTGAATTTTGGGTCAAATTTGAAATTCGGCCAGAATTTTAATAGCATTACACAAATACCATATTACACAAATTGAGGCAAGTTTGTTAATTATTCTACATCACACATCACCAATACACAAGTTTGACAAAAGTAGTTTTCACTTCTGCTTCTTACCACTCGATTTCTTCTTCTTACCACTTCTTGATCCTACCACACCTAGTTCACTCAAGCTCTTGGGTTTCTTCACTGGACTAGCTCAGACAGCTTCAGTTGGCACCACAATATCTACATGAGGATCAGTTTGCACAACATCAACTATATTAGCTTCAATTGGTAACACAATTTGCAATATAGGCTCAGTTTGCAGAACATCTGCCGCAACAGCTTCAGTTTCCACCACATTCTGCACCTTATCATCATCCAAATGTTGCTCATAATGCAACACAAGATCAAAATCTAGCTCATTTTGAACCACAACATCATCCAAATCTTTCTCATTTTGCACCACAACATCATTCAAATCTCGCTCATTTTGCACCACAACATCATCCAAATCTTGCTCACTTTGCACCACAACATCATCCAAATCTTGCTCATTTTGCACCACAACATCATCCAACTCTCGCTCATTTTTCACCGCTGCATCATCCAACTCTGGTTCATCACCAAAACTTCTCTTTTTTCTACAGCCATTGATTCTTTCCTTTTTAATTGCCCAGCAATCACCAAAAACAAGGGGTTGAGCTGCATGCTTCCTCCTGGAAAACAAAGCTTGTTATTTGGCTAGTAATTAAAAACAACATCCAAATAAAAAAACACAAACATAAACATACTTTGGCCTTTCAGGAGTGTAACTACATTTTGGAGATCCTTTTCGGTGCCTAAGTTCCTGGCACAACTTGCATCTATTTTTGTTACCTTTTTGGGAACTTTTTGGCTTTGCATCCTTCTTTCCCTTCCCCTTTTTACTACTCCATATTTCTCAAACCATGCCTTGAATCTACTCTCTTTAGGCCTGCCAGCCTTTCTTTTTGTTAGGGGATGACACATGGAAAATTCAATTTCCACTTCAGGCAACTGAGACTGATCTATAAGTGCTGAAATTGGAGTTGCATATGCAGCCTTGAATCTTGCCAATGTGTCCCGGTGTGTTGCCACTCGAGGAAAGTGGAGTCATGCAACTCAGTGTTAACAACGTGCCTCCTTCCAGTCTTGGTATCTTTAACTTCAGCAACCCACAATCAAGATTTTTCAACGGCTAAATGTGTAAGATTTCTGCTCCTGTTCACCACCTATTGTACCACTGTAGGAAGCTTATCCCCTTGAAGACAATCACCAATCCTTCTTCTCAATTCCCACATGCGCATGATCATGATCCTGATTTGGTCAACCATGTCATGCATAGGAAAGTTCTTTAACTGCTTTATCTTGTTGTTAAAACATTCTGCCAAGTTATTGTTGATATGATCACACTTGATTGCAGTGTTAAATCCTGACCTGTACCACAATAGAGAATGATAGGTGTTCATCCATGGAACAAACTCACTGAATGTTGCTTTTATCTTATCAAGATGATATGGATGTGTCTGTTTGGTGTAAGATCTTGCTGTTGGCCACATTCTCCCAAATTCTTCTCCTCTGATTTTTTTGATCAAATTCATCCACATATGGCCGAAGGACTCCCTCTGCTCACAATGAGGAAAACATTCTTAATTGCATTTTCTAGCCCTTTACATGCATCTGTGTGTACTGCCAAAGGTGACACTGGCCCTATGCATCTTTTCAACTGCATCATGAACCATGTCCATGAAACATCTGTCTCTGACTGAAATAAACCAATAGCAACAGGGAATATCCATTTGTGTCCATCTAAAGCATTGCATGCTGGCAATTGACCATTCCATTTGTCAGTCGAAAAAGATGAGCCTATGCTCAAATATGGACGACACCTGCTTTGAAGTGATCTATGCATGGCTTTAAAGCCATAAATAACTTGGAGAAAAGTACTCTACCATCCTCTGTTACCTCTTCTCCACCTCTGCTTTGAAGTTATAAAGCATCCTAAAGGTATTTTCCCAATCACCATATATTTCTTTCATTCCCCTCTATTTTGCTTTTCACACTGTGGTATACTTCACCTTAATGGGGTACTGCTTTTTCGAGTCCACTTTAAGTTGCTATGATGTACTGTTTTGTTTCTTGGCTAAAATTGGAGTGATATTTTCTGCAATCCAAACCTGTGAATTCATGGTTAATACTCTCTGCGAACTGGTAATACAAGTATGTCAATTTGGGATTTGATTAACCCTGATGGTACTTCCATCATGTTGAATTCTAGCAGATATGTACCACTTGCAAGGCCTGACGTTTCCATCCAAAACCTCTACACCTCGCATAAAATTTATTTCTATCAGTCCACATAGTCTTGGCATCAAATTCATGTTTTACTATAAGTCTTGAAACACATCCTAAACTCCTTCATTCTTGGGAACAACTTGCCTACTTCAGTAACAAGATTTTCTTTATCATACATACTTACAAGCTCATCATCATGTGCACCATCTGCAACATCTTTCATCAGCTGTCCATCCACATCTTCACAAGCATCTATGTTAGCATCATTAGGCAAACTCGATTCACCCCTCTCTTCCTTATCTTGATCATCTACTGAATGCCAAAAAAAATCACCATCTCAGTGTCAGCCATTGGTGCAATGACCAAATCGGTAGTGTCTTCTAATTGTACTAAATTCCAATCAACACAAACAACCCTTGCGGCAGCATCATAGTCCTCTTGTTCATCTTGATTAGCCCCCTCTATTACTATCACTTCACCCGTACACAATGGCTTTATCTGTCTCTGCGAAGCCCAATCATCATCTATCATCCGCGACGCCAACTTTGAGGGCGCATATCCAGCCTTAGAATCTGATTTCAGATCAACGAGTTCTGCATGAAAGGTAGTCTGTTTGCTTGCTCAGCTGTCTTCCCGATTGATTTAATCAACCATCTCTTCACCATTCTCAATTCTCACATACTCACCCTTCCAATTATCAAACCGTAATAACGCCACCTCTTGCTCTGGACCCCAAAAAAGGCTCTCCCCAATTTTCTCCACAAAATTCCTCACGGCCCTCTCTTCCACGCTTTGTGTTTCCCATGGACCAATCTCTGCAAATTCAACCTCCCATTTCACAATTGTATCCCTCTCTATGTACGCATGCTACCATCAACTAGCTTTGCTTTAGATGGAAAGAATTCAACATTGAATTCGAAGGTCTGAGCACCATTTCCCTTGTTTATCAATGGCGGGCACTGTGAGGCAGCGGAAGCAGACGAGGCACACATCACATAGGATGGAAAGGGTGATTCCCTGGTCGACACTGTCTCTCGTGGCTCCATCTCGTTCAGCCCAACGCCGCCGCCGCTCCCCAGTCCCACCCACCTCCACAATCTGGATCCTGTGGAAAACAGAGGCTCACTTGGTTATATCTGACTCAAGAAGGAGGGGAACAGGTCTATGGTGCTGAATACACTTACCACATACGCCTCCGGGACAAGAATGAAGAAGGGGGCATCAAGAAGTAGGGGAGAAGCACAGGTTTAGTCAGGGGGGAATCGATGCGCTCCCAAGTGGGACCGACCACCAGATGCACTGATCAGTTTGACCCCTATTTTTAACCTAACTGTAGTACTATTGACGATCATTCCCGTGTTTTAACCACCTGGTCATATTGGGGTTATTATTGCCATGTAAAACGGCGCACACGAGCTATTTCCTACAACTGTGTTGCATTATTTCCATTTCACATCAAAAACGTCGCACGGGAGCTATTTACCCATTTATTTCCTAACAAAGTGCTTGTGCTCATTAGCTCTTACCAGAATTGTAAACCCCATATACCCGACTGTCTGCCTTAAACCGGGAGTGGTAAACACTTAATGTTGTATCGAACCTGTGTTTACATCTACAAAATTTATATGGATTATTTCCTCAAATCATATATTCGAGTTTATCCAAATATGTCAGTGAGGCCACATCATATCTATTTGACTTTTTGTTGGAATGTTGTTGGTTCTCTAACTTCATATGCTTGTAGGCATGGGCATTGGTGGTGGTCATGTTGGAGCTGAACTTCTGCACGATACATAAGATGATTGTGCTCATAGATATGCAATCATGATGTGTTATTTGAGTAGTTATGCTTATCTTTACGTGGTACCAGAATGAAAGATTTTCTCTTTCCTGCGCTTGGTAGATTTTTTCCTGTTTTACCTTTTGCTGGTTGCTAAATGGCATTTGATATTTTTCACGCTACGGACCTGTGAAGTGTGAGTGTGATTTGCATGTGGTCCCCTCTACTCTAGTAATTCATGACCAACTGTTGGGGAATGTAGTAATTTCAAAAATTTCCTACGCACACGCAAGATCATGGTGATGACATAGCAACGAGAGGAGAGAGTATTGTCCACGTATCCTCGTAGACCGTAAGCGGAAGCGTTATGACAACGCGGTTGATGTAGTCGTACGTCTTCACGATCCGACCGATCCAAGTACCGAACGTACGGCACCTCCGAGTTCAGCACACGTTCAGCTCGATGACGATCCCCGGACTCCGATCCAGCAAAGTGTCGGGGATGAGTTCCGTCAGCACGACGGCGTGATGACGATGATGATGCTCTATCGGCGCAGGGCTTCGCCTAAACTCCGGGACGATATGACCGAGGTGGAATATGGTGGAGGGGGGCACCGCACACGGCTAAGGAACGATCCGTAGATCAACTTGTGTGTCATGGGGTCCCCCCCTGCCCCCGTATATAAAGGAGCAAGGGGGGAGGAGGCCGGCCCTAGGAGGGGGCGCGCCAAGTGTGGAGTCCTACTAGGACTCCCTAGTCCTAGTAGGATTCCACCTCCCTTGTTGGAATAGGAGAAGGGGAAAGAGGGGGTGAGGAATAAGGAAAAGGGGGCTGCGCCCCTTGTCCAATTCGGACCAGAGGGGGGGGCGCAGGCCTCCTTCCTTTTGGCCTCTCTCCTCTATTCCCGTATGGCCCAATAAGGCCCATATACTCCCCGGCGAATTCCCGTAACTCTCCNGAAGTGGAATATGGTGGAGGGGGGCACCGCACACGGCTAAGGAACGATCCGTAGATCAACTTGTGTGTCATGGGGTCCCCCCCTGCCCCCGTATATAAAGGAGCAAGGGGGGAGGAGGCCGGCCCTAGGAGGGGGCGCGCCAAGTGTGGAGTCCTACTAGGACTCCCTAGTCCTAGTAGGATTCCACCTCCCTTGTTGGAATAGGAGAAGGGGAAAGAGGGGGTGAGGAATAAGGAAAAGGGGGCTGCGCCCCTTGTCCAATTCGGACCAGAGGGGGGGGCGCAGGCCTCCTTCCTTTTGGCCTCTCTCCTCTATTCCCGTATGGCCCAATAAGGCCCATATACTCCCCGGCGAATTCCCGTAACTCTCCGGTACTCTGAAAAATACCCGAATCACTCGGAACCTTTCCGAACTCCGAATATAGTCGTCCAATATATCGATCTTTACGTCTCGACCATTTCAAGACTCCTCGTCATGTCCCCGATCTCATCCGGGACTCCAAACTCCTTCGGTACATCAAAACTCATAAACTCATAATATAACTGTCATCGAAACCTTAAGCGTGCGGACCCTACGGGTTCGAGAACTATGTAGACATGACCTAGAACTATTCTTGGTCAATAACCAATAGCGGAACTTGGATGCTCATATTGGCTCCTACATATTCTACGAAGATCTTTATCGGTCAAACCGCATAACAACATACGTTGTTCCCTTTGTCATCGGTATGTTACTTGCCCGAGATTCGATCATCGGTATCCAATACCTAGTTCAATCTCGTTAATGGCAAGTCTCTTTACTCGTTACGTAATGCATCATTCCGTAACTAACTCATTAGCTACATTGCTTGCAAGGCTTATAGTGATGTGCATTACCGAGAGGGCCCAGAGATACCTCTCCGACAATCGGAGTGACAAAACCTAATCACGAAATACGCCAACCCAACATGTACCTTTAGAGACACCTGTAGTACTCCTTTATAATCACCCAGTTACATTGTGACGTTTGGTAGCACCCAAAGTGTTCCTCCGGTAAACGGGAGTTGCATAATCTCATAGTTACAGGAACATATATAAGTCATGAAGAAAGCAATAGCAATGTACTAAACGATCAAGTGCTAGGCTAACGGAATGGGTCATGTCAATCACATCATTCTCCTAATGATGTGATCCCATTAATCAAATAACAACACATGTCTATGGTTAGGAAACATAACCATCTTTGATTAATGAGCTAGTCAAGTAGAGGCATACTAGTGACTATATGTTTGTCTATGTATTCATACATATATTATGTTTCCGGTTAATACAATTCTAGCATGAATAATAAACATTTATCATGAAATAAGGAAATAAATAATAACTTTATTATTGCCTCTAGGGCATATTTCCTTCAGTATCCCACTTGCACTAGAGTCAATAATCTAGTTCACATCATCATGTGATTCAACACTAATATTCACATCTGTATGTGATTAACACCCATAGTTCACATCGTCATGTGACCAACACCCAAAGGGTTTACTAGAGTCAATAATCTGGTTCACATCGCTATGTGATTAACACCCAAAGAGTACTAAGGTATGATCAAGTTTTGCTTGTGAGAGAAGCTTAGTCAACGGGTCTGTCACATTCAGAGCCGTATGTATTTTGCAAATATTCTATGTCTACAATGCTCTGCACGGAGCTACTCTAGCTAATTGCTCCCACTTTCAATATGTATCCAGATTGAGACTTAGAGTCATCTGGATCAGTGTAGAAAGCTTGCATCGATGTAAATCTTTACGACGGGCTCTTTTATCACCTCCATAATCGAGAAATATTTCCTTAGTCCTCACTAAGGATGTTCTTGACCAATGTCCAGTGATCTACTCCTAGATCACTATTGTACTCCCTTGCCAAATTCAGAGCAAGGTATACAATAGGTCTGGTA
>LR880971.1:93475403-93486805 GCA_904067115.1 Aegilops sharonensis | reverse complement strand
GCCCCACAACCTTTTACCTCAAGGGTAATGTCAATAATAATAACTCATGCTCCCCTACATCCAATTAGATATATCTATCAGGATCTTTCCAACACACTGTGCTTGCCAAAGGATAAAATGTAAAAAGGAAAGGTGAAGATCACCATGACTCTTGCATAAGGTATAAGATAATAGTAAAAGATAGGCCCTTCGCAGAGGGAAGTAGAGGTTGCCATGCACTTTTATGGTTGGATGCACAAAATCTTAATGCGAAAGACCGTCACTTTATATTGTCCCTTGTGATATGAACCTTTATTATGCAGTCTATCACTTTTATTTCTTCCACATCACAAGATCGTATAAAGCTTATTTTCTCCCAAACTAATAAGTCATACATATTGAGAGAGCAATTTTTATTGCTTGCACCGATGACAACTTACTTGAAGGATCTTACTCAATCCATAGGTAGGTATGGTGGACTCTCATGGCAAAACTGGTTTAAGGGTTTTTGGAAGCACAAGTAGTATCTCTACTTGGTGCTGAGAATTTGGCTAACATGAGGGGGAAAGGCAAGCTCAATGTAGGACCTTGAAGTATATCTAGAGGGGGGTGATTAGACTACTTGACCAAGTAAAAACTTAACTTCTTCCCAATTTTAGACTTTGGCAGATTTTAGCTATCTTCGAACAAGTCAAGCAATCTTCACACAATTCAAGCAAGCATGCAAGAGTATATAGGCAGCGGAAAATAAAGCATGCAACTTGCAAGAATGTAAAGGGAAGGGTTTGGAGGATTCAAATGCAATTGGAGACACGGATGTTTTTGTCGTGGTTCCGATGGGTGGTGCTATCGTACATCCACGTTGATGGAGACTTCAACCCACGAAGGGTAATGGTTGCGCGAGTCCATGATGGGCTCCACCCGCGAAGGGTCCACGAAGAGCAACCTTGTCTATCCCACCATGGCCGTCGCCCACGAAGGACTTGCCTCACTAGCGGTAGATCTTCACGTAGTAGGCGACCTCCTTGCCCTTACAAACTCCTTGGTTCAACTCCACAATCTTGTCGGAGGCTCCCAAGTGACACCTAGCCAATCTAGGAGACACCACTCTCCGAGAAGTAACAAATGGTGTGTTGATGATGAACTCCTTGCTCTTGTGCTTCAAATGATAGTCTCCCCAACACTCAACTCTCTCTCATAGGATTTGGATCTGGTGGAAAGAAGATTTGAGTGGAAAGCAACTTGGGGAAGGCTAGAGATCAAGATTTATATGGTAGGAATGGAATATCTTGGCCTCAACACATGAGTAGGTGGTTCTCTCTCAGAACTGGTAAGTTGGAAGTCTAGGTTTGTTCTGATGGCTCTCCCCGCGAATGAATAGGAGGTGGAGGGGTATATATAGCTTCCACACAAAATCTAACTGTTACACACAATTTACCAAACTTGGTGGGACCGAAACATCAAACTCGGTCGGACCGATTTAATAAACCTAGTGACCGTTAGGGTTTTTGGTGGGACTGACATGCAACTCGGTAGGACCGATATGATTAGGGTTAGGGCATAATGTAATCTCGGTGAGACCGATTACACAAACTCGGTGAGACCGAATTTGGTAATTAGCTAACCAGAGAGTTGGTCAGGTAAACTCGGTGGGACCGATTCGCTCTTTCGGTGAGACCGAAAAGTTACGAAAGGGAAACAAAGAGTTTACATTGCAATCTTGGTGGGACCGATCGCTCACTTCGGTTAGACCGAAATGTTACGAAGGGAAACAGAGAAATTACAATCCCATCTCGGTGAGACCGAGATCCCTATCGGTGAGATCGATTTGCCTAGGGTTTGTGGCAGTGGCTATGACAGTTGAACTCGGTGGCGCCGGATAGAAAGAATCGGTAGGGCCGAGTTTGACTTTAGGTTTAGGTCATATGAGGATGTGAGAAAGTAGTGGAGGGTTTTGGAGCATATCACTGAGCACATGAAGCAAGAGGCTCATTAAGCAACACCTCATCCCTCCTTGATAGTATTGGCTTTTCCTATACACTCAATGTGATCTTGGATCATTAAAATGTAAAATGTAGAGTCTTGAGCTTTTGATCTTGAGCCAATCCTTGTCCTTAATATTTTGAGGGATCCACTTTCATCATCCATGTCATGCCATACATTGAGCTTTCCTGAAATATTTGTCTTGGAAAAGCATTAGCTCAATGAGCTATATGTTGTTATGAATTACCAAAACCACCTGGGGATAGTTGCACTTTCAATCTCCCCCTTTTTGCTAATTGATGACAACATATAGATCAAAGCTTCAACAAATGATAATAAGATTTGAAAAACATCGTCGCTTTGAGAAGTATGTGATAAGCAAGAGCTCCCCCTAAATTTGTGCATAATTTATGATTTGCTTTGGACTGCAAATGCACAAGGAATTAGGCTCATGGGTTACTCTTCCATGTCACATACATCTTGGTGGAGCGCTCAAAATAATAAAGATTGAATACATGCACTCATCACCCAGCACAGTGAATGATCATATAAGGATAAGTAAGATAATAGCATATAACAAGCATAAGTGTAGCTTATGATCAAACACATGATCATCAATGTCTCACAGGTAATAGCATAGTATCTCAAGCAAACAAAAGCAAACAAAGTTCAACAAAGAAGACAAGAGAGAACAAAACCAGCAAATCTCTCTCTCGAAGCCTATGATCTATACATTTTTCTCCCCTTTTGGCAACAAGTTACCAAAAAGTTCCTAGAAAATGCATAGGACTATATTGTCTCTCAGGCTTGGTCTTTTGCTGGTGGCGTAAGATGGCTCCTTGGACAAAGACTTCAGCAGTTGTGGAAGGAGCTGAAGGATTCGGTGCTGGAGCTGGTTGCACTGGAGCTGTAGCTGGTGCAGATGAAGTGACTTTGGTGTCTGTTACTGGCTCTGCAGCTGATCTCTGAGCTCGAGGCACTCTGGCAAATGCATCAGTTGTTGTCCTGCCCTTCCTCTCCTGCATGTCATCCTGTAGCTGCTCCACAGCTGACTGAATCTTAGTTACTTTGACATCAAGATCATAGAATTTTTGTTCCATGATTCTTTCCAGGCTCTCCTGATTTTGAGTTAGGGTGGCCAACCCCTTCTCAAACTGCAGAGTTGATGCTATCAAGTAACCAAGCTGCTCCTGCTTGTTCTTCAAAAAGTACTCAGATGCATCTGCTAGAGTTGGCATCTTGGCAGCCTTCTCTTTCCTTGCCTTCTCCTTCTTCTCTTGAGCTTGCACTGAAGATGGTTCATTCTCAGTCATGACAACTTGATTGCCCTCAAATTCAAGATAGAGAACCAAGTGTTCCTTATCCAACAGATACTTCCCTGTGCCCATCTTTGAGTTAATCAACTCCTAAATCTATGGGGCATATCCACAGCTCCTCTTTTGGTCTGCTGCTGTCCTCTTGATAGTTTCAACTATGAGGCTCATGACCTTGAATTTCTGGGGCACATCAAAAATGTGAAGCAAGTTAATTGCATGCCCTCTGATCATGTTGTGGTCACCTGATTTGGGCAACAGAGTGTGCCTTAGGATCCAGTTAATCGTAGGCAACCCTGACAGAAGAAAATGAACTGATCCAAACTTGAAAGTCTCAAGTGCATCATCTGGGATCTCCTTGTACATCTGTGACATTGAGTTGTGATCCATTTTCTTCTTGGCATAAATGTCCAAGTCATTTTCACTCTCCTTGGGGGCATTGATCAGACTTACCCATTCCTCTATGGTTGATTGGTATCTTGTTCCTTCAGATATCTAAACTATCCTGCCATCTGGATAGAAATGTGATGTTGAGTAGAATTGCATAATGAGCTCGTCATTCCAGTTTGTGAGCTTCTGCCCAACAAAATCTACAACTCCACATGCACTGAAGCTGTCATACACTCCACGATAGTGTTCTTCATTCTCCTGAATGTAGGTCCAGTCGACCCACCTCATATCACAAACTATGGGCTTCTTATCCCGTAAGATGGTCTCATAGAAGTCCTGCCGCTCCTTGGTGTGGAACCTGTAATCTACAGCAGTCCTTCTTCTAGTGGCATATGGATCTGACTCTCTCCATAGCCTCAACCCTAAATCTCTCCTGATCTTCATGTTCTTAGCCACATGATGAGCATCATTGTGGTCTGAAATCTTGGGTTTGAGCTTCCTTAGGACCTGCCCTTCTTCATCTTCCTCAGCAGCAACATCTGGCATTGGGACCTTGTTCTTCTCAGCTGCTGGTATACTCCTGGTATTCCTCTTTGGTGCACTCTTGGGCTTGGGGGCAGCTTTGGGTGCTACTTTGGGCTTTGAAGTTGCAGCCCCTGACATTATGGCTTCACCCATCAGCTTTTGTGCCTTGGGTGCTGGTTCAACAACCTCTTCTTCTTCCTCTTCTTCCATCATGGAAGGCTTTCCAATCACTTTGGCCATGGTCTTCTTGACCCTTTCCTTCCTTTCCTTTCCTTCAGCAGCAGCAGGTTCTTTGGGTTGGGATTCCAAAGAAGCTTGAGTGGAGACTCTGGCTTTGGACATTGGTTGTCTTCCTGCAGGCCTTTTGATCTTCATTCCTGGCTTTATTGCAGTTGAGTTGTACTCCTTCTTGAGCACTTTCTTCTTTGAACTTGCCTCATCCTCAACTGCCACATAATCCTCATCCTCAGACTCTGAGTTCTTCTTCTTCCTTGTCCTTGTGGCAGCCTTGGGAAAATTGCTGGGAGTGCTTCTGCTCCCCTCATCTGAGCTGCTAGAGGGACTAGTGCCCTCACTCATGTCAATCTGCTCTTCTGACCTGTTCGGGCTGTCACTTTGGTCTGACATGCTGCACACACTGACTGCTAACCCTGTGAATAGTTTTAGATAAGGTAGAGTGGATGAGCATCACAAAATGCAGAGATTTTTGCAAACGAATGATTCAAAAACTTAGTATTAGTTTCCACAGAAAGCATTTCGGATCTACCGATTTTCAAACTCAGTGATACCGAAGCAGTTTTGGAACCTAACCTAGTGAACTCGGTTAGAGCGAGTCACAGTTCGATGGTACCGAGACTGCTAGGGTTTCACAAAGTTCTAAAATCGGTCACACCGATTTGTAATTCTCGGTCAGACCGAGACTTACTAGTGCAATGGCGTTAGCCAAATCGGTGGGACCGAGTTTTTCAACTCGGTGGGTCCGAGATGGTTTCGGCGGAAACTAAACCCTAAATTTTCGAATCACACATATTCTAAGGATTGTTTTGACTGGATAGAAGTGTTTCAATCGTGGCAAGATGCATTACGAACACAATGTGCTGATAATCTGACGAGGATAGCACTATGATCGAGTTCATACCCTAGTTCGGTGGTGAACTCGCTACGGCGGCAACGGCGGAGAAGAATTCCGTTGACGGCGGCTGGCGATGAAGTCGACGATCCGGAGACCAAGTGGGCAGCGAGCTATGCACGGGCGAGGAGTTTCGGAGAAAGTTTTCCAAAATTTGCCCGTGTGTATATATAGCCCAACACTGTCGGTGTGACCGAGCAGAACAACTCGGTGGCACCGAGATGCATAACTGTTAATAGTTACTGCAACTTGGTGTGAACGAAAAGTTCAAATCGGTTGCACCGAGATGAAAAACCTAGATCGACTTAGTGATCTCGGTATGACCGAAATGGATGAATCGGTCAGACCGAAAAGCACAAAAAAGTTTCAGAAGTTTTAAGTCTATGACGAATCGGGGACTCAGAGTGCTCCTCACACAGAGTGGTTCGAATCTAACTTGATCAAATTTTGTGATGTAGCATGAATAGAGTTTGAGACGAGAAAAGCATAGATAGCTAGAGAAGGTTCTTAGGCATTCTTGTCCATCCACTTGGCTAAAGAAAGAGAATCCAATCAATCAAAGCAACAAGTGGATGTCCTTGAATGAGTAAAATATGCAACCAACATGCTCACACAAATAAAATGACAAATGAAATATGTGACAAAGCATGCATAACGAATTCTAGCATCTATCAAACAAGTGGTGATGACAAGGTCATCTATATATGAGTATATTGACTTAGGAGTCAAATGAGAACATTTGATCATAGGTCATACTCATCGTTTAAGCTCAAGTGGGGTTACCACTTTTACATAAAGAATTTATGTGTTCACATCATTAGAGTTGCTTTGACTCAATTCTTAGAGTTAATCTCCCCCTAGATGTGAGATCCCCCCTTAGAGGGATGAACTAACCTTGGGTTTTGTCGATGATGACTTCATGTAGGTGTTGAAGATGTGGATGCTCAATGTTGATGTAGATCTTTTTGGAGCAAACCTTGGGAGTGAGTTGCACTTTCAATACCTACATGGGTTAGTCCCACAAGGAACAAACAAGAATATCCATAGACATAGAGTGATGCACACACAAAATGATGTCCATGAAAACATTAGATTACCTTGTCCCTTGCCTTACCAACATGAGGGTTTGTGACTCCTTGAACTAGTGCAAGATATGAAAGGTGGTTGCACTTGTCCTTGCCATAATGATATGAGTGAAGAATGTTGGCGGAGTCACCCTCAAGAACTCTCAAGTTCTTCTTATTCGGGATCCACATCATCTTGATGGGAATCCTCGGTGTAGTAGTTGTGCTTGATGAAGTAGAACTTGACGTAGTCTTGGGAACCCACTTGACCAAGGCCTTAGGTGCTTCTTCAAATGCATCAATCTCCTCTTGAAGCTTGTCCTTGCCTTTGTCCTTGTGGTCTTGTGGTAGAAGATCATCTTGTGCTTGTGTTCCCTTGAAGTAAGTGGGATCATATTTCTCTTGTTCAGGAACAAACTTCGTCTTGGGGTGTTGATCTTCTTCCCACTCTACTCCATTGGCATTGAACTTTCGTTCAAAACCAACACATTGATTCTTCCAATGCCTTACTTCCTTGCGTACAATTTCCTCAAATTGCTTACTCCCGGCAAGACTCTTGTGTACACCTTTCTCTATAATTCCCTTCAATAAGTTGTTTTCTTGCTCAAGTGTAACTTGGCTAAGAGGATCATTAGTGGAATCAAGAGAACTACTAGAAGCAACAATATTGGATTTAGCATTGTTATTGTTACTACTAGAAGAAGAATCTTTCTTGTTCTTGTTACTAGACTTGACTTGAGGCATGTAAGTAGATAAGAGTAAACGCTTGGCAATGTAAGAAGAACTTTTCTTACGGAGATCATCATTGATTGCTTTTAGGAACTCATGCTCTTGCTCAAGATTGAGCTTTTCAAAGCGTAACTTCTCATGAGCCCTTAAAAGTTCTCGATGATCTTCGAAGATAGTTTCATGAGCTAACTTAAGAGTGCTTAGTTCTTTAGTTAGACGCTCAATCTTCTCCTTATCATTGTCATTCATTTCATCTTGATTAGCATGATTAATTGACGTTTCATCATAGTATTCATCACTAGAGTTGTCAACAAGTAAATCATCATCACCTAGCAAGTCATCTTCATCACTATTAAAATCCACGTACTCGGGGTGTGTTACCTTAGGACCTTTGGCCATGAAGCATCTTCCAATTCCTTCATTTGGTGAATCAAATATGTCGTAGGAGTTGGTTGACACAAGTGCTAGACCGGCAACACCTTCATCTTGAGTGTATTCGGAGTCGGAGTGATAGCTTCTCTCGGAGTGATTGTCGGAGTCGGAGCCGAATACCCATTCACCAACATGAGCTTGATGTCTTCGTTTTGTGTAGCTCTTTGACGACTTGTCCTTCCTTTCTGAATCCTTGCTTCTCCGTGAGGGTCTTCGTTCATAACGATCATCTCTACTCCTTCTCTCTCTTGGTGGTGATTCTTCTCTTCTACTTCTTCTCTTCTTTTGTAGGGTGTCGTACACTCATTGGAATAGTGTCCGGGTCTCCCACAATTGTAGCAATTGCGCTCTCGACTAGAAGATCTTTTGTCATTGTAGGACCTTGACTTAGAGCTTCTTTCTTTGCTTCTACTCTTGTAGAATTTGTTGAAGTTCTTCACCATTAAGCTCAATTCTTCATTGAAGGTTTGTTTCTCACTTGATGATGTGGGGGCTTCACATGAGGCTTTGTAAGCACCACCCGACTTGTTGTGAAGTTCCTCCTTATCCTTGAGTGACATATCATGAGCAACAATTCTTCCAATGACTTCTGTTGGCTTGAGATCTTTGTAATTTTGCATCATTTGGATCAATGTGCACACGGTATCATATTTTCCATCCAATGCTCTTAGGATCTTCTTGATGATGAATCTGTCGGTCATCTCTTCACTTCCGAAGCCGGCAATATCATTTGTGATAAGAGCAAGCCTAGAGTACATTTCAGCGACACCTTCACCATCCTTCATTTTGAACTTGTCAAGCTGACTTTGGAGCATATCCAACTTGGATTCCTTGACGGAGCCGGTACCTTCATGCATATCAATCAAAGTATCCCAAATTTCCTTTTAGTTCTCAAGAAGGTTGATTTTGTTAAATTCTTCGGGGCACAAGCCATTGAAGAGGATATCACAAGCTTGAGCGTTGTATTGCAGCATCTTCAACTCTTCCGCGCTAGCTTCACGGTTCGGTTCTCTCCCATCAAAGAATTCACCTTGCAAACCAATACACACAATAGCCCAAACGGCGGGGTTATGTCCGAGAATATGCATTTTCATCTTATGCTTCCAACTAGCAAAATTAGTGCCATCAAAGTAAGGACCTCTATGATGATAATTTCCCTCGCTAGACGCCATACTCTCCTAGGTTGTGAAACCAAGGCTATGACCACCAAAAGCTATGGAAATCAAAGCAAATGGAGACCAAAGCTCTGATACCACTTGTAGGACCTTGAAGTATATCTAGATGGGGGGGGGGTGATTAGACTACATGACCAATTAAAAACTTAACCTTTTCTCAATTTTAGACTTTGGCAGATTTTAGCTATATTTGAACAAGTCAAGCAATCTTCACACAATTCAAGCAAGCATGCAAAGCGTATATGGGCAGCGCAAAATAACATGCAACTTGCAAGAATGTAAAGGGAAGGGTTTGGAGGATTCAAACGCAATTGGAGACACATATGTTTTTGTCGTGGTTCCGATAGGTGGTGCTATCGTACATCCACGTTGATGGAAACTTCAGTCCACGGAGGGCTCCACCCACGAAGGGTCCACGAAGAAGCAACCTTGTCTATCCCACCATGGCCGTCGCCCACGAAGGATTTGCCTCACTAGCGGTAGACCTTCACGAATTAGGCGACCTCCTTGCCCTTACAAACTGCTTGGTTTAACTCCACAATCATGTCGGAGGCTCCCAAGTGACAACTAGCCAATCTAGTAGACACCACTCTCCGAGAAGTAACAAATGGTGTGTTGATGATGAACTCCTTGCTCTTGTGCTTCAAATGATAGTCTCCCCAACACTCAACTCTCTCTCATAGGATTTGGATCTGGTGGAAAGAAGATTTGAGTGGAGAGCAACTTGGGGAAGGCTATAGATCAAGATTCATATGGTAGGAATGGAATATCTTGGCCTCAACACATGAGTAGGTGGTTCTCTCTCAGAACTGGTAAGTTGGAAGTCTAGGTTTGTTCTGATGGCTCTCCCCACTAATGAAGAGGGGGTGGAGGGATATATATAGCCTCAACACAAAATCTAACCGTTACACACAATTTACCAAACTTGGTGGGACCGAATCATCAAACTCGGTGTGACCGACTTAATAAACCTAGTGACCGTTAGGGTTTTCGATGGGACTGACATGCAACTCGGTAGGACCGATATGATTAGGGTTAGGGCATAACGTAATCTCGGTGAGACCGATTACACAAACTCGATGAGACCGAATTTGGTAATTAGCTAACCAGAGAGTTGGTCAGGTAAACTCGGTGGGACCGATTCGCTCTTTCGGTGAGACCGAAAAGTTACGAAAGGGAAACAGAGAGTTTACATTGCAATCTCGGTGGGACCGATCGCTCACTTCGGTTAGACCAAAACAATACGAAGGGAAATAGAGAAATTACAACCCCATCTCGGTGAGACCGAGATCCCTATCGGTGAGACCAATTTGCCTAGGGTTTGTGGCAGTGGCTATGACAGTTGAACTCGGTGGCGCCGGATAGAAAGAATCGGTAGGGCCGAGTTTGACTTTAGGTTTAGGTCATATGAGGATGTGAGAAAGTAGTGGAGGCTTTTGGAGCATATCACTGAGCACATGAAGCAAGAGGCTCATTAAGCAACACCTCATCCCTCCTTGATAGTATTGGCTTTTCCTATAGACTCAATGTGATCATGGATCACTAAAATGTAAAATGTAGAGTCTTGAGCTTTTGAGCTTGAGCCAATCCTTTGTCCTTAATATTTTGAGGGATCCACTTTCATCATCCATGCCATGCCATACATTGAGCTTTCCTGAAATATTTGTCTTGGAATAGCATTAGCTCAATGAGCTATATGTTGTCATGAATTACCAAAACCACCTAGGGATAGTTGCACTTTCACTCAATATGTTGGATGATCCATGACGACATACTTTATCTCGGATATAAGAAAACATAACCCATTATGTTGTCTTCCTTGTCCAACATCAACTCTTTTAGCATGTCATATTTTAATGAGTGCTCCCAATCATAAAAGATATCCATGATAATATATTTATATGTGAAACCTCTCGGTCCTTATTATTTCCTTTTAATTGCAACGATGACCAAAGCTATGTTTGCCAACTCCCAACAACTTTTAATCATCATACTCTTTTTATGTGAAGTCATTACTCCCAATAAGATCAATATTGTAACGCCCTCGATGCGGCTATATCTCCCACGTGTCGAAGCACGACTTAGAGGCATAACCGCATTGAAAGCAATGTCGCAAGTGAGGTAATCTTCACACAACCCATGTAATACATAAGGGAAAGAGATACATAGTTGGCTTACAGTCGCCACTTCACACAATACATAAATAAACATTCATCATCCAGATTACACTCAAGGTCCGACTACGGAACCAAAATGAAAGAAGACTACCCCAAATGCTACACAGATCCCCGATCGTCCCAACTGGGTTCCACTACTGATCATCAGGAAAAGACACATAGTAACGACCACGTTCCTCATTGAACTCCCACTTGAGCTCGATTGCGTCACCTGCACTGGCATCGTCGGCACCTGCAACTGTTTTGGTAGAATCTGTGAGTCACGGGGACTCAGCAATCTCACACCCGCGAGATCAAGACTATTTAAGCTTATAGGAAGGACAGAGTTGTGAGGTGGAGCTGCAGCAAGCGGCTAGCATATATGGTGGCTACATTCGCAAAAGAGAGCGAGAAGAGGAGCTAAGCACGGTCGTGAAGCTAGTAGCGATCAAGAAGTTATCCTGAACTACTTACGTCAAACATTACTCCAACACCGTGTTCACTTCCCGGACTCCGCCGAGAAGAGA
>LR880971.1:93453431-93466221 GCA_904067115.1 Aegilops sharonensis | reverse complement strand
GATGCAAAATGATATGACATGAAAGAATGCGATGCACCAGTATCAAATAAGACTTTTGCAGGAATATCATTAACTGGAAGATTACCCATAATCACATCAGAAGAATCCTCTGCTTGCGCTGCATTCATCATATTCACCTTTGCAGACTTGGGATTATGCTTGACCACTGCATTGCTGGAAGATCTCACGGGAGGAGGAGGCGGAAGGCGCCTTTGGTTGAAGCATTTGTTCGCATAGTGACCTTTCTGCTGACATTTGTTGCAAGTCACCTCTGAGAGCGGACGGTGATAAGGAGCATTTGACCTTGGAGCTTGAGAATTAGACTTGTTCTGATAGCCTGGGTTGGGTGGGTGGGAAGATCCACGACCACCTGAGTTCTTCTGCTGATAAGGCTGACGGAACGGAGGAGGTGGAAGGTAGAACTTCTGCTGCTTAGCTGCCACTTGAGAGGAAGAAGAAGACTGAATTGCATCCCTGATTCTCTTCTTAGAAGCCTCACATTTGAGCTGGGAAGCCTCTTGCTTCAGTGCCATGTTGTAGAATTCATCATACTTTTCTGGCTCAAAAAGCACGAGAGCTAATTGCAGATCTTCTCTGAGACCACCTCTGAATTGATAGATCATACTCTTTTCATCAGGGACGTCTTGCTTAGCAAAGCGAGCGAGTTTCTGGAACTGGATATTGTATTGATACACAGACATGTTGCCTTGCTTGAGATTGCGGAACTCCTCACGCTTGCTCTCAACAACACTTTTCGGAATGTGGTGAGCTCTGAAGTCTCACCGGAACTCATCCCAGGTAATGACACGACCTCCTCTGGAATCTTTGTATTGCTGGTACCACTCAGCAGCTTGATCCTTGAGTTGAAACGAAGCAAACTTGACAAAATCCTCAGGTCTGACATTGCTACATTCAAAATGTTTGCAGATGTCCACAAGCCAATCGTCGGTGTCTGTGGCCTCGACACAGAAACTGAAAGACTTCGGCTGATTAGCGAGGAACTGATTGAGGGTAGCAAAGTGCGGCTGGTTGTTGCCTTGACCTTGATTTCCTTTATTGCCTTGCCCTTGGGTACGCTCTTGCAAGAGCTGCAAAATCATCTGAGCATTGGCATTGGTGGCTGCCATGATAGCTTGCCATGCCTCCGGAGGTGGAGGTGGAGGTGGAGGGTTCGACTGACTCCCATCATCGCGATCTGGATTCAGACGCGTTGGCGGAGCCATCCTGAAGAGGGTGACATCCGTTAGCACTTTGATAGACAGATAGACAAGTTGAATCAACGGATAGAAATTGCAACATATAGTCTTCAAAATAAACATTCGAACAAGGATGAACGAATGAATTCCAAAAGCTAACATCACACGTCCATTAAGGTGAGAAGCCACTTGATTAAGGGCTGATGAAAAAATAACAAGGTACGACTGGAACAAATAAGTGGTAAGGATTACCCAATCACAAACCAAATATCTGCGGGATGAAATGCTAAGAGCTACTTGAATCCCACCTATAAACTCCCGAAACTTTCTGGTTATGCAATCTGGTGTTGGGGATAAAGGGGACACAAAATATATCACCCAAACTAACAATACCTCGATCCAGCTGTATCCATCCGTCAACACATAACCAAGAAACCTTCGGAAATCGTGTACCTCGACCTTCGAAAAGCATCCGTTATACGAGTCATGGCAATACTCCTGAGCTCGCCCCAGTACTGGGTTATCGGGGTTATCTCACCAACAACTGTACAAAAGAAATTTCGATGTCGGCAAAACTCAGGTATTCCAGAACTGCAACGATAAAATTGTGACGACAACACCTCAGAGCTCAACTCCCCGGGACACTGCCACAACCCCTAAATGTCAGGAGGCACCAAGAACAATGTCCTCGTCACAAAACCATCGGAACGATTCCAAGATACCCGTGTGATCCTAAATTTTTTTTAGTGAAATTTGAGGAGAGGAGAGTCAAAACTTCTACGTCAGGAGACCTCACCAGAGCGACGAAGGGACTGGGGAGTAAAAAGAATCCTACTCTCTGATATATATAATCCTAAGACTCAAAACATTTTTGTTCTAGACTCAACAAGGCCAGCAAACAATCAAGCAGGGGCTCCTAAGTCGGGGATGGCTCTGATTACCAACTTGTAACGCCCTCGATGCGGCTATATCTCCCGAAACCGAGCTCAAGTGGGAGTTCGATGAGGAACGTGGTCGTTACTATGTGTCTTTTCCTGATGATCAGTAGTGGAGCCCAGTTGGGACGATCGGGGATCTGTGTAGCATTTGGGGTAGTCTTCTTTCATTTTGGTTCCGTAGTCGGACCTTGAGTGTAATCTGGATTATGAATGTTTATTTATGTATTGTGTGAAGTGGCGACTATAAGCCAACTATGTATCTCTTTCCCTTATGTATTACATGGGTTGTGTGAAGATTACCTCACTTGCGACATTGCTTTCAATGCGGTTATGCCTCTATGTCGTGCTTCGACACGTGGGAGATATAGCCGCATCGAGGGCGTTATAAGTTGGTATAAGAGCATAGGCATTGCAAAAGAGCGAGCATCTAGCAAGCAAAGATAGAAGTGATTTCGAGGGTATGGTCATCTTGCCTGCAAGGTTCTAAGAGTTGTCGAAAGCTTGATCCTCGTAAGAGTTCTCAACAGGTTCCTCGTTCACGTACTCGTCTCCCGGCTCTACCCAAAGCAAGAACACAAGCAAAGGAACCACGATAAATCACGGTGCAATGCACAAACAACATGATGCAAAACATGGCATGATATGCGAGATGTGAGATGCAATGCATATGCGTGCTCCGGAAGGAATATGATGAACCAGGCGCCAACTTGGCAAACCAAGTATGCCGCTGGAAAGATGAGATGATTTCGGTTGAAATCGATATAAAGATCACCGGAATCGGATGCACGGTTTGCAAATGACAAGCAAAACAAGAATGGCACAAATCTGCCATTAACAGCATGATGCCACATAGCAAGCAACAATAAATTAAGCTACTGCACCCAAACGTAACAACAAAGCATATGGCAGTGATCTACTCAAGATGCTTGACAAAAGATGAGCACTGATATACGGCTAATTCACAACATAACAGGTCCAAACAAGCATGGAAAAAGTGCAAAATATATCAGCTTCACAGACTTAGTGAAAATACTGAACATGGCAGAATCAGCATCAGGAAGCAATGTTCAGAGCAAGCAACCGACATGCTACAGGAACTTATAATAGCAAAACAAGGCATGGCATCAATCTACTCAAAGCATAGAACAAAAGTCCCTTACTGACCATAAGCCAAAAAGGATCAGAAGATATGATGGCACCCACGTAAACATAGCAAGTTTCGTTACAGATTCAGCAACAGGGCATGACAAAAACAGATAACAAGTAGGCATGTTTAAGAGCTCGATGCACTCACTACAGAGCATTTCATGATAAAATAAGCATACATCCATCAAGAAGACATGGCATAGAAGCTATACATGGCAAGAACAACATCATAGCATACACGGATCAACTACAACAACCTTGGCAAAATTGAATAACATGTAAACAATCTGCCAGGAAACATTTTATAGCAAAAGTAGAGCTCGATTGACTCAAGCTATGGCACTCCATAATTGCAAACAAGGGCCTGGATGGATAGAGCATAACCATATGTTAAAAAAATCCTTACTGAAGTATCTCAAAATATGCATCGAACTCTGTGTAGCCTCAAGTTAACATGGCATAAAAATATCAGCAAAACAGGGGCTGAAATCAGCAACATCATGAAGCCTAGTTTGCATGCTTGTTCTAGTCACCACAGAGATCACAAAAATACATGGCATATTACAAAACACATGTAGGACTCAAGTTCATAGGATGCACACATCAATCATGGCAAAAATGACAAAAGTGCATGTTGTGATAAGAATCTGAAACTAACATCACATAGCCCTCTTCCAACAGCATTTAGGGCATCAAGATGAGCTCAAATGTAAATGATGCAATGGAATGAAATGATCTACTCCTCGAGACGAACATTTCGGTATGCTACACGCACGAAACGGAGCTACGGGTGCAAAGTTATGATGCGTTGAAGATGCAATAAAATACTGATAGATAAAAGACTTAGAGGATTTCGGGGGGGGGGGGGGGGGGGGAAAGACACACCGCTGGGGAATTGAGACCCGGGGGCGGGGGGGGGGGGGGGGGCGGGGGGGGGGACAAACCTGGTGGGTTTGCAGGGGGCGCCGCGGGGGAGGGGGACGGGGGAAGAGGCGGGCAGGGGGGGCGGGGGGGGGGGGGGGGGCGGGGGGGGGGACAAACCTGGTGGGTTTGCAGGGGGCGCCGCGGGGGAGGGGGACGGGGGAAGAGGCGGGCAGGGGGGGCGGGGGGGGGGGGGGGGGCGGGGGGGGGGACAAACCTGGTGGGTTTGCAGGGGGCGCCGCGGGGGAGGGGGACGGGGGAAGAGGCGGGCAGGGGGGGCGGGGGGGGGGGGGGGGGCGGGGGGGGGGACAAACCTGGTGGGTTTGCAGGGGGCGCCGCGGGGGAGGGGGACGGGGGAAGAGGCGGGCAGGGGGGGCGGGGGGGGGGGGGGGGGCGGGGGGGGGGACAAACCTGGTGGGTTTGCAGGGGGCGCCGCGGGGGAGGGGGACGGGGGAAGAGGCGGGCAGGGGGGGCGGGGGGGGGGGGGGGGGCGGGGGGGGGGACAAACCTGGTGGGTTTGCAGGGGGCGCCGCGGGGGAGGGGGACGGGGGAAGAGGCGGGCAGGGGGGGCGGGGGGGGGGGGGGGGGCGGGGGGGGGGACAAACCTGGTGGGTTTGCAGGGGGCGCCGCGGGGGAGGGGGACGGGGGAAGAGGCGGGCAGGGGGGGCGGGGGGGGGGGGGGGGGCGGGGGGGGGGACAAACCTGGTGGGTTTGCAGGGGGCGCCGCGGGGGAGGGGGACGGGGGAAGAGGCGGGCAGGGGGGGCGGGGGGGGGGGGGGGGGCGGGGGGGGGGACAAACCTGGTGGGTTTGCAGGGGGCGCCGCGGGGGAGGGGGACGGGGGAAGAGGCGGGCAGGGGGGGCGGGGGGGGGGGGGGGGGCGGGGGGGGGGACAAACCTGGTGGGTTTGCAGGGGGCGCCGCGGGGGAGGGGGACGGGGGAAGAGGCGGGCAGGGGGGGCGGGGGGGGGGGGGGGGGCGGGGGGGGGGACAAACCTGGTGGGTTTGCAGGGGGCGCCGCGGGGGAGGGGGACGGGGGAAGAGGCGGGCAGGGGGGGCGGGGGGGGGGGGGGGGGCGGGGGGGGGGACAAACCTGGTGGGTTTGCAGGGGGCGCCGCGGGGGAGGGGGACGGGGGAAGAGGCGGGCAGGGGGGGCGGGGGGGGGGGGGGGGGCGGGGGGGGGGACAAACCTGGTGGGTTTGCAGGGGGCGCCGCGGGGGAGGGGGACGGGGGAAGAGGCGGGCAGGGGGGGCGGGGGGGGGGGGGGGGGCGGGGGGGGGGACAAACCTGGTGGGTTTGCAGGGGGCGCCGCGGGGGAGGGGGACGGGGGAAGAGGCGGGCAGGGGGGGCGGGGGGGGGGGGGGGGGGGGGGGAGAGAAGTCAACCGCTGTGGATCTGAGATCCGGTGCCGGCGGAGGGAGGAGAGGCCGGGGCGAGGCGGCGGCGCCGGGGCGGAGGAGGAGGGGGCCGGCCGGGCGCGGCGGCGGCGGGAGGCGCCGGCGCGGGCGGCGGGGCCGGCCGGCGAGGCGACGGCGGCGAGCGGCCGTGGCGGCGAGCGGCGGCGGGCGCGCGGGCCGGGCGGGGGCCCCGCGCAGGCCTGGCGGGCCGGCGGTGGCGGCGAAGTGGGCGCGGGGCCACGTGGCGACTCCCGGTTGGCCGGGCGGCGGCGGGCGGACGCGTCCGGTCCGATCCGGACGTGTCCGGCGGCGCGGAGGGGGAGTTTCGCTAGGGTTTGCCCAGATTTGGAGGGGGAGATGCATATATATAGGTAGAGGGAGCTAGGAGTGTCCAAATGGGGTGCGGTTTTCGCCCACACGATCGTGATCCGACGACGGAGAGCATGGAAGTGACTTAGATGGGTTATTGGGCTGTTTTGGAGGGGTGTTGGGCTGCAACTTAAAAGAGGCCTTTGCGAGAGTGCGGTTAACCGTTTGAGTACCAAACGAGCTCCAAATGACCCGAAACTTGACAGGTGGTCTACCGGTGGTGTACCAAGGCCACTTGACAAAACTCGGTCCATTCCGAGAAAGTTTAGTAGCCGCTCACGGAAAAATGTAAAAGGGGACGCCGGGGGACATAGGAGTGCCGGATTGCAAAACGGACAACGGGGAAAGTGGTCGGAATCATGAGACGAGCACGTATGCAAATGAGATGCACATGATGACATGATATGAAAATGCATGACATAGACAAAATGCAAAAATGAAGAAAAACCCAACCACGGAGGGAATATCATAACACAATGCCGAAAATGGCAAGAGTTGGAGTTACAAATATGGAAAGTTACATCCGGGGTGTTACAAATATGAACTCTTTATTTCGTTTTATTCTTTTTCTCTTTTCTTTTATTCACTCAAGATCATGGCAAAATAATCAAGCCCTTAACTCAACACTAATCTTTATTATATAGTTCACGGACTCGATTACATAGAGAGATCATAAAGCAAAAACTCAAAACTAGATCATACCAAAACTTTATTCTACTAGATCAAGATACTACTAAAAGGATCGAACTAAGAAAAACGGAAAAGAAAGGAGTGTGATGGTGATACGATACCGGGGCACCTCCCCCAAGCTTGGCAGTTGCCAAGGGGAGTGCCCATACCGATGTGATTATATCTCCTTTGCTGGTGAAGAAGCTTGGCAGTTGTCATAGAAAGATGGTCGAGTCTCCAGGGTCCTCAAATCTGCAGCCAAACTCATCCTTTTGAATCTATATTCATACTCACAGTTTTGGTTTTGCAGGTCATAGATTTGGGCTTGAAGGTGCTCGATCTTCTCGTGAAGCTTTAAGATGGTCTCCCCAATGTTGTGGGCGTCCAGCTTGTGTTTGTTGGTGAATTCCGCGGTCATCATGTGGTTGGAGTTGAGTCCATGTTCCACCATCCCCTGGCACTTGAAAACTTGTTGCTCCACTACTTCGAGCCTCGCCTCCACACTTCCGGTTCCCTTCGGGCCCTCAACATCGCGGATGTGCAGCAACCCATCACGCATCTCAATGCTTTGAGGGTGTCGCAGCACCTCCGCGAGCTAAGGGTTGATGACCTTCTCAGAGAACTTGTCCTAGGAGGCACTTGGAGACGTCATGATAATCTAGATCTATCAGAGAAACAGCTCAAAACAAGAATAGAGGATATTTGCGTGATACGGGAGTCAAAACCTTCGGGAAAATATATAATGAATTTTTACTGACCAAAATATGTATCGTGCAAGAAAATAGGGTCCGGAAGGCACACGAGGTGCCCACGAGGTAGGGGGCACGCCCAGGGGGTTGGGCGCGCCTGAGGGAGTCCTGGATTAGGGGGTGTCCGGATGGCCGGACTATAACCTTTGGCCGGACTCCTGGATTATGAAGATACAAGATTGAAGACTTCGTCCCATGTCCAGATGGGACTTTCCTTGGCGTGGAAGGCAAGCTTGGCGATAGGGATATGTAGATCTCCTCCCATTGTAAACGACTCTGTTTAACCCTAGCCCTCTCCGATGTCTATATAAACCGGAGGGTTTTAGTCTGTAGGACGAACAACAATCATACCATAGGCTAGCTTCTACGATTTAGCCTCTCTGATCTCGTGGTAGATCTACTCTTGTACTACCCATATCATCAATATTAATCAAGCAGGAGTAGGGTTTTACCTCCATCGAGAGGGCCCGAACATGGGTTAAAACATTGTGTTTTGACACCGACATTGGTGCTTTCATTGAGAGTTCCTCTGTGTCGTCACCTTTAGGCCCGATGGCTCCTCCGATCATCAACAATGATGCGGTCCAGGGTGAGACTTTTCTCCCCAGACAGATCTTCGTATTCGGCGGCTTTGCACTGCGGGCCAATTCGCTTGGCCATGTGGAGCAGATCGAAAGCTATGCCCCTCGCCATCAGGTCAGATTTGGAAGTTTGAACTACACGGTCGACGTCCGCGGAGACTTGATCTTCGACGGGTTCGAGCCACAGCCAAGCGCGCCGCACTGTCACGATGGGCATGATCTAGCTCTGCCGCCGAACAGTGCCCTGGAGGCCGCACCAGTGTCCGCTCCGACCCTTAGCTCGGAGCCGACTGCGCCAATCAAGGACGGGTGGCTGGACAACGCCTCGGGGGCTGCAATTTCCACGGTGATCGAGCCGAACACCATACCTGTCCTCTGCGAAGCTCGTGACTCCGAGGCGCCAGACTCCTCTCTGAACTCCGAACCTTCCGCGCCCCTGCCAATCGAATCCGATTGGGCGCCAATCCTGGAGTTCACCGTCGCGGACATCTTTCAGCACTCGCCTTTCGGCGACATCCTGAATTCACTAAAGTCTCTCTCTTTATCAGAAGAGCCCTGGCCGGATTATGGTCAGCAAGGTTGGGATGCGGACGACGAAGAAATTCGATGCCCACCCACCACCCACTTCGTAGCCACTGTCGATGATTTAACCGACATGCTCGACTTCGACTCCGAAGACATCGACGGTATGGACGACGATGTAGGAGACGAATAGGAACCAGCGCCTACAGGCCACTAGACAACCACCCCATCTCACTGTTGGAAATATGCCCTAGAGGCAATAATAAAAGGATTATTATTGTATTTCTTGTTCATGATAATTGTCTTTTATTCATGTTATAATTGTATTATCCGGAAATCGTAATACACGTGTGGATACATAGACTACAACATGTCCCTAGTGAGCCTCTAGTTGACTAGCTCGTTGATCAATAGATTGTCATGGTTTCCTGAATATGGACATTGGATGTCAATGATAACGGGATCTCATCATTAGGAGAATGATGTGATGGACAAGACCCAATCCTAAGCATAGCACAAGATCGTGTAGTTCGTTTTGCTACACCTTTTCCAATGTCAAGTATCTTTTCCTTAGACCATGAGATCATGTAACTCCCGGATACCGTAGGAGTGCTTTGGGTGTACCAAACGTCACAACGTAACTGGGTGACTATAAAGGTGCACTACAGGTATCTCCGAAAGTGTCTGTTGGGTTGACACGGATTGAGACTGGGATTTGTCACTCCGTATTACGGAGAGGTATCACTGGGCCCACTCGGTAATGCATCATCAAAATGAGCTCAAGGTGACCAAGTGTTTGGTCACGGGATCATGTATTACGGTACGAGTAAAGTGACTTGCCGGTAACGAGATTGAACGAGGTATTGAGATACCGATGATCGAATCTCGGGCAAGTAACATACCGATTGACAAAGGGAATTGTATACGGGGTTGCTTGAATCCTCGACATTGTGGTTCATCCGATGAGATCATCGAGGAGCATGTGGGAGCCAACATGGATATCCAGATCCCGCTGTTGGTTATTGACCGGAGAGCAGTCTCGGTCATGTCTGCATGTCTCCTGAACCCGTAGGGTCTACACACTTAAGGTTCGGTGACGCTAGGGTTGTATGAATATGAGTATGGAGCAAACCGAAAGTTGTTCGGAGTCTCGGATGAGATCCCGGATGTCACGAGGAGTTCCGGAATGGTCCGGAGGTAAAGAATTAAACATCGGGAAAGTTTCGGGGTCCACCGGTATTGTACAGGGACCACCGGAAGGGTCCCGCGGGTCCACCGGGTGGGGCCACCTATCCCGGAGGGCCCCATGGGCTGAAGTGGGAGGGGAACCAGCCCCTGGTGGGCTGGTGCGCCCCCCCCCCTGGGCCCCCCCTCTGCGCCTAGGGTTGGAACCCTAGGGGAGGGGGCGCCTCCACTTGCCTTGGGGGGCAAGTCTCCCCCTGTGGCCGGCGCCCCCCCTAGGAGATCCCATCTCCTAGGGCCGGCGCCCCCCCTGGGGTCCCTATATAAAGAGGGGGGTGGGAGGGCAGCCGCACCGCAACACCTGGCGCCTCCCTCCCCTCCCTGCTACACCTCTCCCTCCCGTAGTTGCTTGGCGAAGCCCTGCCGGAGCCCTGCTGCATCCACCACCACGCCGTCGTGCTGCTGGATCTTCATCAACCTCTCCCTCCTCCTTGCTGGATCAAGGTGCGGGAGACGTCATCCGCTCCGTACGTGTGTTGAGCGTGGAGGTGCTGTCCGTTCGGCACTTGGTCATCGGTGATTTGGATCACGACGAGTACGACTCCCTCAACCCCGTTCTCTTGAACGCTTCCGCTCGCGATCTACAATGGTATGTAGATGCACTTCTATCACTCGTTGCTAGATGAACTCATAGCACTACTAGAAAAAGGCCTACTAATGGCGCACCGGTTTTGCCTACTAATGGCGCACCACCGGTGCGCCATTAGTACCACGCCATTAGTATTTATTACTAATGGCGCACCTAAGGTGTGCCATTAGTATCTGGTATACTAATGGCACACCAGGTAGTGCGCCATTAGTATAGGCCACGGTGCGCCATTAGTATAGGCCACCGGTGCGCCATTAGTATAGGCCACCGGTTCGCCATTAGTATTTTTGAATTTTTTGAATCTGGATCTGGATCGTGATTTTTTGCCCATTTTTTGCTCGTTTTTTTTGCTCGTTTTTTGGCACGACATTATTTCAAATTTTGTTTCTGTTTTTGGATCTTGTACGTTCTTTTGCCGTGTTTTTTTGCCGGAGAGGAGTTCGCCGGAGAGGAGTTCGCCGGAGAGGAGTTCGCCGGAGAGGAGGAGGAGGAGGTCACCGGAGAGGCGCTCGCCTACATCGCCGGAGAGGAGGAGGAGGAGGTCGCTGGAGAGGAGTTCACCGGAGCATCGGAGAGGAGGAAGGAGAAACCATGAGGGGATGGGAGGAGAGGAGGGAGGAGGAGCTCACCGGAGAGGAGGGAGGAGGAGCTCACTGGAGAGAAGGGAGGAGGAGCTCACCGGAGAGGAGGGAGGAGGAGCTCACCGGAGAGGAGGGAGAAGAAACCGTGAGGGGAGGGGAGGGGAGGGGAGGAGAGGAGGGAGGAGGAGGTCGCCGGAGATGAGGAGGAGGTCGCCGGAGAGGAGAAGGAGGTCGCCGGAGAGGAGGAGAGGAGAGGAGGAGATGGAGTGGAGGAGAGGAGAGGAGGAGATGGAGTGGAGGAGAGGTGGAGTGGAGGAGGTGCGCCCAGCCATATATACGACATACTAATGGCGCACCACGGGCCGGTGCGCCATTAGTAATTTTTTTTATTTTTTCGACTTATTTTGAATTTTGAAGGCGGGAAGATACTAATGGCGCACCATGGGCAGGTGCGCCATTAGTAACTTTTTTTTATTTTTTTGACTTACTTTAAATTTTGAAGGCGGGAAGATACTAATGGCGCACCATGGGCAGGTGCACCATTAGTGAGTTTGAATTTTTTTGAATTTTTTTGAATTTTTTTGCCTCTCCAGATCTTAAAAGCCCCGTATCTTTTTTTCTGTTAGGTTTTTGAGGATTTTGAAAATGTTTAACGGGGTTCCCCTAGTTAAATTTGGATGTAACTTTTCGAGTAGATGATTTTTCATATAAAAAACTTTTTCATCCGAGTTAGTATGCAAAAGTTATGCCCATTTTTACAAATTCTCGAGAGATTTTGCAAATGAAGTCGAAATTCATATTTGCAAATTTTCCCAACAACTAGACCACATATCACATGGGAAACTTATTTTCTTTTATTTTTTTGACATTTGCCAATTAGTAGTTTTGACAAAAATTTAAAAAAAAATAATAAAAATTCTGATACTAGTTCAAAAAAAAAATTGATACTAATGGCGCACCACTTGCATGGTGCGCCATTAGTAGTTACAACTACTAATGGCGCACTCCGCCGGGATGCGCCATTAGTATGTTTGAGCAAGAGCACTAGTTCAAAAAAAAATTGATACTAATGGCGCACCCTTTGCATGGTGCGCCATTAGTAGTTTCAACTCTAATGGCGCATTACCATGTGGTGCGCCATTAGTATATACTAATGGCGCACCAACTTTCTGGTGCGCCATTAGTGTCAATCCCATCTATAGCCCTTTTTCTAGTAGTGTAGATGGATCTTGGTGAAACTGTAGGAAAAGTTTTATTTTCTGCAACGTTCCCCAACACTCACGATGTATACATGGTGGATACACCTAAAGGAAACAACGACGAGGAACAAAGGGACGCAACAAGGGATCGTTCCCTCGAAAAGCAATCAAAGCGACGGCGTAAGTGTTGGGGAACGTAGTAATTTCAAAAATTTTCCTACGATCACGCAAGACCATGGTGATGGCATAGCAACGAGAGGGGAGAGTGTCCGTCCACGTACCCTCGTAGACCGAAAGCGGAAGCGTTATAACAACGCGGTTGATGTAGTCGTACGTCTTCACGATCCGACCGATCCAAGCACCGAACGTACGGCACCTCCGAGTTCTGCACACGTTCAGCTCGATGACGATCCCCGGACTCCGATCCAGCAAAGTGTCGAGGATGAGTTCCGTCAGCACGACGGCGTGGTGACGATGTTGATGCTCCACCGACGCAGGGCTTCGCCTAAGCCCCGTGACGATATGACTTCTCCGGCGCAGGGCTTCGCCTAAGCTCCGCGACGATATGACCGAAGTGGAATATGGTGGAGGGGGGCACCGCACACGGCTAAGGAACGATCCGTAGATCAACTTGTGTGTCCATGGGGTGCCCCCTGCCCCCGTATATAAAGGAGGGAGGGAGGAGGAGGCCGGC
>LR880971.1:93418716-93444219 GCA_904067115.1 Aegilops sharonensis | reverse complement strand
AGAGATACCTCTCCGACAATCGGAGTGACAAAACCTAATCTCGAAATACGCCAACCCAACATGTACCTTTGGAGACACCTGTAGTACTCCTTTATAATCACCTAGTTACGTTGTGACGTTTGGTAGCACCCAAAGTGTTCCTCCGGTAAACGGGAGTTGCATAATCTCATAGTTACAGGAACATGTATAAGTCATGAAGAAAGCAATAGCAACATACTAAACGATCATGTGCTAGGCTAACGGAATGGGTCATGTCAATCACATCATTCTCCTAATGATGTGATCCCGTTAATCAAATGACAACTCATGTCTATGGCTAGGAAACTTAACCATCTTTGATTCAACGAGCTAGTCAGGTAGAGGCATACTAGTGACACTATGTTTGTCTATGTATTCACACATGTATTATGTTTCCGGTTAATACAATTCTAGCATGAATAATAAACATTTATCATGAAATAAGGAAATAAATAATAACTTTATTATTGCCTCTAGGGCATATTTCCTTCAGTAAGCGCTGCTCCAAACCCCACCTCGACAGAGAAAGCAGCCATACAGACCTAGCCATAGAGCAGGGCGAACCAGCGGACGACGAACATGTCATCGAGCAACCGTCCGAACAGGGCAACTTGGATAAACAACCCGTCCCCGGCGAAGACAACAGTCCGGACGACCTCACGCCGGACAAGTTGCTGGAGCAGAAGAACCTCCACAAAAGGCTCGTCGCCACTGCGTGTAGCCTGAAAAAGCAGAAGCGGAAGCTCAAAACAACGGAAGATGCACTCAGAATTAGATGGAGCAAAGTACTCAACACCGCAGACAAATACGGCGACTATCGCCACAGAAAGAGCTATCCGAAGCGAAAATTACTGCCGGAATTTGATGATGAGGCCTTAGAGCCTCCGCCATCAAAAAATAAGGAAGCCACCCGTCGGGTAAACGACCCCATGGCCAACACAGTGCGGCAAAGGACGCTGCACACAAGCCGGCACGCTATCCGCACAAGGATCTGCATCAAAAAGATGGCCCAGCCAGATCTATCTATGGGCCAAGAAAGCAAGATCTAGTAAGCAATGCAACACATCAAATATCAGAACATCACGGTACACCCAGATATAGGGGTGCCGCAGACCCCCTATGTTTCACCGATGAGGTGCTAGATCATGAATTTCCAGCGGGATTCAAGCCCGTAAACATAGAGGCATACGACAGAACAACAGACCCTGGAGTCTGGATTGAGGATTACATCCTCCACATACACATGCCTAGAGGAGATGACCTCCACGCCATAAAATACTTACCCCTCAAGCTCAAAGGGCCAGCCCGGCATTGGCTTAAAAGCCTTCCTGAAAACACCATTGGAAGTTGGGAGGAGCTCGAGGATGCTTTTCGGGCAAATTTTCAAGGGACCTATGTCCGACCTCCGAATGCAGACGATTTAAGTCACATAACTCAACAACCCGGAGAGTCAGCCCGGAAATTCTGGAACAGATTCCTTACTAAAAAGAACCAAATAGTCGAATGTCCGGACGCAGAAGCCTTAGCAGCTTCCAAACACAATGTCCGAGACGAATGGCTCGCCAGACACCTCGGCCAAGAAAAGCCAAGAACAATGGCCGCATTAACAAGCCTCATTTCCTGCTTTTGTGCAGGAGAGGATAGTTGGTTGGCAAGATGCAGTACCAGCGACCCAAGTACATCCGAAGTTAGGGATGGAAACGGGAAACCGCGACGCATCAAGGACCAGTGCCTGACCAAGGGAAACAGCCCGAAGAGCACGGCAGTCAACGCCGGATTCAAAAGCTCTCGGCAGAATCAGAAAAAGATGCCCCTCAAAGATAACAGGGACGAGCTATCTAACCTAAACAACATCTTGGACAAGATATGTCAAATCGACAGTGCTCCCGGGAAGCCTGCAAACCATACCCACAGAGATTGTTGGGTCTTCAAGCAATCCGGCAAACTCAACGCCAAACACAAGGGGCTCGACACACCAAGCGAGGACAATGACGAACCCCACAAGCAGAGCACCGGAAAACAAAAGAATTTCCCACAAGAAGTCAAAACAGTAAATTCACTTCACGTGACAAAAGGGAAGAACAGAGTGGCGCCCATAGAGATACGCGCCATACGGACTATCCCAGAGGAGTCCTGCCACTGGTTGTTAAAACCAATCACCTTCGACCATCAAGATTACTCTAGAAGTTTCCGGAATGCAGGCTGGACTGCCTTGGTATTAGATCTGGTAATTAACGGACTCCACTTTACACAAGTCCTAATGGACGGTGGCAGTGATTTAAACCTGCTATATCAGGACACAAAAAATGGGGATAGACCCAACAACAATTCGCCATAGCAACACTTCCTTTCAAAGGGTAACGCCAGGCCCGGATGCCCATTGTACGGGCTCTCTTCTGCTAGAAGTTATGTTCGGCTCACCAGACAACTTCCGCCGCAAAAAGCTAACCTTCCACATCACCCCATTTACAAGTAGCTATCAAGCACTACTGGGACGCGAAGCTTTCGCCCGCTTTAACGCAATACCGCATTATGCATCCCGTATACTTAAAATGCCCGGTCCCCGAGGCATCATCTCATTAAAGGGAAATATCGAGTGTTCCTCGAGCACGGAAGATTGTGCGGCTGCCTTAACAGCCACACACTAAACCGGCTTCACTAATCAAAGCACCTAAACAGGTCATTCAGACCCCGGACATGGCTAGACGAGTCAGGCGTAAGGGCTTTCTAGCCGCATACCCCCGTTCAAGGGGCTCCGCGCATGTACAACAAGAGACAATAAAGCTCAATGTTATTGATTTTATAAATTGTACTTTGTTTATTTAATATAACGTACATTTTTGCACGATCTTTTTCAACTAAGTTCCTCTCTTATACAGATGAACACCGTGCTACACCCGTCCAGGATACGGCACAACAGAGACACAGGCGCAGACGTGCAGTAGGGACCCGTTCCAAGTATTCTTTTCAGATTAAGACCCTGCGTAAACCTTTTTTACTGTCTCTTGTTGATACACATCCCCCGGTTTCTTTCTATAACTGAGGTGGAGGCTGGCGTCTTGGCATTGGCCACGTCAGGATTTTGCGCGTACCTGGACACCAGGGGCTTATTACTAAGGGCGTTGTTCAACCCGTTTTCATAAAGACCGAATACCTTAGGGAGTGTTCGGCGTCGCGAGTTTGGCCTTATATGCATCAGCTCCGAATCATGTCTTTGGTCAAATGTTGGGTTTGCCCGGCTCCTGTGTTTTGCTGCCTTACGTTCCGCTCTATCGGCTAAGGCGGCGCCAGGAGAACTACTGCGATTGTGCCCCGGTTCGGCCAGGCGAGCACCTCAGTAGAGAAAGCCGAAAACTGACTGTCATGATATAGCGTGAGACTGGTCAACCACTCGATGACCCACTGGAATCTTTAGGATTCCTCCGCATTAACGGAGGGCCGTTTCCCGGTCAGGCACACACGCGCCCCGAATTCTGGCGAGCGCGGTGCCCCTAGGGGCTATATAGTAGCCCACTGTCAAACTCCTATGGCTAAGTGAAAGTGATAATGCATTATAGTCCGGTTGCCTAGTTCGCTACGCTATCACCTCCTTCATAGGACCAAGACGTTGGATCAAGTGTGAAAATGCGCCGTCTGCGAACACTCCCACATTATATGCTTGGGGGCTGAAGCCGAAGACTGCCATCTTTCAGGTTATAAACACATATACATTAAACGACCGCACATGAGGTATTTTAATTCTTGTAGGCACAAGTATAAGAAGCTTTTATATTCCATCGAAATATTGTTTTACAATAATACATGTTATTCGAACATGATATCCTTCGAGCATTGCGTCTCTATTAAACGAGCGCCCTGCAGAACTTCCTGAAAATAGTGCTCGGCAGGTACTCGGCTCCCGTCCGAATATTGGGATGCAACATCGGTGGCTTTCATCTCCGCCCAGTATGTCTTGACACGGGCAAGAGCCATCCGCGCACCCTCTATGCATGCTGACCTCTTCATTGCATTGATATGCGGCACCGCACCAAGGAACTGCTGCACCAAACCAAAATAACTCTTCGGCTCGGGCCTTTCCAGCCACAGATGACTCACGACATCCTTCATGGCGAGTCCGGATAACCTATACAGCTCCGCCCATTCGGCCAAACGCTCGGTTAATGGAAGTGGGCGCTCTGGATTGTGGAACTGCGAGCAAAAAAGCTTTTCCACTTCGTGATCCTGTTGATCTCGGAAGTGTTTGGCCGCGTCCACGGCACTTGCCGCCAAGTCCAGATAAGTATCCGCCGCACTCCACAGCCGGTCCAACTGAGCATATTTAGGATCCCCAAACTTCATCCGCAGCATAAAGGGCTTTCCAGCCGCGATATCTCTGGCCTGACGTAGCTCCTGCTTCATGGCTCTCATTGCAGAGCGAGCATCCTTGGCCTCGGTAGTGGCCCTCTCCAGGTCCTTTTGTTCCGCCTGATCTTCTTTTTCAAGAAGCTTGCAGCGGTCGAAAGCATCCTTCAACTTCACAGCCATCTCGTCCATTTCCTTCCTACTTCGGCAGTGAGCAGCCTGTTCGGCTTTCAGCTCTTCGGCCGCCTTTAAGGCAGCTGCATCACTTTTTCTGGCCTGCTCCTTGGCTCGGGCGAGTTCCGCTCGAAGGTCCTCCATGGCAGCGGCACCGTCTGCATCAAGCATACATTTTGTAAGGCACGGGCATCAAGCCCCCTTACCAGGTGTCCGCGAAGAAATTGCATACCTTTTGACTCGTCAAGCCGCTTGTTGACAAGCGCGATGTCGGCATCCGCCACGTCAAGTTGCCGCTTTAGCTCGGCAAATTCATCAGTCCGGCTAGCCACCGGACACTTCGCCACCTACATAGGAAGAGCGACATATTATACCTGGGATTATGATCCTCGGCGCGCTGTCATTTTTGACAACGCACCGAGTCTCAGGGGCTACTATCTATACAGGGCGCATCTTTTATATGCAGAACTGTCAAAAGGTACATCATTTCGCGTACCTCAAAACCTGTCAGTAAATTCCTGACGGGCTCGTGCAGCCCGCTCTCCGCAGATGAAATCCTTTCAATCACCGTGCCCATCAATACACGGTGTTCTTCTGAGATAGACGCTCGCCAGAGCAGATCCTTCAGCTCCTCCGACCGTGCGCCGGACGATGCCCGACTCGTCCGATGGCCTTTTTTGAAGGCCGGACACGGAGGGCTTTGGGGAGCCATGCGGCTGCTTTCCAGCCCTGCCGGATTCGGACAAACCCTTCGTGACGACACCTCGGGGTCGCCTGCCTCGCAAGGCGGTACGGTAGGGGGAGGCGTTCCGCTCTCCATCATCTCCGGGCGAAGATCCCCTGAAGATGAGCTCTGCTGAGAAGGGCTGAGATCCGAACTACAGGGTAAAAATTCAGTTATCTTTCTCAGGAATAGAATAGGGATGTTTCCTATTTTAAAACTCCCCTCTCTACTTACGGCTCACTGGAGGGCTGATCCCCTTGAGGGCACAGTGCGGCCGAGGCACCCCCTGGCGCAGGACCCTCTGACGAAGATTTATTCCCCCGCTTTGAGAACATGGTCTCCGGATCTTCAGAGGCGGTCCTCTTCTTCCCTTGAATGGAGGGATTCTCGATCCCTCCTTTCCTGACAGCCTCCTTCAGGGAGGTGGTAGCTTCCTTGTTCCCCCCTTCGCCATCTTCCAAAGGGGCAACCTCCAGCATCCTGGTTAACACGGGATCCAGCGTGGTCTCAGGGAGGGGGGCCGAACACCTGATTATCTTTGCTTTCGCTTTCCACTCCTGTTTAAGGGACAACTCTTTTAAGGGCAATTTTATGATGAATATACGGATAGCGTGTCCGGGTAGAGGGCTACTTACTTGAGTATCCGGGCGATTGCAGCTCAGACCTGCGTCCTCGGTCGAGTCCGGACACATTGCTTGTGATCCGAAGAACAATTTGTACATCTCCATGGGTGTCGCGCTCGTAAAATGTTGGAGAGATCGTGGTCCCTCCGGATTAAACTCCCACAGGCGGAGGGGGCGGCATTTGCAGAGCAAAGTGCGGCGAATCAACATGACCTGCGTCACTACGGCCAGGTTGATGTCTCTTTCCAGGAGATCTTGAATGCGTTCCCGTAACAAGGGCACGTCCTTGGACGGCCCCCAGTCGAGCCCTTTATTGACCCATGACGCCAGCTACGGGCGGGACCCGAGCGAAAGGCAGGTGCCGCCACCCACTTGGTGCCCCTGGGAGCTGTGATATAAAACCACTCTCGTTGCCATAAGCTGAACTCCTCTTGAAAAGAGCCCTCGGGCCATGGAGCGTCAGCATTCTTGCTTATAACAGCCCCTCCGCACTCCGCTTGCTGCCCCTTGATCATCTTCGGCTCCACTTTGAAGGTCTTAAGCCACAATCCAAAGTGAGGAGTAATGCGGAGGAAGGCTTCGCATACGACAATGAACGATGAGATGTGGAGGATGGACTCCGGGTCCAAATCGTGGAATTCCAATTCATAATAAAACATGAGCCCCCTCACGAAAGGGTCCGTCGGGAAGCCTAACCCTCGAAGGAAGTGAGATGCGAACACCACGCTCTCACCAGGCTTGGGAGTGGGAATAACCTGACCTTGAGCAGGCAGCCTATGCGAAATTTCGCCAGTTAAATACCTGGCATCTCTTAGCTTTAGCACACCTTCTTCCGTAACGGAGGAAGGCATCCACCGGCCTTGAAGCTCGGAGCCGGACATCATTAAAGGTCCGAAGCGCCCGAATCTGGAGCTTTGGGTGTTGGAACTCGAGGCGAGGGGCGGATTCGATTGAGATTGAAAGAAAGGAGTAGAGCCTTGGTCTCTTTATAAAGAGGTTGAATACCAAGAGCCTTCCCCGTGACCGTTTGGGACTCGCCTTCGATAGAGGAGACGTGCCAACGGGCACGATTGGGTTACCCACGCCCGTATTAATGAGAACCCCGGAATAAGGGGACACGATCTCTGCTTTAACAAGACGTGCCAAGGAAACCGCCTCGCTAAACGCGCTAAGGTGGGACAGTAAAAACGATTCGAATAAAGGCTTGGCCGTGGTGTGATGTCACGCTGCGAGATACGTCAGCAGCTTGGATTTGTGTGAATATTATTCTCTCTACGGTGGTATGTGGAACTTATTTTGCAGAGCCAGACACTATCCGTGTGTTCAAAATCTTCTATGAAGTATTCGGAGGAGGAACCCGCCTTGCAATGCCAAAGACAATATGCGCGCCGGACTCGTCGTCATTGAAGCCTGGTTCAGGGGCTACTGAGGGAGTCCTGGATTAGGGGGTGTCCGCATGGCCGGACTATAACATTTGGCCGGACTCCTGGATTATGAAGATACAAGATTGAAGACTTCGTCCCGTGTCTGGATGGGACTTTCCTTGGCATGGAAGGCAAGCTTGGCGATACGGATATGTAGATCTCCTCCCATTGTAACCGACCCTGTGTAACCCTAGCCCTCTCCGGGGTCTATATAAACCAGAGGGTTTTAGTCCGTAGGACGAACACAATCATACCAAAGGCTAGCTTCTAAGGTTTAGCCTCTCTGATCTTGTGGTAGATCTACTCTTGTACTACCAATATCATCAATATTAATCAAGCAGGAGTAGGGTTTTACCTCCATCGAGAGGGCCCGGACATGGGTAAAAACATCGTGTCCCTTGTCTCCTGTTACCACCCGCCGAGACGCACAGTTCGGGACCCCCTACCCGACATCCGCCGGTTCTGACACCGACAGCGCCCTCCACCCTCATGGAGCCCTCATGTCCTTCCCGAACTGCTTCTTATATTTCTATTTTTCTAAACATTCCAAAACAGAGAAATATTGCCTTCAAAATTGTTTTGGAGTCGGTTTACTCACCGTACCACATACCTATTCCTTTTTGGATTCTGAAACGTTTCGGAAAGTGTCCCTTATGTATTCCTCCGGGGTTACGGCTTCAATAACATTGGTTTCAACATTTATAGGATTACCTGAGATATAATGTCTGATTCTTTGACCGTTTACCACGTTTGGATTTGTGCCTTCGAAGTTGTTGATTTCTATGGCACCGGAACGATAGACCTCCTCGATAACGTAAGGGCATTCCCATTTAGAAAGAAGTTTTCCTACAAAAAATCTTAAACGAGAGTTGTATAGCAATACATAATCACCTATATTAAACTCACGGTTTTGTATCCTTCTATCATGCCATCTTTTAACTTTTTCTTTAAACAACTTGGCATTTTCATAAGCTTGGGTTCTCCATTCATCAAGTGAGCTAATATCAAATAATCTCTTCTTACCGGCAATTTTGAAATCATAGTTGAGCTCTTTAATAGCCCGGTATGCCTTATGTTCTAGTTCGAGAGGTAAGTGACATGCTTTTCCATAAACCATTTTATACGGAGACATACCCATAGGATTTTTATATGCAGTTCTATAGGCCCACAATGCATCATCAAGTTTCTTGGACAAATTCTTTCTAGACCTATTGACAGTCTTTTGCAAGATTAATTTGATCTCTCTATTACTCAATTCTACTTGACCACTAGACTGTGGATGATAAGGAGATGCAATTCTATGATTAACATCATACTTAGCAAGCATTTTACGGAAAGCACCATGAATAAATGAGAACCACCATCAGTCATTAAATATCTAGGGACTCCAAACCTTGGAAAAATAACTTCTTTAAGCATCTTAATAGAACTGTTATGATCAGCACTACTAGTTGTAATAGCTTCTACCCACTTAGTAACGTAATCAACAACAACTAAAATATGTGTATATCCATTAGAGGCAGGAAAAGGTCCCATATATTCGAAGCCCCAAACATCAAATGGTTCAATAACAAGTGAATAATTCATAGGCATTTCTTGACGTCTACTAATATTACCAATTCTTTGACATTCATCACAAGATAAGACAAACTTACGGGCATCCTTGAAGAGAGTAGGACAATAAAAACCGGATTGCAATACCTTATGTGCAGTTCTATCTCCAGCATGGTGTCCTCCATAAGCTTCGGAGTGACACTTGCGTAGGATCTGTTCCTGTTCACGCTCAGGTACACAACATCTAATAACAACATCTACTCCTTCTTTATAAAGACGTGGGTCGTCCCAAAAGTAATATCTTAAATCATAGAAAAACGTTTTCTTTTGCTGGTATATGAAACTAGGTGGTATGAATTTAGCAACGATGTAATTAGCATAATCAGCATACCAAGGAGTACTACGAGAAATACTTATGACATTTAATTGCTCATCAGGAAAGCTATCATCAATAGGTAGTGGGTCATCAAGAACATTTTCTAACCTAGACAAGTTGTCTGCAACGGGGTTCTCAGCTCCTTTTCTATCAACAATATGCAAATCAAATTTTTGTAGCAAGAGAACAAATCTAATAAGTCTACACTACTAGGGAAAACCTTATACACAGAACTTTAGCAGCAGCGAGGGTCAAAAAAGCACGCTGGTGCTAACTAGCAGTAGCGCGCCTGGGCAAACCGCGCTGCAGATAAAGTTCTAGCAGTAGTACGTGCTGCCCTAAACACGTTACTACTAAAATTCCCACAGCTTAGCCGATAGGCTTCACATAGTAGTAGCGACCTATAACGAACTGCGCTACCGCTACATTCTTTGTAGCAGCGCGTTTTATATTAAACTCGCTTCTGCTAAAGGATATAAAATTAAATAGAAAGAAAATAGAAAGGTAATTGAAAATGAAAGAAATAGAATAAGGTGAAAGGAAAAAAATAAAATGTGAAGAAAACTAAATGAAAAAGGGGGGGAAAGAGAAAGGAGTAGCAGTAGCGTGTATCCCAGAAAGCGTTGTAGCTAACGTAGCAGTAGCGCTCTTCCTGGAACGTGCTACTGCTACCTCTGACTTAACCACGGGGTTCTTTCTTCCCCACGACCACTTCCCCAAATCCAACTGTCCACACTCTCGCCGCCGCCGTCGCCCGTCACCCACCACGCGCTCTCCGCACACCCTCTACGCCGCCCCGACCCCAGATTCAACGCCGCCCCCGCCCCCGACCTCAACGCCGCCCCGGACGCCGCCCCCGACCCCGAACTCGACGATGCCATCCGCCGCGCGCCCGAGCCCCTGACCCCAACCTCGACGCCGCCTCTACCTCCCTCGTCGCAGGCACCCGAGGTGAGCATGCCTGCTCCTCCCTCTCCCCTACCTCTGCCTAGGGTTCTTTTTTATATTTTAGTTGCATCAAATTAGTTAGGGTTCATGTAAGAGTGGAAACAAATCGGATGCGAATGCGGCAAATGAGTTAGGGTTCATGTAAGGGTGGAAACGAATCAAATTTCTAAGATGAATCATAAAACGAGTAAAATTTGACCACTTATTTCACTTTATAGTTGGATAATTGGAATATCCGCTACCACTTTCCACCCCTATAGGTTCATCAAATTAGATGGTAATTAGGGCAGTAGTTCCTAGGTACTAATTAGTTAGTAAGAACTAGGTACTAATTAGGTATTAGAATATTTTTATTTATAGTTAGTCTATTTTTAGTAAGAACTAGTTGAATTAATAGAACTAGTTAGTAAGAACAGGTTGCTATGTTTTAGTTAAAGCAATTTTTCCCGCATCGACGTGGACGATGCCTATCCCGCATCCCCGTCGTCGAGTCGGCGGAGGAAGACACCTGCTTAACCAGATGGGCCATGTCCGGGACTGGGATCCGCCGGGGTGGTACTGGGAGGCGCTACCTACCGGGGGGCGCAGGTTGGTGAGGAGCCATCCTGTCGTTGACCCGAACCTTCTTTGGTGGCGGTCGCGTCGGCCAGTGACGGTCCAGAGGCTCGAGGACTCCACGGAGGTGGTGCATCACCGTGTCAGTAAGGAGGACGTGCATGTCCGTCGCTAGTTGTTTGCGTTGGAGCACAGGTTCTCCAATACCTGGCAGGTTCTCCAGGGATCTCACTGGAGCTATGATCCCATGATGGTTCCTTTTCTGTGGGTGTCCACCGCCCGCGCCGATACCCGTCGTGTGCTAGGGTTTTAGTTATATTAGTGATGTTATATGTATGACACTATTCGTGATGTATTAGTGATAATATTCGACGATGTACGAACGCATGAGATGATTTACTTTTGCTAATTGAATGCATGCTAATTTGAGTCCTATAAGATATTTTGAAATGTATATCTTGTGTTGCTTAATATCCAAGTGGCCGGTCATGTTTGCAGGTTACACCTCCGAGTGGCCTATGTTTTGCCGCAGTGTTGATTCATTTCCGTTCCGGCAAATTTCAGGCGCTCGATATGTCCTATTTTAGCAAAGGTCATGACGTATTTTTTCGTGAATTTTGGCATGACTTGTGCCAGAATATGTAGGAAATATCGAGTGCCCCGGATTTGTGTGTTGAGTATCCTGGTAGTTGTCTTCGATCGATTTTCAATTAATGTTTTAACTATGAACATAGGAAATGTCTGACGACGAAAAGGATTTCGGTATTTGCAAATACTACGAAGACGAGCGCGGCCTGTGCGACGGAATCTTCCTAGATGATGATAGGCGCTTCAGCATCAAGCTGGACGAGAACTTCGAAGTGGATACAGTAAGTCATAACGACAAGTCTTTTTTCGTAATTAAGCATGACATCTGCTTCATTTGCTTCAACTTATATTTTTTTTACTATTCTACTAGAGTATCCCCTGCCATGCAAGAGTTTTTGTATTGGATAAGATAGGTTTCAGTCATACTACGGAGGTAAAGAAAGTTTATTTGAAGACCGAGCATGGTTATATTTTCCATACAAAATTATACAATTCAGACGACTACACCTATTTTGGATGCAAAACATGGCGAGCACTATGCAAGACTTATGCATTTGAGCCTGATATGGTTATCACCTTTGATATTCGTCCGGAAGATGATGTTGAAGGTAATACCGACATCTGGGTCGATGTGCAGACGCCTCCAGTTATACCATTATGTAAGTTTCTCAACCATATTTATGTCTTTGATATTGTTTATTCAAAAATAGTTGACAATTAATTTGTATTGTCAGCTTGTTTCGGTGCAAGCAAACATGTCCAGCGCTTGGTAGACAGGACCTACTACTGTCCCGAGGCTGAACTAAACTGCGAGGAGCTAAGTCATTATGTTTCATGTCTTGAGGATCTTGATACTGTCAAGACAAATTTTCTTCCTGGATTTAGATATGTTAGTACTGAAAACGTGCGACCAATAGTGTTCGTAATGAACTACGGTCACATCTATTTAGGAAGGATGGTAAGATTTTTACTATTTGTCCTCAGTGCATCTTTTCCATACATTATTTTTGAAGCTAAACTTCATTGCTAAGTATGTTACCATACGATGTTCATTAACAGGGACTCCTGATGAATGTTGTGCCTTATGGGATCGAGACTAAAGGTACCATGAGTATTATCAGCTTACGACCAAGATATCCTACAGATTACTTTAGTGCATTCAAGATTAGCGACGGATGCTTAATAGTGCAAGATTGGACCAAATATGTGATGGGGGAGTGCAGAGAAGTACTAGGGGGCAGCAAACAGAGACGCTACCCACGATTAGGAGACAGGTTCATCTGCATGCTCCAACTTGATCAAGGAGGAGAGCTACACATGTTTTATGTTGTTTTACCTAAGAGAGAGCAGCAGGAGTGATTAGCTAGCTAGAAATGAGTTTCAGGATGATGATGTGCTACACTATTACTATGATGATAAAATAACTAGTGTTGGTGGTAATGACTATGATGATTATTATTAGCTAGTGTTACTTGTGATTAAATAAATACTGTTGGTGGTAATGACCATGATGATGATTAAATATCTTGTGCTGGCGGATTAGATTCAAGTGGAGGCAACATGTGGTGCACATCGAAAGTACTACTAGTCCAAACTAGATCAAGTTTGGATTAGTAGTATACTTTTGACATGCACCACATATTGCCTCCACTTGAACCTAATCCACCTTCATTTGACACTGTTATGGACATAATGATGTAAACCTCATAACTGGTATTGTATTAATATTTGTACGATGGCGAATAAATAAACTAAAAATAAAAAAATAAAAAAAGAATACTAGTAGCGATGGAGGGAAAACACGATGCCAGTAGTTACATTAGCAGTAGCGTGGGAGTGAACAAACGCTGCAGCTATTCGTCCTAGCAGTAGCGCGTGCATGCATGCGTTACTGCTAAGCAGTAGCTGTAGCGCCTTATTAGTAGCGCGCCTACCCGCGCTACTAGTGAGCACAAAACCAGCGCTACTGCTAGGGTTTTCCCTAGTATTGCTAGTTTTAGCATCTTTCTTCTCCATAAGATATTTAATAGCAGCATGATCAGTGTGAATAGTTACTTTAGAATCAACGATATAAGGTCTGAACTTATCACAAGCAAATACAACTGCTAAGAATTCCTTTTCAGTAGTAGCATAATTTCTTTGAGCATTGTCTAGAGTCTTACTAGCATAATGGATAACATTTAACTTCTTATCAACTCTTTGCCCTAGAACAGCACCTACAACATAGTCACTAGCATCACACATAATTTCAAAGGGTAAATTCCAATCAGGTGGCTGAACAATAGGCGCAGAAATCAATGCTTTCTTAAGTATTTCAAATGCTTATACACAATCATCATCAAAGACAAATGGTATATCTTTTAGTAATAAATTAGTCAGAGGCCGAGAAATTTTTGACAAGTCCTTAATGAACCTCCTATAAAATCCGGTGTGACCAAGAAAACTTCTTATACCTTTGATGTCCTTGGTACATGGCATCTTTTCAATAGCATCAACCTTGGCTTTGTCAACTTCAATACCTCTTTCAGAAACCTTATGCCCCAAGACAATACCTTCATTAACCATAAAGTGGCACTTTTCCCAATTCAAGACAAGATTAGTTTCTTCACATCTCTGCAAAAATTGATCAAGATTGCTCAAGCAATCATCAAAAGAGGATCCATAGACAGAAAAGTCGTCCATGAAAACCTCACAAATCTTTTCACAAAAATCAGAGAATATAGCCATCATGCATCTTTGAAAGGTAGCAGGTGCATTACATAAACCAAAAGGCATACGTCTATAAGCAAAAGTACCAAAAGGGCAAGTAAAAGTAGTCTTTGATTGATCATTAGCTGACACAGGTATTTGAGAGAAACCAGAATAACCATCTAGAAAGCAATAATGTGTATGTTTGCATAATTTCTCTAGCATTTGATCGATAAAAGGTAAGTGGTATTGATCTTTCTTAGTAGCCTTATTTAATTTACGAAAATCAATTACCATCCTATAACCTGTAATAATTCTTTGCGGAATCAATTCATCTTTATCAATAGGAACAACAGTAATACCTCCCTTCTTAGGGACACAATGGACAGTACTTACCCACTGACCATCAGCAACGGGATAAATTATACCTGCCTCAAGGAGCTTTAGTATTTATTTTCTTACCACTTCCTTCATCTTAGGATTCAGCCGTCGTTGATGATCACGAACCGGTTTGGCATCTTCTTGATTTATTTTATGTTGACATAGAGTGGGACTGATGCCCTTAAGATCATCAAGAGTATATCCAATAGCAGCACGGTGTTTCTTCAGAGTTTTCAATAATCTCTCTTCTTCATGCTCTGAAAGGTTAGCACTAATAATAACAGGATATATCTTCTTTTCATCAAGATAAGCATATTTAAGATTATTAGGCAACGGTTTAAGCTCAAACACGGGATCACCCTTGGGTGTAGGAGGATCCCCTAGGATTTCAAGAGGAAAATTGTGTTTCATAATAGGTTCCTGTTTAAAAAATACTTCATCTATTTCCCTTCTTTCATTCATGAACATATCATTTTCATGGTCTAGCAAATATTGTTCTAAATGATCACTAGGAGGTGCGGCAATAGAAGCAAGACCAATAATTTCATCCTTACTAGGCAATTCTTCTTCACGATGTTGTCTACTAAATTTAGAGAAATTAAACTCATGAATCATATCACCCAAACCAATAGTAACAACATTCTTTTTGCAGTCTATCTTAGCATTAACGGTGTTCAAGAAGGGTCTACCAAATATAATTGGACAAAAGCTATCTTGTGGGGAACCAAGAACAAGAAAATCAGCAGGATATTTAGTTTTCCCACACAAGACTTCATCATCTATAACAATTCCCATTGGTGAAATAATATCTCTATTGGCAAGCTTAATTGTGACATCAATATCTTCTAATTCAGCAGGTGCAATATCATGCTTAATTTCGTTGTGTAAGGCAATAGGTATAACACTAGCACTAGCACCCATATCACATAAGCCATGATAACAATGATCTCCTATTCTAACAGAAATAACAGGCACGCCCACCACAGGTCTATGTTTATCTTTATCACAAGGTTTGGCAATTCTAGCAGTTTCACCGCAGAATTGAATAACATGCTCATCAATATTATCAGCCAAGAGATCTTTAACAATAGCAATATTATGTTCAACTTTAACTTTCTCAGGAGGTGTATAAGTTCTAATATTGCTTTTACGAACCACAGTTGAAGCTTTAGCATGATCCTTTATTCTAACAGGGAAAGGTGGTTTCTCAACGTAAGAAGTAGGAACAACAGGATCATTATAAGTGACAGTCTTTTCTTCAACTTTAGTAGGTGCAGCTACTTTTACTTCTATGGGAGGATGATACTTAAACCACTTCTCCTTGGGGAGATCAACATAAGTAAAAAAAGATTCACAGAAAGAAGCTACTATCTCGGAGTCAAGTCCATATTTAGTGCTAAACTTACGGAAAACATCGGTATCCATAAAGACTTAACACAATCAAACTTAGGTGTCATACCTGGCTCCTTACCTTTGTCGAGATCCCAATCTTCAAAGTTGCGTTTAATTCTATCCAATGAATTCCATCTGAATTCAATAGTCTTCACCATAAAAGAGCCAGCACAAGAAGTATCGAGCATGGATTGATTATGCGAGAAAGCCGAGCATAAATTTTTTGAAGATTTATTTCTCTTGAGAGCTCATGATTGGGGCATGAATATAACATTGATTTAGGCCTCCCCCAAGCATGAGCGATGCTTTCTCCTTCGCGAGGCCAGAAATTATATATATAATTGCGATCACGATGAACTAGATGCATAGGATAATACTTCTGATGAAATTCCAATTTCATTCGTTTATAGTTCCATGATCTCGTATCATCACATAGCCTATACCATGTTGATGCATCTCCCTTCAAAGATAAAGGGAAGACCTTCTTCTTAACAACATCATCGGGTATACCTGCAAGCTTAAATAATCCACAAACTTCATCCACATATATTAGGTGCTCATAAGGATGCTTTATTCCATCTCCTACAAAAGGATTATCTAGCAGTTTTTCTAACATACCCGAAGGGACTTCAAAGGGAACATTTTCATTTTCAGTAGGTTCAGTAGGTTGAGGAGCAATTCTTTGCTCTACTGGTCGGGGTGAAGATACCCCGAACAAGCCCCTCAGAGGATTACTTTCCATAGTAACAAGTGACAGTAAATCTCAGCACACTATATAAATTTTTCCCTACCAAATTCCACCTACCAAAGGCGCTTCACTCCCCGGCAACGGCACCAGAAAAGAGTCTTGATGACCCACAAGTATAGGGGATCTGTCATAGTCCTTCCGATAAGTAAGTAAGTGTCGAACCCAACGAGGAGCAGAAGGAAATGACAAGCGGTTTTCAGCAAGGTATTCTCTGCAAGTACTGAAATAAGTGGTAACAGATAGTTTTGTGATAAGATAAATTGTAACAAGCAACAAGTAACAAAAGTAAATAAAGTGCAGAAAGGTGGCCCAATCCTTTTTGTAGCAAAGGACAAGCCTGGACAAATTCTTATATAGAGAAAAGCGCTCCTGAGGACACATGGGAATATCGTCAAGCTAGTTTTCATCACGTTCATATGATTCGCGTTCGGTACTTTGATAATTTGATATGTGGGTGGACCGGTGCTTGGGTGTTGTTCTTACTTGAACAAGCATCCCACTTATGATTAACCTCTATTGAAAGCATCCGCAACTACAACAAAAGTATTACCGGTAAACCTAACCATAGCATGAAACGTAGGGATCCAAATCAGCCCCTTACGAAGCAACGCATAAACTAGGGTTTAACCTTCTGTCACTCTAGCAACCCATCATCTACTTATTACTTCCCAATGCTATCCTCTAGGCCCAAATAATGGTGAAGTGTTATGTAGTCGACGTTCACATAACACCACTAGAGGCTAGACAACATACATCTCATCAAGATATCGAACGAATACCAAATTCACATGACTAATAATAGCAAGACTTCTCCCATGTCCTCGGGAATAAACGTAACTACTCACAAAGCATATTCATGTTCATAATCAGAGGGGTATTAATATGCATAAAGGATCTGAACATATGATCTTCCACCAAATAAACCAACTAGCATCAACTACAAGGAGTAATCAACACTACTAGCAACCTACTAGTACCAATCCCGGACTTGGAGACAAGAATTGGATACAAGAGATGAACTAGGGTTTTGAGAAGAGATGGTGCTGGTGAATATGTTGATGGAGATTGCCCTCTCCCGATGAGAGGAGCATTGGTGATGACGATGGCGATGATTTCCCCCTCCCGGAGGGAAGTGTCCCCGGCAGAACAGCTCCGCCGGAGCCCTAGATTGGTTCCGCCAAGGTTCCTCCTCGTGGCGGCGGAGTCTCTTCCCGAAAGGTTGCTTACGATTTTTTTCCTTGACAAAAGACCTCATATAGCAGAAGATGTCCATCGGAGAGCCAATAGGGGGCCCACGAGGAAGGGGGGCGCGCCCCCCACCTACGTGGCCAGGTGGGGTCCCCTCTGACGTACTTCTTCCGCTCAATATTTTTATTATATCCAAAAATAACTTTCGTGGAGTTTCAGGACTTTTGGAGTTGTGCAGAATAGGTCTCTAATATTTTCTCCTTTTCCAGCCCAGAATTCCAGCTGCCGGCATTCTCCCTCCTTATGTAAACCTTGTAAAATAAGAGAGAATAGGCATAAGTATTCTGACATAATGCATAATAACAGCCCATAATGCAATAAATATCGATATAAAAGCATGATGCAAAATGGACGTATCACGCGTCCCTGCCAGAGGCATACGCTTCCACACATTCTTTCAGCAACGCCCAGCTTGGCGTGCTCCAAGGTGCGTGGCCCCGTCCCGCGGCGCCGGGCGGTGTCCACATTAAGCCGAAGCTGTTCGTGCTGCCAGGGGGCGGCTCAGCGTCCCCAAGCCGGAGCCATCCTTACTGGAGCTACTGCCCCTCCTGGCGGAGTACGCCAACCTATAGGCGAAAGACATCGACTTACATTAATGTGGAGTTTTTCCATACAGTGGAACCATTTGAGGATATATTAAGATCTGCGTCCAATTCATTACTAGAATACCTCTGATACAAAACCTTCAAAGTGTGCATGGAGTTTTCTGAGATGTACACGCTTATTCCCTGAAGAAAACAAACAATAAACATGGAAAATAATTATCTCCATGCAGGAATGCCAAATGCAAGATCAAGGGTTCTGTCGCTGCTGCCTGAGAGACTAGTATCCTAGAGACGACAAGAACTAAATAGCTGAATATCTCCAGTTTAGGCATCCTAACTACACGGATATCAACACAATTATCACCATTACGACAATAAGTATAAGGTAATAGTAACGTTGGAAGGAGAGGAGAATCCTCAATGATGAGTTCTGTTTTGCTAGTATGGTCATTGACGAAGCCGATGCCCATAAGAGCAGGCGAGCTAACATGATGGAACCTCCAACGTGAACATTGGACATGTAAAAGCTCTTCAAGGCAAGGCATGCAGAGAGCAAGCCGTGAAAAACATCCCCCAAGATGGAAACGTGAAGCAAGGAGATCTACTTGAGGAGTGGAAGTCCATGGACGGCACGATCTCGTTGGGAATATAACAATAACCGATCTTGACAATGAGGAGGGACCGAGAGAGAAGAGCGGATAGTGGCAGCGAGTCTCTTGCCCCGGTTCTTGCACGGAGGAGCATAATATCAAGCTCCTGCAAGTTAACGAGGGTGATCTCAAGCGAAGAGCTAGTTCCAGTCCCGAGCCCTCGTCAATCTGCAGGAGCTTGATATTAAGCTCCTCCCAACAGGACCTAGGGCGAGAGGCCAGCTGCCACCATATGCACTTTGCTCTCCGGCCCTCCTCATTGTCAAGATCGACTATTTCTATATCACCAATGAGATGATGTCTTCCATGGACTTCGCACTCCTTAAGAAGATCTCACTACTTTACTGTTTACATCTCAGGGGATGTTTTCCACGGCTTGCTCTCTGCATGCCTTGCCTTAAATAGCTTTTGCTTGTCCAATGTTCACGCTGCAGGTTCCCCTTTAGCTCGGTAGCTCTTAGGAGCATCGGCTTCAGCAATGACCATAGTAGAAAACCCGAACTATTCATTGAATATGCTCCTCTCCTTGTGAGGTTACTGTTACCTGGTGATAATTGTGTTGCTATAGGGGTAGTTATGGTGCCTAAACTGGACATATTGGGCCCTTTATTTCTCATCGTCTCTAGGATACTAGTCTCCCAGGTAGGAGCGAGAACATCCTTGATCTTTCATTTGGCACTCCTGCATGGACAAAATTATTTTTCATGTTTATTGCTTGTTTTCTTCAGGGAATAAGCCCGAATAGCTCAGCAAACTCCATGCGCACTGTGAAGGTTTTGTCTCTGAGGTGTCCTAGTCATGAATTGGAGGTAGTTCTTAGCATTCTCAGATGGTTCCCTTGTCTGGAAAAACTCTACATCATTGAAAGTGCCCATTGTAAGGACAATGCAACTCTCTCCAAGGAGTGTGCTAGGAGGACAAGCTCAAAACCTTTATACAGCATCACCCATAGCATGTGGTCTAGGAAGAGCATGTCAATATGCAGGTATGCTCTGCTTCATTGATCTTCCATCTGATTCCCACTTTCCATTCCAATGATGATGACTTTATTGCGATGACATAATTAAAGTAGGTTCCCCTGGATGAAGAAATCAGACAATGACAGGAAGAAAGTAAATTGCGGCAGGAGGCGTAGGAAACCTTGCTTTGACACAAGGCCAAGGTGCGGCAAATAAAGGATGCCTTTTTCCAACAACACTATTTCATGTCTAGACAGCAGGCAGACAACGAGGCAAGGTGGGCACAATTCGAGCAATGGATGTTCTAGCCCGTAACACCCAATATGCAGATTTAGCTTCATTCGTCTATGCTACATCATGAAACCTGATATAGCACATCCAAAATTTCAGTGCATAGCTGGTGGGAGCAGCATGGCTACTTCTGACGATATGCCTCCTTTTCAACCTCTTAAAACTCATGTGGGCATTGTAAGTCTTCCAACCTTTCAATCATTTATATTTTCGTCACATATGCTTAATTAATGTCTCATGCTTACAGCTCCATCGATCGGCTAGATCCAATAATGTGATGGTAGGTGCATCTACAACTGGGCAAGCAAACCAAAAGACGCCTACCTACTGTCGTGGAACTTCCACCTCCAGACCTCCTGCTTGGTTCCAGGTATATGACTCATTCATATGACTTGTGTATCGAAATGAAAACTCATTTATGTTATCAACGCATATGGCAACTCATGCTTATTATAATGCCCAACGGTGGAGTGGAAATGGACCCAATATATGTGGCTATTGATACATGACACATTTAGGTGTAAATATATTTGTTGCATTGCAGGGCTGAGCCAATTAGCGAACAAAAAAATTAATTGGTCGGACATATGCCGAGTGCCGCACACGGCATATGGGACACATGGCACAACCTGGGAGGACAGAACCATTTGGATTTCTGTCTCCTACATTTTTCAACGAGGGCCGATAATCGGCTTATAGATAAGCCGAAAACGTATGGTTGAGGATCAACTTACATAGATGCACATATGGCAGCTGCTGGGCCGCCATTGGCTAAGGGGTAAGCTGTGCATGTACACTCGTCCTAAGGTCTTTATCGGTGTTTATGGAGGACATGGCGACATGCGTACTCCTCGGCTTACACGAGCTCCCAGCGTACAATCACGTCATGTCCACGTGCACACCACTTGACTTACGAGATCAAGAATGATGCCTTAGTAAATGGTTGTCCAAACTACTTACTGACAATGGCATTTGTCAAACCCTGATGTGCAATAAGTATCTACGTCGAAACATTGTGTCCCAGGCCTATTGAATACAATTGACTCACACTTTTGGGCTGGTCTAATGGTGGTGAAGAATTAAACATATTTTCTGCTTTGTCTCATTCGTGAGAAAATACAGGTCGGAGATTCTTTCCTGGGAGGACAACTGGCTAGGCAATGCCAGCCTCCGAGAGAAACATCCAGCTTTGTACTGCATTGTTTGCGATAAGAATGATAGTCTTTTGCAGGTGCTCAGTTCTTTCCCACCAAATATTTCTTTGAGGCGAGATTTGATTGGCCCTCATCTTGTGTCATGGCAAAATCTATTATCCTGATTGGAATCAATTAACCTGACACAAGGATGACACGTGTTTTGCTGGAACCTCACTACATCTGGGTCCTTCATAGTCGACTCTATGTATCGTGTGCTCACACATTCAGAGGCCCCAATGGATAACAAAAAATAAAATTGGATGTCAACGATTCGACTGAAAGTTAAAATCTTCATGTGGTATCTTCGAAGGGGAGTTTTGCTAACCAAAGACAATCTTACTCATCGCAATTTCCAAGGAAGCAAGAAGTATACCTTTTGTATTCATGACGAGATAATCAAACGCCTCTTTCTTCAATGTAAGTTTACACATTCTACATGGTCAGTCATCCAAATAGTATCCAATTTGTATCCTCCCACAAGTGTTGCCAATATTTTTGGTCACTGGATGGATGGAATTCTAAATAGGTTTAGAAGCTAATAAGGGTGGGAGCATATGCCTTGTTATGGGCACTTTGGCTATGTAGAAATGATTTGGGTTTTGAGAGCAACAAGACCTCTCCTTTGCAGGATATTTTTCATTGTACGCACTCACTTTGTGCATGCTCTACACTACACCGGATGAAGTACCAACCATTGTTCAAGGCAGTGTGGATGCGGTTGGAGCGGGTGGCTAGGGAGGTCTTTACCCAACATGAGTTGCAGCATAATCTATTGATTGGTCCACCACCTCCTTTGACATAGGCATAGTGTCAGTATTATAGGATTCTACTGTCCGCTTCTTTTGTCAATTTGTTAGTGTTGGCTGTGTGTATCTTAGTTATACAGAGGTCGCATGTTACTCATCATACTTTGTATCCACTTGATGCTACATTTTGAGTCAATAAAAATGCCCTTTATCAAAAAAGGCAGGGCCCTTCCTTCAAGGTTATGAGGGCCAAGGATTGTGGGCTAGGTTTCTTGTCGAAGTTGGCATACACTGCCCAGTTATGGCGTAGGAAGACCGATTCTAACGGTGTTGCTTCATGGATGGTTGGAGGAAGAATTGAAGTGGACAAGTTACTTCCTCTGAATTCAGAGAAGGGGAAGATAAGTATAGTAGGGTTTGCATCGCACAAATATGTGGTACTCCTAGATATGGTTAGTAGCCTCTTTATGATTCAACTTGACTCAGTACACTTCAAGAAACTTCACAGAACCAACGGGGTGTCTTGTTGTCATCCATTCAAAAGTGTTTATGCCGCTGGTACATAATAGCTTGCTTTACACCCTCGGTATAAGTATAACAAAAAAGTATTCTCATAACACTTTCCTTTTACTACTTGATGGCATCATCGCATGATGATGCCATCAAACAACAAAAGAAAAGTGTTATGAGACAACTTCAAACTATTAACAAAATATGGAAGTTTATGGATAGTATTTCCATCAACCAATTTTCAAAAACGAACTTCCTTCTGTTATACTTATACCCAGGGTTTGAAGCAAGCTATTACGTACCAACAACATAGACGCTTTCGAATCCATCACGACAAGACACTGCATTGGTTCTGGGAAGTTTCTTAAAGTGAAAGGAGTCAAGTTGGATCATAAAGAGGCCACTAACCATATCTAGGAATACCAAGCTATTATGCTCTCCAAACCCTACTATCCTTATCTACTCCTTCTCTGAATTAAGAGAATAACGTGTCCACGTCGATTCTTCTTCCAATCACCAACGAAGCAACACCATCAGAATTAGTCTTCCTCCTCCATAATTGGCCAGTGTAGTCTGACTCTGACATGAACATGAAAAACCTAGCCCACCATCCTCGGCCCTCCTAACCTTGAAGTAGTTGTCCTGCCTATAGATAGAAACCGGCAACAGTATTATAGCTATCCTTTTCTGCTACCTGTAAAAGGAATCTCCAACCAGCATAGTATGATCTATATAAACGATGGTAGAAAACCAAGGAAATAAACTGTTCCCATGAGCCTCGTATGGAAGGGATGCTGAGATGAACCCTCCACATACGCCCGTCTCCGACGGGTAGACACATGGGCTGCTCTTCGGTTTTCTATACCATCATTGGTTGTCGCCACCAAGACCACCTGGAAGTGTTCGGGGTCTCTGGCAGCAATGCAAAGCACCGCCACATTCATCAGGCTCTCGTCGCAATCATTCATAGTGAGCCCCGGTGGATCATCGAGTCGGTGCTGGTCGCTAGTGCCAGGGTCCCACACGATTAGCTGGATATGCTTTAGGACTAAGATGAGCACCAGACTATGGTAGCATCTGAGCGGTCTGCAAACATCATCGCGCTACAAGGAGAAGCACTCTGGCGTGACGTGATCGGGGGCCTCCAGAGTAGGTAGGACAACCAGATTTATGTTCCCCTCTAAGAAGCCAAGGAGGGAGGGTTGTCGTTGTGGCAACGGCGGAAGCAGTGGTGGAATTGTGGGTCGGAGACGAGTTGGTGCCAGCTTGTGCATGCGAGGGATGCACGCATCAGGGAGGGGGGATACGGGGGAAGTCGGAGCAAGATCTCAGATAACAGGTCATCGTTGTGCAGCGGGTGGCTACATGCCGTCATGTCACCGTCATCTCTGATGCAGGGTCGATCAATGTAGTGGTGTGAAAGTGGAACTGAGGGGAGTGAAGTGCTAGTTCTCAACGTGATCGTTTGAGAGCCAAACGCTTCAGCCCACAAGGTGTCGTGGGTTGGACGGGTACTCAAAGCTCGCGTTGTGGTGTGGACTATGACATCTGATGTGGGGAACTCAAAGAATGGCGCCTTCAAATATCAGAAAAATCATTTTTTATTGTAAAAAATTAAAGGATGGATGGAGAAGATCTTGCTGGTAGCAGGCAATAACATACTCATTAAGTCAGTGGCAAAAGCAATACCTACTTATTCAATGTCATGTTTCAAATTTCCTAAAGGCCTCTATGAGGACTTAACTTCAATAATTTGAGACTTTTGGTGGGGAAGCAATCAAGGACAGAGGAAGGCATGTTGGGTATCTTGGGACACTATGACTATGCCATGATACATGTGGGGCATCGATTCAAGGATATTGAGATTTTTAATTTGGCACTCCTTGCGCAACAGGCCTAGAAGGATTCTTGAAATGCCTTCTTGTTTTTTGCGTAAGAAGTTTCAAGGTTGTTTATTTTCCTGGAACTTCTTTCCTTGAAGCAGAGGTGGGAAGTCACCCTTCAGAGATATGGAGGGCTATTGTTCAAGGGAAGGATGTGCTTAAACAAGGTTTAATACGTGAATTGGAAATAGAGTCACCATAGAGAGTTGGAAGGATAACTGGATAGCTCGTAGTGAATTGATGCGGCCTATTGTCCTTAGTCTAGAGAACCCGCCGGTGTGGGTGTGCGAGCTGATTGACAACACTAACGCGAGGTGGAATTCAGAATTGATCAATGGTATGTTTTTGCCATGTGATGCTACTGCAATCCTTAAAATTCCTTTGTGCACTAGCAATATGGATGACTTCTGGTCATGGAATTTCAAAAGGAAGGGGCTGTTTACAGTCAGGTCCACATATTGCATGATTTTCACTACTAAAAACGAAGGAATATTGGTTGGAGGAAATGGAAAGCTTATAAAAAATGATTCCCTACACAAATCTAGGGTACATCTTTGGAAAACAATGGTACGAGGGAAAGTACGGGTTTCTTCTAGAGATTGGCTCATCGGTCTTTGCCAACTGAGGACGTGTGTCGACAAGAAGTATGTCAGTGAGTTGCACATGCACATTGTGTAGCATGGTAGACTCCTGGTATCACTCGTTTGTGGAGTGCACAATGGCACTATGGTGTCTTCGGGCGTTAGTGGATCCGGAACTACTTGAACGAATGAGTGCAACCAGAGAGCCCAACGTTCGCACTAGCTTTTTTCCATGATTGAGACACTGCGACATGAGGTCTTTGTCCGGCTGGTGGTAACATGGCAATATGGATGGCCAGACGAAAACTTTTGCATGAACGTATAAGCCAAGGTCCCACGTCCACCCACCATTTTGTTACA
>LR880971.1:93321430-93339352 GCA_904067115.1 Aegilops sharonensis | reverse complement strand
CAAAGGTAGGGGAGAGGGAGGAGCGGGCGTGCTCACCTCGGGTGCCTGCGACGAGGGAGGGGCAGGGCGGCGTCGAGGTCGGGGTCGGGGCGGCGTCCGGGGCGGCGTTGAGGTCGGGGGCGGGGGCGGCGTTGAATCTGGGGTCGGGGCGGCGTTGAGGTCGGGGGCGGGGGCGGCGTTGAGGTCGGGGGTTGGGGCGGCGTAGAGGGTGCGGAGAGCGCACGGCGGCCAACGGGCAACGGCGGCGGCGAGAGTGGAGAGAGTTGGATTTGGGGGAAAGTGGCGTGGGTAAGGACGAACCCGGCCCGTGGTTAAGTCAGAAGTAGCAGTAGCGCGTTCCGAGAAAAGCGCTGCTGCTACCTTAGCTACAATGCGTTCGCTGATACACGCTACTGCTACTCCTTTCTCTTTTTTCCCTTTTTCATTTAGTTTTCTTCACATTTTATTTGTTTCCTTTCACCTTATTCTATTTCTTTCATTTTCAATTACCTTCCCATTTTCTTTCCATTTAATTTTATAACCTTTAGCAGCAACGCGTTTATATTAAAACACGCTGCTACAAAAAGCGTAGCGGTAGCGCGGTTCGTCATAGATCGCTACTACTATGTGTAGCTTACGGGCTAAGCCGTGGGAATTTTAGTAGTAACGTGTGTACAGCAAGACGCGCTACTGCTAGATCTTTATCTGCAGCGCGGTTACCTCAGGCGCGCTACTGCTAGTTAGCACCAGCGTTCTTTTTTGACCCACGCTACTGCTAAAGTTCTGTGTATAGGGTTTTCCCTAGTAGTGTAAGTACCTATGAAAAAGAATGCCTGGCGATCCTCATGGCGGTCAACAAGTGGAGACCTTACCTACAACACCAGCAATTTGTGATCCGCACCGATCAACAAGCCCTGCTGCACTTGACTGAGCAACGATTAAGTACTGGAATCCAACACAAAGCTTTTGTTAAGCTCATGGGACTTGACTACACTATCCAATATAAAAAAGGGATTGCTAACGCGGCGGCTGATGCTTTATCGCGCCGTGAGCATGGTGAAGGAAATATGCCCTAGAGGCAATAATAAAGTTATTATTTATTTCCTTATTTCATGATAAATGTTTATTATTCATGCTAGAATTGTATTAACCGGAAACATAATACATGTGTGAATACATAGACAAACATAGTGTCACTAATATGCCTCTACTTGACTAGCTCATGAATCAAAGATGGTTAAGTTTCCTAGCCATATACATGAGTTGTCATTTGATTAACGGGATCACATCATTAGGAGAATGATGTGATTGACTTGACCCATTCCGTTAGCCTAGCACTTGATCGTTTAGTATGTTGCTATTGCTTTCTTCATGACTTATACATGTTCCGGTAACTATGAGATTATGCAACTCCCGTTTACCGGAGGAACACTTTGGGTGCTACCAAACGTCACAACGTAACTGGGTGATTATAAAGGAGTACTACAGGTGTCTCCAAAGGTACATTCGAGATTAGGTTTTGTCACTCCGATTGTCGGAGAGGTATCTCTGGGCCCTCTCGGTAATACACATCACATAAGCCTTGCAAGCATTGCAACTAATAAGTTAGTTGCGAGATGATGTATTACGTAACGAGTAAAGAGACTTGCCGGTAACGAGATTGAACTAGGTATTGGATACCGACGATCGAATCTCGGGCAAGTAACATACCGATGACAAAGGGAACAAAGTATGTTGTTATGCGGTTTGACCGATAAAGATCTTCGTAGAATATGTAGGAGCCAATATGGGCATCCAGGTTCCGCTATTGGTTATTGACCAAGAATAGTTCTAGGTCATGTCTACATAGTTCTCGAACCCGTAGGGTCCGCACGCTTAAGGTTTCGATGACAGTTATATTATGAGTTTATAAGTTTTGATGTACCGAAGGAGTTCGGAGTCCCGGATGAGACCGGGGACATGACGAGGAGTCTCGAAATGGTCGAGACGTAAAGATCGATATATTGGACGACTATATTCGGAGTTCAGAAAGGTTCCGAGTGATTCGGATATTTTTCGGAGTACCGGTGAGTTACGGGAATTCGCCGGGGAGTATATGGGCCTTATTGGGCCATACGGGAATAGAGGAGAGAGGCCAAAAGGAAGGAGGCCTGCGCCCCCCCTCTGGTCCGAATTGGACAAGGGGCGCAGCCCCCTTTTCCTTCTCCCTCTCCCCCTCTTTCCCCTTCTCCTACTCCAACAAGGAAGGAGGGAGTCCTACTCCCGGTGGGAGTAGGACTCCCCTTGGCGCGCCCCCTCCTAGGCCGGCCGCCCCCTCCCCCCTTGCTCCTTTATATACGCGGCAGGGGGGCACCTCTAGGCACAACAACACAATGTGATCTACGGATCTTTCCTTAGCCGTGTGCGGTGCCCCCTTCCACCATATTCCACCTCGGTCATATCGTCGCAGAGTTTAGGCGAAGCCCTGCGCCGGTAGAGCATCATCATCGTCACCACGCCGTCGTGCTGACGGAACCCATCCCCGACACTTTGCTGGATCGGAGTCCGGGGATCGTCATCGAGCTGAACGTGTGCTGAACTCGGAGGTGCCGTACGTTCGGTGCTTGGATCGGTCGGATCGTGAAGACGTACGACTACATCAACCGCGTTGTCATAACGCTTCCGCTTTCGGTCTACGAGGGTACGTGGACACACTCTCCCCTCTCGTTGCTATGCCATCACCATGATCTTGCGTGTGCGTAGGAATTTTTTTGAAATTACTACGTTCCCCAACACATGGGGCACCCTTGCTGGCGATTTCGGCAGCGGTGCTCTCCTGGCTCGAGACCCTGGTGGATGGGTACAATGAGGATCATGAATCCAAGCAGTTACTGCAACAACTGGTTGTCACCTCTCCGAATACTCAAGGTTACTCTCTCGAAGCGGGAGTGATCCGATACAAGGGCCGCATATGGGTGGGTCAGAACCTGTTGGCACAACAACATATTCTGCAGTCATTACATGCAAGCGCGCTGGGAGGGCACTCTAGGGTCCTAGCAACGTATCAGCGTGTCAAGAAGCTTTTTGCATGGCCATGGCTCAAATTGTCAGTCGCTGAATATGTTCAGAGTTGCGATATCTGTCAGCGAGCGAAGACTGAACACTGTCGCAAGCCAGGGCTGCTTCACCCACATGAGATTCCTCCCCATCCTTGGCATACCATCAGTTGGGATTTCGTCGAAGGGCTACCATCTTCTCAAGGTTATGAAGTGATTCTGGTCGTGATCGACAAATTCACCAAGTTTGCACATTTTTTGCCGCTCAAGCACCCGTACACGGCATTGCAAGTGGCTCAGTTGTTCTTTGACCATGTCTATTGACTTCATGGTATGCCTGCTCGCATCATCTCTGACCGTGACCCCGTGTTTACTAGCTTGTTTTGGCAAGAGTTATTCCGGCTCTCAGACACTTTTCTGAATATGAGCTCGGCACGTCACCCGGAGACAGATGGCCAGACAGAGAGATTGAATCAATGTCTCGAGGCATTTCTTCGCTGCTCTACGCACGATGCTCCAGCCAGGTGGGCGAAATGGCTGGCTCTCGCCTAACATTGGTATAACACCACATACCACACGGCGGTTGGCATTACTCCGTTTGAAGCTCTGTACGGGTATCAGCCTCGTCCGTTTGGCATTACTGCTCCAGCCACCAGTGGAGACCTGCGGGAGATGATCGAAGAAAGAGAATCCATGACAGAACTCCTCCGACAACACCTCCAGAAAGCTCAACAGCGCATGAAGAAACAGGCAGACAAACATCGCAGCGAGCGCGCGTTTCAAGTGGGGGATCAGGTTTTTCTCAAAGTGCAGCCTTACCTGCAAACCTCGTTGGCTGCTCATCGCAATCAGAAACTGTCGCTGAAGTACTTCGGACCGTACACAGTGCCGAGTCGTATGGGCGCTGTGGCATACAAGCTTGATTTGCCAGCCAGTTCCCGAATCCATAACGTGCTTCATGTTTCGCAGCTGAAGAAACAAGTGCCGCCCAAGATGACCAGCGAGCCTGACGCCTCCATGGTCGCTCCGAGATCGTTGTGTCTTCTCTGTCCTGAGGCGGTGGTGCAAAAGCAGCTCTTCCAGTGCGGTGGCAAGTTGAAACCTCGCCTCAAGGTGCGTTGGGCGGGTCGAAGTGAAGATCAGGATACCTGGCAGGAAGCCTTTGTTCTGCATCAACAGTTTTCTTCTCACCCGGCTTGGGGTCAAGCCGCGCCACAAGGGGTGGGGAATGTCATGTGGTGGCCCAGCCCAGGGAGAAGGCCCAAGGCCTCAAGACGCAGTCGCCAGCTCGATCGAGCCTGGCGGGCCCAACAAGTCCAGCAGACGGCGACTAGCAGCAAGGAGGGGAATTAAGTAGGTGGAGCATGGACAGGAAGGGGGTCGAGAATTAGCACTTGTTGAACTTTCCTTTCCTTCTTCCCCAATCCGTCCTCTTGTATCCAGAATTGTAATCAAAGGAGGGCCAAAATCCTAGCGAGGGCATAACAGAATAACAGGTTTTCCCAAATGGCAAAAGACAACCATGGGGCAAACAACGCTGGCTGGTTTCTGCATGTTCTCCTTGAACGTAGAATATATATTTTTTCCCTCTTGTGTGAGAGTAATCAACGAATATATCCATGCAAAAAAAATCAACGAATATATGTGTATATACGTATATATACTTTGTATATAACAGAAATAAGCGAAATACGGACAGAAAAAAACTAAAGGCCACACACAGCATAGTGGGCCTTCTGCCACTTTGGCTCCCTAGTGGGCCTTCTGCCACTTTAGCTCCCTCGTGGACTTTTTCTAACCATGGAAAGCGAGTTTTGTACTTCAATCCCCTCGGACGAGACATGCCTGCTCCCCTTCCGTGTACCCATCCGTGCTCCCGCATACGTGGCTTGATTTGATTGGAACAAAATAAGGCCCGGCCCCACCCTCTTAAAATCAGGGGGGGAGATGATTAGATTAGAAAGGAAAAAGGAAAAAAGACAGCCGTTGGATGAGGTGGGAGCACGGATGGGAGCATGGAAAGGGAGCAGGCAAGCCGGATCCAATCCCCTCTACGCAGTGTGACTCCTATTCCCTCGTTGCGGCGGCCGCTTCGACCCCAACGCATCCCGCATGAGCCGTGAGGGAGAGATGTCGCCGGCGGCGGCGCCGCCGCTGGAGGACGACGACCTCCTCACCGAGATCCTCCTCCGCCTCCCCCCGCAACCTTCCTCCCTCCCGCGCGCCTCCCTCGTCTGCAAGCGTTGGCGCAGCCTCGTCTCCGACACCGGCTTCTTCCGCCGCTTCCGCCACCACCACCGCCACAACCCTCCCCTCCTCGGGTTTTTCAACGAGGACGACTTCGTACCTAACATGGAGGCTCCTAATCGTCTCCCGTACGGCCGCCTCTCCTTGCCGCTCGACCGCGAAGAGGACGACCACTGGATCGTTGGATGTCGCCATGGTCTCGTACTCATTTTCGACAGATGCAGTACGACGCACCCGGTCCTGGTTGTGTGGGACCCCGTCGCCGGCGACCAGCACCGCATTGCTGTTCCAGCCGCGTTTGATGCGGACAAGATCTCGTTGACCAGCGGGGCGGTGCTTCGCGGTGCCGGATTAGTCCAATTCCAGGTAGTCTTGGTAGCGGCAGACAAGGACAGAGGAAATGGGCGAATACTCGCCTGGGTTTAGTGTGGGGTGATCCCATCACAACATTGCTTCCATCCTTGAGTTCTGACTGGCTGGATATTTACTCAAAACCTGCTGTGCTGGTTGGAAATTCGCTTTACTGATTGCTTATCGGGGCTTCGTCAAGGATCCTCAAGTTTGATTTGAATAGGCAGAGACTAGCTGTGATACCTAGGCCACTGCCGGTGCATATGATCATCCAGTTGAATAACTTGGTTTTGCGCACAGATGGTGGTGGGCTTGGTTTCCTCTTTATGTCAGGCAACAGCATCCAATTACGGAGCATGAAGACAGATTGTGACGGTGTTGCTTCATGGGTGCTGACAAAAACTTATGAACTTGACAAGCTACTCCCGGTGAATTATAAGGATCTCGTAGGGATACTAGGGTTTGCTGAGTACAATAATGTGCTACTCCTGGATACTTATTATGACGGTCTCTTTATGATCCAGCTTGAGTCATCGAAGTTTAAGAAACTTTCTGAATTCCTCGAGCTGTCTCCTTATCATGCATTTGAAAGTGTCTACAATGCAGGTAATAGCATACCTAAACCAAGTTATTACTTGATAATTTGGTCCATAGATTGTGTTTCACATTCTCTAGTGGTAAACTTACACTCAAATTACTTGTTATTTCTTTTTTTGTTTGCTTGATATCTCTTCAACATGTAGTGATGTTGTTTTGTAGTGTATTTTTCTTTGATGTCTGTGTATTAGCGTTCTGCGTGATGTCTATGATACAGAAAAACATTGTATAGCCAGTTTTGCCGTAAGAGATCTTTTATTACCGGTGACCTTGATAATAATCTTAATTTCATAGTAATGGCTTCGGTTGATATTATCGAAATAATTATTATTTTTTACCACTTTTAAACTAGTCTTGCAGCAAGAGCCGAGTCCATTTGTGCCAGAGAAAATTCACAGATCAAGTTGATTTCATATTTTGTTGGCTAAATTTATTTAAAGATGTGAATAGTCTTGATCACTTGTATTGCTGAATTTAGTGGTACGGGTATAATTTATATTGTCTGCTTTAAGTGAGCTTAAGAATAATTTAGGTAATGTCCCCCTTCTGATCAGCTAAGTCTGACTGTACATATTCTTCATTTTTATGACTCTCGTGAGGATATACTGTTTTGAGAATATCCTCTTTATCTCATACTCTAAAACTGAATAATGAAGAAGCTCCCTAAACTTACAACCAGTGAGGAAAGGAAATTTAGAATCATAGCGCCATCTCTAAATCTAAAACGCATGTTTAGCTATCAAATTTCGCCCTGTCAGCTGTTTAGATCAGCAGCCACTGCATGTAAGATTAGCGTCGGTAACTCTCCGGTTTGGCACGCATCTGCCATGCCGGAGTGAACTGCAGCAAAGAGTCAGTGTACATGCAAGTGCGTGTGATAGAAACGGGCTGAGTTTTCAGCATTAGCTGATATAGAATCCGAACATTCAACGAGCTAATCGGGCCATCACCAAGGAATGTTAGCAGATTTATTTCCCAGCAAAGTGCTTGCGTTCGTTGGCTCTTACCAGAATTGAAAACCCCATATACCCCACCGTCTACCTTAAAACCGACCGGAGGGAGTGGTAGACTCTTAATGTTGTATCAAACCTGTGTGTACATCTACAAAATTTATACGGGCTGTTTTCCTCAAATCATATATTCGAGTTTGTCCCAGAGTTAATCCAAATATGTCACTGAGGCCCCATCTTATCTATTTGACTTCTTGTTGGAATCTTGTTGGTTCTCTGACTTCATATGCTTGTAGGCATGGGCATAGGTGGTGGACATGTTGGAGCTCAACTTTTGCACGATACAAAATTAAGATGATTGTGCTGATAGATATGCCATCGAGATGTATTAATTGAGCAGGTATGCTTATCTTTACGTGGTAGCAGAATGAAATATTTTCTCTTTCCTGTCCTTGGTAGATTTTTTTTCTGTTTTACCTTTTGCTGGTTGCTAAATGGCATTTGATATTTTTCTCGCTGCGGACCCTCTACTCTAGTAATTCATAACCAACAATATTGGAGCATTTGGCTTCAGACATCGTTCATGAACACTGGCTGCTTATAGCAGTTGTCATTTCACATTGTTGTTCATATTTGGGATCATATCATAACACCTAATGCTAGCTTGCGTTATTGCACAATCTTATTCCTTTAGGAAGTTTGCTTAATTATGTTTGCAGCATGTCATTATCTGTTACTCTGACTCACATAAGTAATCAGCCATTAGCCTCCTGGGTTTTAGATGTCTAGCAGTTATGGACCGTCGATTCTATGATCTAAGGGTCCGCATTCATCTTACCTCGTATGAGGGTTGAGCAAGGTACGCAGCTTTGAAAGAACAATCTCAGATATTAATGCGGGGGGCGACCGCGACCGCGACGGCCGCGTCTAGCCGTCCGCCGGCGACCTCCGACGTAGGGCGCACGGGCGGGAGGTTTTGGGCGCTTGCGGATGCCGATCCAGAGGACGACGACGACGACGACCTCGCCGGAGGGGCCTACTCGCCGACGCCTTCATCGGTGATCTGCGAGGCGTTCCATCCTGGATATTCGGAAGAAGAAGTGGCGGCCATAGTAGATGGCATTGTTCCTGTTGATGATCCGGCGCGACAAGGCTTGGGACGGGAGGACAAGATCGAGATCGTGCGACGTATTGTCCACCGGCGGACGGCGGCGGCAGCGATTCGTCCATGGAAGGGGCCGATTCCGAAGGTATGTCTCCCTAAACCAACGCTATCTGATTTCATTTCGGAGGGATCCTGGATCGTAGTCAAGAAGAGAAGGCCGCGGCGAGGTTCGGCAGGAAGGCCGCCGGCGCCGGCGGTCGCCAGAAGCGGCGAAGTCCGATGCGATCGGATCGATCGTTTGAATTCCCTGCTTGGTGGGCTGCTTCCGCACGAGGGCTCCAACGGCCCAGCTGCTGTGCCTTCGAGCTCAACTTGCGTTGTCCAGGTGGGCCTGGGATTAGCTGGGTTGAAAACCCAGGCAAAACCAGCCCACACCGACGTGCGGGAGTTACCTACGGATCGAGGGCATGCACGATCGTTGAGTCGAGGGTGCGCTAGGGTTCGCCGCCGTGGAAGCTGTGGGTTTCCATCGGGCGTCGTTCGGAGGACCAGGAGGGTTCTGTTGCCTGCCGCTGACCGCATGCCGCCCAAGGGACCTCCGCCGGCGAGGGGGCCGCCTCCGGCGAAGCCGCCCGCGAGGGCTGCGCCTGGTGGGTTGCCTGCTGGTGGTTCTGGCGCGGCTGCGGCTGCACCTCCGGTGGCTGCTGCAGCACAGGCTGCGGTTGCCGCGGCGGCAGCAGGTTCTGCACCGGCGGCGGTTGTGCCGGCCTCTGCGAGAGCGGCGGTGCCGCCTCTTCATGCAGCGGATCAACAGCAGCCGCACAGGCCGTGGCCGAGGCAAATGGCTGCCGGTCGGGGTGGTGCTTTCAACGGGGTAGCCGGCCGGAGCGGAGCTGCTTTTGGTAATGCCGGCCGTGGATCGGGAGCCTTCGCGGGAGACAACCGCAATCCTCCCCGTGGCCAGTGGGGAGATGACGGCTATGACGCGTACGGTCAGGGTTTACACAGAGGCTCCTCGTCCACAGGTGGTGGCCGAGGTTATGCTTGGTCAGATCAGGGTCATGATGGACAGAGCTTTCAGGGTCCGCCGGGGAATTTCGTTGAGGGCGCGGTTGGCCCCAGTCGCTTCCGCGGACGTTTCCGTGGTGGGCGCGGACGCTTCCGGGGGGGACGTGGTGGGCGTACTTTACCCGGTGCTGACGCCAACCTTTCTGATATGGCTACTGATGAGGCGTCTCTGAACCAGACAGTGGTGGAGACGGTGAAAGCTCTTGCTGATGTGGCTGTCCCGATGATTGCGCAGTCGGAGGATGCTGAGTCCGATAAAGGCTCGGAGAAGACCGGAGGAGAAAAGCTGTCTAAGTGGGCGGCTAAGAAGAAGAAATTAATTTGTTTCCGCTGTGGGGAGACGGGGCACTTCATGGTGGACTGTTCAGCTGAGTTATGTGAGATTTGTCGAAAACCGAAGCATGTGGCGGCTGAGTGTCCGCTCCTTCTCGGTCCCAAACCGGCTCTTAATATCTACGGGCTGTGCTGCTCGGAGCTGATGTTCTTTGAGTCGCCCTCTGTGGCCTCGGTGACTCCTGCAGTTGAAACCTCCTTCCCTGGGGTGGTGAAAGTGGTCACTGGACCGCTCACTGAAGCCCAGATTATTCAGCAGTTGCGCGAGTTGGCCCCGGGAAATTTCAAATGGTCTTTGTTGAAGCTTTCTGATAATTCTTATAAGGTCGATTTTCCATCCAAAGAGGATCAGAAGAGGATTCTCAAGTTTGGCATGAGTCGAGTTACTGGTACTAGTTTTGTGTTGCAGTTTGATGAGTGGAAGAAGAAGGAGCCGCAGGGCACACCTCTTACTCAGATCTGGGTTCGCTTTTCGGGGGCACCGTCCGAACCCTTGGATGATTTTTTCGTCACGTGGAGCTTGGGGTCCTTGCTCGGAAAGACGGAGCAGGTGGACATGCCTTTCACTCGGGCTCATGGTGTTGCTCGTCTTTTGATTAGCGTGGCCAACATTCAGTTCTTGCCAGATGTGGTCAGATGGTGCTATCAGGGGGTTGCCTACATGTTGAACGTTGAGTATGAGGACCCGGACCTGTTTCAGGATTTTGAGGAGTTGTTGCCGATGGATACCTCTGAGGGGGGTGGTGCTTCTGGGAACCGGGGTGAGGATGCACCCGGTGACGGTGATAGGGATTCCAGGCCCGTGGAATCACCTAAACCAACAGAGTCTGCTAAGGGGATAGCTACGGGTTCGGCACCGTCCAACATGCTCCAGCTGGCTTCTGTTGGGGCCTTCTCTGCGCCCCCCCGTCTTTGGAGTGATCGTGTGGAGTTGGAGGATCCGTCTGAGCACGTGCCACCGGGGATGCCAGAGGTTTTGAGGACTTTGGGGGACGGAGGTCAGGAGGTCCTTCACCCCCCTTCATCCCCTGTGTTGCGACTGGGCAAGACTCTTGACGAGTCGGCGGAGCTGCCTGGGAGTGCGGTCAGGGGAAGCGCTGTTCTTTCTCTCACCCCGAAGGTTCGGCGGGCTGAGGACGAGTCCAGTATGCAGGAGGTTTGTTTTTCGCTTTCTCAGTCTTTGCTAGCATCAGATGGGTCTCCTGACTTGCGTGTGTCGGGTTCTGGTTGCTTGCAGGTGCCTTCACCGTCCTTTATGGCTAGGGAAACGGCGACTCCGCTTCCCATCGCCGATGGTGTGCCAGGTCTGGGGGTGGTTGCCTCACCGGCCCCCACAGTGTTGGGAGGGCTGGGTGGGGCCTTTGCTCTTTCTGCCCACGCTTCGGTGCGTGGTGGCTGCGTGGCCCCGGAGCCGCCGGCTGATGGCGGATCACCGGTTAGGCCGCCGGTTACCCCTTCGGCGCCGGTGACGGCGGCTTTGGGCGTCGCTGTGGGGGGAGGGGCAGGTGGTCTCTCCCCGTGCAGGGCTTCTCGTGATGAGGTCATCGCTTTTGGTGGCATCCCGGATCCTGTCTCGCAGGGGATACGGATCAGCGGGCGGTTGCAGGAGCAGCCGGACGTCGACGACATTCAACTACGGTGCGCTGTGAGAGCGGCCAAGTTGCAGGACGTCGAAACCACTACTGGTATGTCAGTCATTAAGTCAAATTCCATTTTGCATTTCACTGATAATGAGATCATCAACAATGCAAATCAGCTAGGAATTTCACTTGGTAATAATGATAGTCAGATTGCTAAATCAGTCAACGACATTCTTGATTTAGAAGCTGAGCGTGCGGTAGATATGATTCGTCACATTGCTGCAGTTAAACCAATGAATGATTCGGAGATTGATGCGCTTGGGGTGAGGGTCCTAGATGGTTTGTGTGCCGATCTTGACCCTGATGGTCTCGAGGCGGAGGATGACTCACATCCTGATGCTTCTCGCCATGTTGATGACCATTTAGAGATAGATGATGAGGATGAGGGTCATATCCCTGTGGTTGATGTAGTCAAGCCTAAGCGGACATGGAAGAGAAAGGTTTATCCAGTCTCCGCAGTGCGTAGGAGCGCTAGGATTCGTACTGCTAAAAAATTTCATGATGACTTATGAGAGGCATTTTCTGGAATAGCAGAGGTCTTAGAGACTTGGCTAAAAGGAGGTTTCTGGCGGATGCTTCTCTGGAGCATCATTTGGATTTCATTGCTTTGTCCGAGACTGGAAGAAGTAATTTCACTAATCAATTTCTCGCCACTTTGTCTGGGGGGGTAGATTTTGATTGGCACTGCCTCCCACCTCGAGGAAGATCCGGTGGGGTTTTACTTGGGGTGAAGTGTGAAACGTTGGAGGTAAGGAGCGTAGTTATGGGAGAGTTCGCTGTCAAGTTTCGTGTTAGGTCTAAGGCAGATGGATTTGATTGGGCTTTGGTGGCGGTCTACGGGGCTGCTCAACCCGAGCTCAAACCAGATTTCCTGGCTGATCTGGTGCGCATCTGTGCTAATGAACAGTTACCTCTCTTAGTGGGAGGGGATTTTAACATAATCCGACGAAAAGAGGATAAGAATAATGCCAATTTTGACGGTCGATGGCCCTTTATGTTCAATACTATCATTGAGAGTTTGGATCTCAGAGAGATCGAACTCTCGGGTAGGAAATTCACTTGGGCTAATTCGTTACCGGTTCCGACTTTTGAGAAGCTTGACCGAGTGCTAGCTAGTGTCGAATGGGAACAAAAGTTTCCACTGGTAACGGTACAGGCCTTGACTAGAGGTGTCTCTGATCATACACCGCTGTTAGTTGATTCCGGAGTACAAAATTTCGTGGGTAACAAGAATCTCTTTTCTTTTGAACTGGCTTGGTTCGAGCGAGAAGGCTTCCTAGAGTTGTTAGCTACAGAGTGGGCTAGGGACTCTGGAGGTAGGACACCTATCGACAAATGGCAATCCAAGATTAGACATCTCCGTCGTTTCCTTCGTGGTTGGGCTAAACACACGCATGGGATCTATAAGGTGGAGAAGGACAGACTCCTCCTTATCATTCAAAATTTCGAAGCTAAAGCGGAAACATCTATCTTAGATTCCACTGAGTTGGCAACAAAGATAGATGCGGAGATGAAGCTTAAAAAGCTTCTCCGTGAGGAGGAATTGAAGTGGGCCTTACGAGCCAAGGTGCGCAAAATCGTAGAAGGCGAGGATAACACTCAATTCTTTCACATGATTGCGAATGGGAAGCATCGGAAGAAGAGAATTTTTCAATTAGAACAAGATGAAGGAACCATAGTTGGTCAGGATAATCTAAAAGAATACATTACGAATTATTACAAGCAGTTATTTGGTAACCCGGTCGAGACTTTTGTGGAGTTGGATGAGTCTAGGGTTGAGGATGTGCCTCAACTTGAGACCGCCGAGAATGAGTTATTGACTGCTCCTTTTTCGGAGAAAGAGGTGTTTGAGGCTATTTCTCAAATGGAGAACAACAAGGCTCCAGGTCCGGATGGGTTTCCGGCGGAGTTCTACAAGAAGTGTTGGCATTTTATCAAGGGTGATTTAATGCCCATGTTTCACGAGTTCTTCGAGGGTCAGCTGCAGTTGTTCAAGCTGAATTTTGGGACGATTACTCTTCTGCCTAAGAAGACAGACGCTGTTCGGATCGAACAGTTTCGACCCATTTGTTTGCTAAATGTGAGTTTCAAGATCTTCACTAAGGTTGGCACAAATAGGCTTACACAAATAGCACACTCAGTAGTCCAGCCGTCTCAGACTGCTTTCATGCCGGACAGAAACATCCTGGAAGGGGTTGTTGTCTTGCACGAAACACTCCATGAAATTCACTCCAAAAAGTTGGATGGTGTTGTGTTCAAAGTGGATTTTGAGAAAGCTTATGATAAAGTCAAATGGCCTTTCCTGCAACAAGCGTTACGTATGAAAGGTTTTCATCCGGCATGGAGAAACCAAATTAACTCTTTAACGCAAAAAGGGAGTGTGGGGATTAAGGTGAATGATGACGTTGGTCATTATTTTCAAACTCACAAGGGCCTAAGGCAAGGTGACCCTATGTCACCGATTCTATTCAACATAGTGGCCGACATGCTGACTATTTTAATAGGTCGGGCAAAGGATGCAGGACAGGTAGGTGGTCTGGTTCCGCATCTAGTTGACGGCGGGTTATCCATTCTCCAATATGCTGATGATACTATCATATTCATGGAGAATGACTTGGCGAAAGCTAGGAACATGAAGCTGCTGCTGTGCTTATTTGAACAATTGTCCGGGCTTAAAATTAACTTCCACAAGAGCGAGTTGTTTTGCTTTGGAAGAGCTAATGATGAACGGGAATCGTATCAACAATTGTTCGGATGTGAATTGGGTTCCTTACCTTTTTCGTACTTGGGTATACCCATTCATCATCGTAAGCTAACCAATGCTGAGTGGAAATGTTTGGAGGATCGGTTTGAAAAGAAACTGAGCTGTTGGAAAGGAAAGCTCTTGTCATATGGAGGGCGATTAATTCTGATTAATTCGGTCCTTACTAGTATGCCAATGTTTCTGCTATCCTTTTTCCTGGTTCCGGTTGGAGTTAGGAAAAGGTTAGATTTCTACCGATCTCGTTTCTTTTGGCAAATTGACGAGCTTAAGCGGAAGTATAGACTTGCGAAGTGGGATATTATTTGCAGACCTAAAGACCAGGGTGGCTTAGGTATTGAAAATTTGGAAATCAAAAATATATGTCTCCTTAGCAAGTGGCTTTTTAAGTTGTCATCTGAGACGGAGGCCACTTGGGCACAGATTTTACGCAATAAGTATCTCTTTGCTAAAACCTTGGCCCAAGTGTCTGTGAGACCTTCAGATTCGCCCTTTTGGAAGGGGCTTATGAGAGTTAAACAATTATTTTTTAACAAGACTAAGTTTATTGTTGGGAATGGTACCACGACGAGGTTTTGGGAGGATACGTGGCTTGCGGAGACTCCACTAGCACTTCAATATCCTTCTTTGTATAACATAGTTCAACGTAGAGATGCCTATGTTGCTACTGTTTTACAGTCCGTTCCCCTCAATATCAGCTTTAGGCGGACGCTTGTTGGTAATCGTTGGGAGGCCTGGCTCCATCTGGTCCGACGTTTGATGGATGTCAGGTTGTCCGCTCACCCTGATCAGCTGCATTGGAAACTTACTAAGAACGGTGTGTTCTCGGTCAAATCCATGTATCAGGATGTCATTAACTCTTCGGTCATCCCTACTTCCTTACACGTCTGGAAAGTTAAGGTACCCTTACGTATCAAAGTGTTTATGTGGTTTGTGCATAAACAGGTAATTTTGACTAAGGATAATCTTGCAAAACGTAATTGGGTAGGTCCGTCTCGGTGTAGCTTCTGTGATCATTCTGAAAGCATCAAACACCTCTTTCTCGATTGTCCGTTGGCTAAGATTCTGTGGCGGTCGGTTCATATTGCTTTTAATATCGGTCAGCCTACCTCTATTAGTATGTTATTTGGAACATGGCTAGATGGGGTGGATTATGACATTGCGAGACACATTCGTGTTGGCGCTTGTGCTCTTTTGTGGGCAATATGGAACTGCAGAAATGACTTAGTCTTTAACCGATCAACAAACTTTCACTTTTTGCAGGTTGTTTTCAGAGCCACAACGTTCATCCGTATGTGGTCGCTACTCACTCCGACGGAGGCCAGGGAGCGTTTGGCTACTGCGTCTACCCGATGGGAGATGGTAGCTCGGGATATTTTCAACCGGTTTGGATGGCCGTCATGTAATAGGATAGAGTGATCCTATAGTTTTGCCAGCCGGTTGTGGCTTTCAGTTTTCATATTTGCAGTTTTTTTGTTTAAGTATTGCACTATGACTTGGATGTACTTTGGAGATTGGTTTCGCTTTATTAATAATATGAGCCGTATGCATCATTCTGATGCAGAGGCTGGGGCTCGGCCCCTTTTCCAAAAAAAAAAAAAAAGATACAACAGGGGACTGTACAAAGGAGGACATGAAAGGCCCTAGATATTCCTTAGTCATATGACCGAGCATGGAAAAATCATCGATCCTTCAATCTAATCAGCCAGGCAGGCGAGTTGGAATGATCCCTCAAAGACATTTGTTGTTCCTCTCTTTCCGTATTACTCCAAGTGGCCATAGAGAACATTTCCATTGACAAGGTTTATATTAAAATGAACACGGTTTATATCCCTGCCTATTCTACGTGAAGGTTCAGTATTTTCGGTTTTCCCAAAAACAATTGATAAAACCGAAATACCAGTACATAAGGGTTTTCACCTTAGCTTCCTGGACCAGAGTCTACCATAATACCATTGTTGATCCTCTTTCAGGATTTGCCTTGGATTCATCCCTTGTGCTCTTTCCGCTCACACTGAAGTCTGTAAAGCAAAGATCTTCCGCTCTGAGAACTTCATATAGGTGTTACAACAAGCTTGGAGTCTCCCATGCAAAACATAAACGGCGGTGACATGTCTCTTCTAAATTTTAAAAAATATTATAAGAGCATTTAAACTCGGGAGAAGAAATCTTTCCTGCCTCGCGTTGTTGATTGCGAATTGGAACTTAGTCGTTGACCTTATCTATTGACTTGAAGAATAAAGGCCTATGTCCATTGTAGAAAGGAACTTGAAGCTAATCATTAGAAACCACCTTAACATGCTCCTCCACTACAAGCAGCTGTACTGGAATAATAGATGCACTATCAGATGGGTCCACTTCGGAGATGAAAACCAAAAATTCTTTTACGGGCTGGCCACTACAGACTAGAGCCTACAGAAGAAATCTTGTTCGTTTCTTCCCGAATGGCAGGTCTCTTCAACCAATGATCATGAAGTCAAAGCTGCTATTGTCCAGAGAACATTCAATAACATAGGGGTATCTGTTTCGGCTAACCCCCACGGGTTAATTAATCTTTCTGGCTTGGCCAATAGGTTGAGGATCTTGGCTATCACTGGACCCCTTTCTTTAGATAGGAAATTTATATTGTGGTCACTAACTGTTTCCCTGAGAAAGTGGAACCATGATAACAATGAATATTTGTATAATTTGATAAGCTAGAGAAGTCAGCATTTCCCTCTAATGGTGGTATTTACTTGTTGTTGTACGGTTTCCAAAGTAGTGAGGCTAACATCTACTATTCAAGTCACAAAAAAATGATGATATGCAACTTAGTTTTTTTCTGGATGAGTAGAAGAAATTTGTTTGACTGATGGCATTGATTGCTTCGCAGGTACCAGAGACGCGGAAAATTGCTTATTCATAATGGATTAGGAATTAATTGATCAATCATGTTTAACTTCTACGGGATTCTAGCTACTGAGTGTTGAATGTTGAACTGGCCTTCCTTCCTGGTGCTACTTTCCTTTTCCATGATAAAAGGTAGCTTCTGATCTGAAGAGATAAGATGGATTCTAGCCTTGCACTTTGTTAATGTGATCCAGACAGGGATAGGTAAGTCTCAGCATGGATAGGCAGCACCCTTTACTGTGAGATTGACAAACATTTACACAATGATATGATGAAGCAAACAGCATTTTATACTAGTTGACGTTAGCCGCTTGCCCGCTTGACATTCTAATCATATGGTCGACTAGCTCCAAACCTCCAAACTGAGTAGTAAGGGATTGTTTGAAACTGCTCCGGCTCCACGCTTTGTGCATTTCATGGGTGGAGCCAGGCCGAATTCCCCAGCTCTGCGGAGCCCTTTCTCTAGTGCAAATTGGCTCCAGATCTGTTACAGTCATGCGCACAAGCTGTGGTAGCAGTTGCCTATACAGTGGGATCTTCAGGTCATTATCGTCGGTGCTCTCCTTGATCGACGCATGTGATCCATTGGTTGTTCCATTCAGTTGCTTACATAGTTCCTTATGAGATTATGGTATGCTTGTGATGAGGCTTGGTGATGCGCAGCATCTTAATTATCTCTGTTTACTATTTTGGTGAGCCTGGTTGCTAACAGTGTTGTCAGTACTTTGTACTTTGTTTTGCTTGAAGATTCATGATAAACTACTGACAAGACAGTTGAGACGTGTTGTGCTCCTCATGTAGGCTTTGTTTTGGATGCTAACATGGAGCGTGACGTTCCCCCGGCCCCTCGTGCCATTAACCCACCTCTCACAACCTTCTTCCTCACCAAGAAAAGAGTGGTCTCCTTCCTCCCTGCATCGCTGCTCCATGCCTCCAATTGTCCCCTGGATGGATCTAAAGAATCTAC
>LR880971.1:93287899-93315515 GCA_904067115.1 Aegilops sharonensis | reverse complement strand
TGACGTTTGGTAGCACATAAAGTGTTCCTCCGGTAAACGGGAGTTGCATAATCTCATAGTCATAGGAACATGTATAAGTCATGAAGAAAGCAATAACAACATACTAAACGATCAAGTGCTAAGCTAACGGAATGGGTCAAGTCAATCACATCATTCTCCTAATGATGTGATGTCGTTAATCAAATGACAACACATGTCTATGGTTAGGAAACATAACCATCTTCGATTAACGAGCTAGTCAAGTAGAGGCATACTAGTGACACTCTGTTTGTCTATGTATTCACACATGTATTATGTTTTCGGTTAATACAATTCTAGCATGAATAAAAAACAGTTATCATGATAAGGAAATAAATAATAACTTTATTATTGCCTCTAGGGCATATTTCCTTCAGTCTCTTACTTGCACTAGAGTCAATAATCTAGTTCACATCGCCATGTGATTTAACATCAATAGTTCACATCTTTATGTGGTTAACACCCATAGTTCACATCGACATGTGACCAACACCCAAAGGGTTTACTAGAGTCAGTAATCTAGTTCACATCGCTATGTGATTAACACCCAAAGAGTACTAAGGTGTGATCATGTTTTGCTTGTGAGATAATTTTAGTCAACGGGTCCGTCACATTCAGATCCGTAAGTATTTTGCAAATTTCTATGTCTACAATGCTCTGCATGGAGCTACTCTAGCTAATTGCTCCCACTTTCAATATGTATCTAGATCGAGACTTAGAGTCATCTAGATTAGTGTCAAAACTTGCATTGATGTAACCCTTTACGACGAACCTTTTGTCACTTCCATAATCGAGAAACATATCCTTATTCCACTAAGGATAAGTTTGATCGCTGTCCATTGATCTACTCCTAGATCACTATTGCACTCCCTTGCCAAACTTAGTGGTAGGGTATGCAATAGATCTGGTACACAGCATGGCATACTTTATAGAACATATGGCTGAGGCATAGGGAATGACTTTCATTCTCTTTCTATCTTCTGCCGTCGTCGGGTTTTGAGTCTTACTCAATCTGACGCCTTGTAACACAGGCAAGAACTCTTTCTTTGACTATTCCATTTTGAACTACTTCAAAATCTTGTCAAGGTATGTACTCATTAAAAAACTTATCAAGCGTCTTGATCTATCTCTATAGATCTTGATGCTCAATATGTAAGCAGCTCCACCGAGGTCTTTCTTTGAAAAACTCCTTTCAAATACTCCTTTATGCTTTTCAGAAAATTCTACATTATTTCCGATCAACAATATGTCATTCACATATACTTATCAGAAAGGTTGTAGTGCTCCCACTCACTTTCTTGTAAATACAGGCTTCACCGTAAGTCTGTATAAAACTATATGCTTTGATCAACTCATCAAAGCGTATATTCCAACTCCGAGATGCTTGCACCAGTCCATAGATGGATCGTTGGAGCTTGCATATTTTGTTAGCACCTTTAGGATTAAGAAAACCTTCTGGTTGCATCATACACAACTCTTCTTTAATAAATCCATTAAGGAATGCAGTTTTGTTTATCCATTTGCCAGATTTCATAAAATGCGGCAATTGCTAACATGATTTGGACAGACTTAAGCATAGATACGAGTGAGAAACTCTCATCGTAGTCAACACCTTGAACTTGTCAAAAACCTTTTGCGACAATTCTAGCTTTGTAGATAGTAACACTACTATCAGCGTCCGTCTTCCTCTTGAAGATCCATTTAATCTCAATGGCTCGCCGATCATTTGGCAAGTCAATCAAAGTCCATACTTTGTTCTCATACATGGATCTCATCTCATATTTCAAGGCCTCAAGCCATTTCACGGAATCTGGGCTCACCATTTCACGGAATCTGGGCTCACCATAGGTTCGTCATGGTCAAGTAACATGACCCCCAGAACAGGATTACCATACTACTCTGGTGCGGATCGTGCTTTGGTTGATCTACGAAGTTTTGTAGTAACTTGATCCGAAGTTTCATGATCATCATCATTAACTTCCTCTCTTGTTGGTGTAGACATCACTGGAACTGATTTCTGTGATGAACTATATTCCAATTCGGGAGAAGGAACAATTACCTTATCAAGTTCCACTTTCCTCCCACTCACTTCTTTCGAGAGAAACCCCTTCTGTAGAAAGGATCCATTTTTAGCAACAAATTTGCCTTCGGATCTGTGATAGAAGGTGTACCCAACAGTCTCCTTTGGGTATCCTATGAAGACACATTTCTCTGATTTGGGTTCGAGCTTATCAGGATGAAACTTTTTCACATAAGCATCGCAACTCCAAACTTTAAGAAACGACAGCTTAGGTTTATTGCTAAACCATAGTTCATATGGTGTCGTCTTAACGGATTTAGATGGTGCCCTATTTAACATGAATGCAGCTGTCTCTAATGCATAATCCCAAAATGATAGTGGTAAATCGGTAAGAGACATCATAGATCGCACCATATCTAATAAAGTGCAGTTATGATGTTCGGACACACCATTACACTGTGGTGTTCCAGGTGGCATGAGTAGTGAAACTATTTCACATTGTTTTAACTGAAGGCCAAACACGTAACTCAAATATTTTACCTCTGCGATCATATCGTAGGAACTTTTATTCTCTTGTTACGATGATTCTCCACTTCACTCTGAACTTCTTTGAACTTTTTCAAATGTTTCAGACTTGTGTTTCATCAAGTATATATACCCATATCTGCTCAACTCATTTGTGAAGGTTAGAAAATAATGATACCAGCCGCGAGCATCAACACTCATCTGACTCCATACATCAGTATGTATTATTTCCAGCAAATCTGTTGCTCACTCCATTGTTCCGGAGAACGGAGTTTTAGTCATCTTGCCCTTAAGGCATGGTTCACAAGCATCAAGTGATTCATAATCAAGTGATTCCAAAATCCCATCAGCATGGAGTCTCTTCATGCGCTTTACACCAATATGACCTAAACAGCGGTGCCACAAATAAGTTGCACTATCATTATTAACTTTGCATCTTTTGGCTTCAATATTATGAATATGTGTATCACTACGATCGATATCCAACAAACCATTTTCGTTGGTGTGTATGACCATAGAAGGTTTTTATTCATGTAAACAGAACAACAATTGTTCTCTAACTTAAATGAATAACCATATTGCAATAAACGTGATCAAATCATATTCATGCTCAACGCAAACACCAAATAACACTTATTTAGGTTCAATACTAATCCCGAAAGTATAGGGAGTCTGCGATGATGATCATATCAATCTTGGAACCACTTACAACACACATCGTCACTTCACCCCTAACTAGTCTCTGTTTATTCTGCAACTCCCGTTTCGAGTTACTAATCTTAGCAACTGATATCAAATATTGAGGGGTTGCTCTAAACACTAGTAAAGTACACATCAATAACATGTATATCAAATATACCTTTGTTCACTTTGCCATCCTTCTTATCCGCCAAATACTTGGGGCAGTTCCATTTCCAGTGACGAGTTCCTTTGCAGTAGAAGCACTCAGTCTCAGGCTTAGGTCCACACTTGGGCTTCTCCACTTGAGCAGCAACTCGCTTGGCGTTCTTCTTGAAGTTCCCCTTCTTCCCTTTGCCCTTTTCTTGAAACTAGTGGTCTTGTCAACCATCAACACTTGATGTTTTTCTTGATTTCTACCTTCATCGATTTCAGCATCACGAAGAGCTTGGGAATCGTTTCCGTTATCCCTTGCATATTATAGTTCATCACGAAGTTCTAGTAACTTGGTGACAGTGACTAGAGAACTCTGTCAATCACTATCTTATCTGGAAGATTAACTCCCACTTGATTCAAGTGATTGTAGTACCCAAACTATCTGAGCACATGCTCACTGCTTGAGCTATTCTCATCCATCTTTTTAGCTATAGAACTTGTTGGAGACTTCATATCTCTCAACTCGGGTATTTGCTTGAAATATTAACTTCAACTCCTGGAACATCTCATATGGTCCATGACATTCAAAACGTCTTTGAAGTCCCGATTCTAAGCCGTTAAGCATGGCACACTAAACTATCAAGTAGTCATCATATTGAGCTAGCCAAACGTTCATAACATCTGCATCTGCTCCTGCAATAGGTCTGTCACCTAGCGGTGCATCAAGGACATAATTCTTCTGTGCAGTGATACGTCTCCAACGTATCTATAATTTTTTATTGGTCCATGCTACTTTATCTATTGTTTTGGACTATAATGGGCTTTATTTTCCACTTTTATATTACTTTTGGGACTAACCTATTAACCGGAGGCCCAGCCCAGAATTGTTGTTTTTTGCCTTTTTCAGTATTTCAAAGAAACAGAATATCAAACGGAGTCCAAACGGAATGAAACCTTCGAAAACGTGATTTTCTCACTGAACGTGATCCAGGAGACTTGGACCCTACGCCAAGGAACCAGAGAGGCGGTCAAGAGGGTGCCCCCCCCCTAAGGCGCGCCCCCTGCCTCGTGGGCCCCTCGAAGCTCCACCAACGTACTCCTTCCTCCTATATATATACCTACGTACCCACAAACGATCAGAACAGGAGCCAAAAACCTAATTCCACCGCTGTAACTTCCTGTATCCACGAGTTCCCATCTTGGGGCCTGTTCCGGAGCTCCGCCGGAGGGGGCATCCACCACTGAGGGCTTCTACATCAACACCATAGCCCCTCCGATGAAGTGTGAGTAGTTTACTTCAGACCTTCGGGTCCATAGCTAGTAGCTAGATGGCTTCTTCTCTCTTTTTGGATCTCAATACAATGTTCTCCCCCTCTCTCGTGGAGATCTATTCGATGTAATCTTCTTTTTTGCGGTGTGTTTGTTGAGACCGATGAATTGTGGGTTTATGATCCAGCTTATCTATGAATAGTATTTGAATCTTCTCTGAATTCTTTTATGTATGATTGAGTTATCTTTGCAAGTCTCTTCGAATTATCTGTTTGGTTTGGCCAACTAGATTGGTAGTTCTTGCAATGGGAGAAGTGCATTGCTTTGGGTTCAATCTTGCGGTGTCCTTACCCAGTGACAGGAAGGGTTGCAAGGCACGTATTGTATTGTTGCCATCGAGGATAACAAGATGGGGTATTTATCATATTGCATGAATTTATTCCTCTACATCATGTCATCTTGCTTAAGGCGTTACTCTGTTTTAACTTAATACTCTAGATGCATGCTGGATAGCGGTCGATGAGTGGAGTAATAGTAGTAGATGCAGAATCGTTTCGGTCTACTTGTCACGGACGTGATTCCTATATACATGATCATACCTAGATAACCTCATAACTATGCTCAATTCTGTCAATTGCTCAACAGTAATTTGTTCACCCACCGTAGAATACTTATGCTCTTAAGAGAAGCCACTAGTGAAAGCTATGGCCCCCGGGTCTATTCTCATCATATCAATCTCCATCACTTTTATACTTGCTTTGTTTTTACTTTGCCTTTACTTTTCACTTTGCATCTTTATACCAAAAATACCAAAAATATTATCTCTATCAGATCTCACTCTCGTAAGTGACCGTGAAGGGATTGACAACCCCTAATCGCCTTGGTTGCGAGTAGCTATCGGTTTGTGCAGGTACGAGGGACTTGTGCGTGGCCTCCTATTGGATTGATACGTTGGTTCTCAAAAACTGAGGGAAATACTTACGCTGCTGTGCTGCATCATCCTCTCCTCTTCGGGGAAAACCAACGCAAGCTCAAGACGTAGCAAGAAGGATTTCTGGCGTTGTTGCCGGGGAGTCTACGCAAAAGTCAACATACCAAGTACCCATCACAATCCCTATCTCTCACATTACATTATTTGCCATTTTCCTCTCGTTTTCCTCTCCCCCACTTCACCCTTGCCGTTTTATTCGCCCTCTCTTTCCCAATATCCTCCTCCTTTTTTTCCCTTTGCCTTTTTTCTCGTCCGCTTGTTTGCTCGTGTGTTAATTTGCTTGCTTGTCGCTATGTCTGAAATTGGGGAAATTATCGCCAATATGGGCGATAATAATATGGAAAATACTGAAGCTCCTGCTGAAGAATCCCCTACCTATCACACAAAAAGATTTCAAATCGGTAGTGGTAATATTATTGGAAAAGGAGTTATTCAAGATTTCTTTACTTGTGCTGGTGCTTTACCCTCTATGGGTGGTTCTATTCTCCATAGAACTAGTAGTCTTGCGGACGCTATTGCCATGCTCATCGTTGAACTTGAAAGGCAATTTATGCATATGCACCCTTCTATACAAAGAATTTTCCTAGAATTTTCTAATATTGAACACTCCTCTGTTAAGCGTGCCGCTACTATCTTTTTGGCTCTTGAATTCATATTTATAATAAAATAAGCTAAAGAAATATTTGTGCTTTATAGGGTAGACGCTTGCCGTCCTCCCATAGAATCTATCCTTTTTGATCAAGAAGAAATAATGCGTTTTCAATCTATCGACTATGTTGCTTTCAAAGAAAATCTTAGAAAAAAGTGCCTACCAATATTTTAATTGATAGAATCTCCAAGCTTAATGATGATTTGGCTATTCGAAATAATGAGCTAGGATGCTCTCTCGAGTATAGGCTCACAAAGCTCTGTCAAAAGAATGCTTATAACGATGAATTAATTGTGCAATATGAAGGGCCGAAAGAGGAACCTATACCTCCTAAAATTGATCTTGGGGACTTTTGTCCTATTAAATTTAGCCCTTTTGATTACTTTTGCTTGCCTCAAATAAAACTTGCTGCCGAACATAGAGAATATTAAATGAGTTTCACCGATCTATCTTATTACTACGGCACTACCTAGATCTATCCTTGCTTTTATGCCTAGCTAGGGGCGTTAAACGATAGCGCTTGTTGGGAGGCAACCCAATTTTATTTTTAGTTTTTTGTCTTTGCTTATGCTTAGGAATAAATAATCCATCTAGCCTCTGTTTAGATGTGGTTTTATCTTTTAATTAGTGTTCGTGCCAAGTTAAACCTATTGGATCTTCTTGGATGATAGTTATTTGATCTTGCTGGAATTTCCAGAAACTTTGCGCTCAGTGCCCGAATTATTAAAAATCACCAGAACGTGATAGAATACTGATTACAATTTCTGATGATCAATAAACAAATTGTACAGGTCGTCTAATTTTGGTAGAAATTTTTTAGTTCCAGAAGTTTGCGTTAGTTACAGATTACTACAGACTGTTCTGTTTTTTACAGATTCTGTTTTGCGTGTGTTGCTTGCTTATTTTGATGAATCTATGGCTAGTAAAATAGCTTATAATCCATAGAGAAGTTTGAATACAGTAGGTTTAACACCAATATAAATAAATAATGAGTTCATTACAGTACCTTAAAGTAGTCTTTTTTTTTCTTTCTCTAACGGAGCTCACGAGATTTCTATTGAGTTTTGTGTTGTGAAGTTTTCAAGTTTTTGGTGAATTCTTTTTGATGGATTATGGAACAAGGAGTGGCAAGAGCCTAAGCTTGGGTATGCCCATGGCACCCCCAAGATAATCTAAGGACACCAAAAAGTCAAAGCTTTGGGATGCCCCGGAATGCATCACCTCTTTCGTCCACTTCCATCGGTAATTTACTTGGAGCTATATTTTTATTCACCACATGATAAGTGTTTTGCTTGGAGCGTCTTGTATTATTTGCATCTTTGCTTGTTAGTTTACCACAATCATCCTTTCTGTACACACCTTTTGAGAGAGCCATACATGAATTGGAATTTGATAGAATACTCTATGTGCTTCACTTATATTTTTTGAGCTTGATAGTTTGCTCATAGTGCTTCACTTATATCTTTGAGCGTGATAATTTTTGCTCTAGTGCTTCACTTAGATCTTTTAGAGCACGATGGTGGATTTGTTTTAAAGAAACTTGATCTCTCATGCTTCACTTAGATTATTTTGAGAGTCGTAATAGCATGGTAATTTGCTTAATATTAACATACTTGGTATTCAAGATATGTGAAACTTTCTTTTGAGTGAGTTGAATACTAAGATAAGTTTGATGCTTGATAATTGTTTTGAGATATGGAGGTGATAATATCAAAGTCGTGCTAGTTGAGTAGTTGTGAATTTGACAAATGCTTGTGTTGAAGTTTGCAAATCCCGTAGCATGCACGTATGGTTAAAGTTGTGTAACAAATTTGAAACATGAAGTGTACCTGGCTTGTGCATCCTTATGAGTGGCGGTCGGGGACGAGCGATGGTCTTTTCCTACCAATCTATTCCCCTAGGATCATGCGCGTAGTACTTGATTTTTGATGACTTCTAAATTTTTGCAATAAGTATATGAGTTCTTTTGACTAATGTTGAGTCCATGGATTATACACACTTTTACCTTTCCACCTTTGCTAGCCTCTTCGGTACCGTGCATTGCCCTTTCTCACCTTGAGAGTTGGTGCAAACTTCGCCGGTGCAACCAAACCCCGTGATATGATACGCTCTATCACACATAAACCTCCTTATATCTTCCTCAAAACAGCCACCATACCTACCTATTATGGCATTTCCATAGCCATTCCGAGATATATTGCCATGCAACTTTTCCCCGTTCCGTTCATCATCATCGTGACACACTTTACTTTTGTCATACTGCCATTGCATGATCATGTGGTTGACATTGTATTTTTGGCAAAGCCACCATGCATGATTTTTCATACATGTCACTCTTGATTCATTGCACCATCCCGGTACACCGCCGGAGGCATTCATATAGAGTCATACCTTGTTCTAGTTTAGAGTTGTAATCCTTATGTTGTAATAAATAGAAGTGTGATGATCATCATTATTAGAGCATTGCCAAAAAAAAGAGAAAAGCCAAAAAAAGAAAAAAAGAAAGGCCCAAAAAAAGGGCAATGCTACTATCTCTTTTTCCACACTTGTGCTTCAAAGTAGCACCTTGTTCTTCATGTAGTAAGTCTCATATATTGTGCTTCAAAGTAGCACCTTGTTCTTCATGTAGTGAGTCTCCTATATTGTGCTTCAAAGTAGCACCTTGTTCTTCATATAGTGAGTCTCATAAGTTCTCTTTTTATACTAGTGGGAATTTTTCATTATAAAACTTGGCTTGTATATTCCTACGATGGGCTTCCTCAAAATTGCCCTAGGTCTTCATGAGCAAGCAAGTTGGATGCACACCCACTAGTTTTCTTTTGTTGAGCATTCATAGCTCTATTGCATCCGTTGCATGGCAATCCCTACTCCTCATGTTGACATCAATTGATGGGCATCTCCATAGCCCGTTAATTATATATCCTCGTCAATGTGAGACTTTCTCCTTTTTCGTCTTCTCCACACAATCCCCATCATCATATTCTATTCCACCCATAGTGCTATATCCATGGCTCACGCTCATGTATTGCGTGAAGGTTGAAAAAGTTTGAGATTATTTAAGTATGAAACAATTGCTTGGCTTGTCATCGGGGGTATAGAAGTTGGGAACATCTTTGTGTGACGAAAATGAAGCATCCTAACTATATGATTTCGTAGGGATGAAGTTTCTTTTGTCATGCTATTTTGAGAAGACATGATTACTTTGATTAGTATGCTTGAAGTATTATTATTTTTATGTCAATATGAACTTTTGTCTTGAATCTTTCGGATCTGAATATTCATACCATGATTAAGAAGATTTACATTGAAATTATGCTAAAGTATCACTTCGCATCAAAAATTCTCTTTTTATCATTTACCTACTCGAGGACGAGCAGGAATTAAGCTTGGGGATGCCTGATACGTCTCCAACGTATCTATAATTTTTTATTGCTCCATGCTACGTTATCTATTGTTTTGGACTATGATGGGCTTTATTTTCCACTTTTATATTACTTTTGGGACTAACCTATTAATGTCATGGTGTTCTCACGGGGGGCTTGCGAGTCGACAGATGCCATAAGGGCTTAGTGTGAGGGTAAGACTGCTGCTGATAGGACCGGGAGCGGGTATGCGAGTAGCACGCGTTAGTTTACCCAGCTTCGGAGCTCTCCAGAGAGATAATACTCCTACTGCTGCATGTCTGAGTGTATCTATCTGGGGTGTACATCGGGCAGTACAAAGTGCTCCTGGAGCTGTATCTGGGATCAGTGCCAAGTGCATCTGATCTGGTATATGCATGCGTATGGCTGGCTCTAGTGGCCATGTATGGCCATTGCTTGTGGCCGTGAGTGGCCTTGTGGCCAAATGAATGTGGTCGTGGGTGTCCATCCCCTGGATGGATGGATGTGCCCCTTTATATAGGCATGGCTAGCTTACTTCTTAAGCTAGGTAGTGGGCATGGGTAAGGCATGGTGCATGTCATCCTTGTCCCTTGGGTCACTTCATAAATAGTGCCAGGGGACAAGTGACACTATACATGATGGCTGAGATGACACGTGAATAGTGCTCGGGTACGATCGTCTCGTCGGTGTCTCGTCGATGTCGCTTCGGGTTGCAGTCGGCAGCCGGCTGGTTGGCACAGCCGGCAGCCGGCTGGTCGTTGCAGTCAGCAGCCGGCAGCCGGCCGGGCAGAGCAGTCGGACAGAGAGCCGGCAGAAGCGGCCGGGCAGTCAGACTGAGGGGCTTTGCTAGCCCCGATGTCTTGAAATATCGTCTTGCCGTCTTCGGGGTACCCGTGTCCAATTACTCCGACAATTAACCGGAGGCCCAGCCCAGAATTGTTGTTTTTTGCCTTTTTCAGTATTTCGAAGAAACAAAATATCAAACGGAGTCCAAACGGAATGAATCCTTCGGAAACGTGATTTTCTCACCGAACGTGATCCAGGAGACTTGGACCCTACGCCAAGGAACCAGAGAGGCGGTCACGAGGGTGGGGGGCGCGCCCCCTGCCTCGTGGGCCCCTCGAAGCTCCACCGACGTACTCCTTCCTCCTATATATACATACGTACCCCCAAACGATCAGAACAGGAGCCAAAAACCTAATTCCACCACCGTAACTTCCTGTATCCACGATATCCCATCTTGGGGCCTATTCCGGAGCTCCACCGGAGGGGGCATCCACGACGGAGGGCTTCTACATCAACACCATAGCCCCTCTGATGAAGTGTGAGCAGTTTACTTCAGACCTTCGGGTCCATAGCTAGTAGCTAGATGACTTCTTCTCTCTTTTTGGATCTCAATACAATGTTCTCCCCCTCTCTCGTGGAGATCTATTCGATGTAATCTTCTTTTTTGCGGTGTGTTTGTTGAGACCGATGAATTGTGGGTTTATGATCCAGCTTATCTATGAATAATATTTGAATCTTCTCTGAATTCTTTTATGTATGATTGAGTTATCTTTGCAAGTCTCTTCGAATTATCTGTTTGGTTTGGCCAACTAGATTGGTAGTTCTTTCAATGGGAGAAGTGCATTGCTTTGGGTTCAATCTTGTGGTGTCCTTACCCAGTGACAGAAAGGGTTGCAAGGCACGTATTGTATTGTTTTCATGGAGGATAACAAGATGGGGTATTTATCATATTGCATGAATTTATTCCTCTACATCATGTCATCTTGCTTAAGGCGTTACTCTGTTTTAACTTAATACTCTAGATGCATGCTGGATAGCGGTCGATGAGTGGAGTAATAGTAGTAGATGCAGAATCGTTTCGGTCTACTTGTCACGGACGTGATGCCTATATACATGATCATACCTAGATAACCTCATAACTATGCTCAATTCTGTCAATTGCTCAACAGTAGTAATTTGTTCACCCACCATAGAATACTTATGCTCTTGAGATAAGCCACTAGTGAAACCTATGTCCCCTGGGTCTATTCTCATCATATCAATCTCCATCACTTTTATGCTTGCTTTGTTTTTACTTTGCCTTTACTTTTCACTTTGCATCTTTATACCAAAAATACCAAAAATATTATCTCTATCAGATCTCACTCTCGTACGTGACCGTGAAGGGATTGACAACCCCTAATCGTGTTGGTTGCGAGTAGCTATCGTTTTGTGCAGGTACGAGGGACTTGTTCGTGGCCTCCTACTGGATTGATACCTTGGTTCTCAAAAACTGAGGGAAATACTTACGCTACTATGGTGCATCATCCTCTCCTCTTCGGGGAAAACCAACGCAAGCTCAAGACGTAGCAAGAAGGATTTCTGGCGCCGTTGCCGGGGAGTCTACGCAAAAGTCAACATACCAAGTATCCATCACAATCCCTATCTCTCGCATTACATTATTTGCCATTTTCCTCTCATTTTCCTCTCCCCCACTTCACCCTTGCCGTTTTATTCGCCCTCTCTTTCCCAATGTCCTCCTCCTTTTTTTACCTTTGCCTTTTTTCTCGTCCGCTTGTTTGCTCGTGTGTTAATTTGCTTGTTTGTCACTATGTCTGAAATTAGGGAAATTATCGCCAATATGGGCGATAATAATATGGAAAATTCTGAAGCTCCTGCTGAAGAATCCCTACCTATCACACAAAAAGATTTCGAATCGGTAGTGGTAATATTATTGGAAAATGAGTTATTCAAGATTTCTTTACTTGTGCTGGTGCTTTACCCTCTATGGGTGGTTCTATTCTCCATAGAACTAGTAGTCTTGCAGACGCTATTGCCATGCTCATCGTTGAACTTGAAAGGCAATTTATGCATATGCACCCTTCTATACAAAGAATTTTCCTAGAATTTTCTAATATTGAACACTCCTCTGTTAAGCGTGCCGCTACTACCTTTTTGGCTCATGAATTCAGATTTATAATAAAAGAAGCCAAAGAAATCTTTGCGCATTATAGGGTAGACGCTGGCCGTCCTCCCATAGAATCTATCATTTTTTATCAAGAAGAAATAATGCATTTTCAATCTATCGACTATGTTGCTTTCAATGAAAATCTTAGAAAAAAAATGCCTACCAATATTTTAATTGATAGAATCTCCGAGCTTAATGATGATTTGGCTATTCGAAATATAAACAGGGAGCAACAACGCGAGCTATTGATCTACAACATAGATATGCTAATACTACCAGGACTAAGTTCATGATAAATTAAAGTTAATTAATCATATTACTTAAGAACTCCCACTTAGATAGACATCCCTCCAATCCTCTAAGTGATCACGTGATCCATATCAACTAAACCATGTCCGATCATCACGTGAGATGGAGTAGTTTCAACGGTGAACATCACTATGTTGATCATATCTACTACTAGATCATGATGGCGCGCGTTGCCGCGCTTGTCCCTAAACAGTCAATAATGGGTGGTTTGCTAGTAGAACTATGTCAAAACAATGTAGAACATGGCATTCGCCATGCCATTTACTTTTTCTGGACTCTATGAAAGAAGAACATATATCTTAGTATACATTTAGAAAATAAAAGCGAAAATATTGTATGAAAGAAAAGTAGGAAAGCTAACCTATAAAAGGAAACTGAGATGGCATCCAAAAGAATATGAATTGCAATTTCTTGCTAATTACCTCATGTTTGTCTTGTAAATGTCATTCCTTTCTCTTACCAAAGATAGTTTGTCCCAGGCCACTTGTTTGCATGAAGTGTGAAACAAGAACTACATATTCAAGACTTCGGTCGTTATGCACCACTTTGACTATCTATTACCACAATACATGTCTATAATATATATATTAAAAAACAACATATATTTTCAAGTAAATTCATATATGAAGCTCAATACAAATATTAACAGGTACACAATTCATATATGAAGCTGCCTGATCTCCCCCATTGATTCTTCGTAACTGAAGTAGCACTAATGGGCAAGTTTTTCGAAAATGGCCTTTGTATCCTCGAAGCAGCTAATTAACATTTAATTATTTTTTGTCTTTCCTGTAGATATGCCATGTGCATAGAAGAAATGAAGTGTGTACAAACAACAACAACGACATGCGATGAATTGTATCTGACTTCACACAGAAGGCCACTTCACCGTGGATAAACAATTTTCTTAAACAAAAGTTTGTTAGTAAACTGAATTTGAAGGAAAAGAATTGTGCTTTTTTGGAATCAGCTAAGCAATCCGATACTATGAAACACCATGTAATCGGAAGAATGAGCTGGGTACTGAGTCATACCATACGACCAAAAGTAGATATCTATGGTTCACTTTTTTTAACAGCAAAGGAGTTCTAAAATTACCAAATCTTCACAAATACATGTCACTTAACCGTGTAACTACAGATGTACTATTACTACATATCCACCATCACCGGGAGTAAATGATTGGGATTTGGTTAATCATCAGCTGACCATGAAGTGTCCTTAAAAAATGAGACGATAACTCGTAATACATGACATCAGATGATTGTGCAGGTAATACTGTAATGTAACTAATAAGATCATCTACCACCTGAAATTTTGCTTACTACTAAGATGTATATATTTGAATATTTATACTCTGTCAGATTCAATCCATGGTAAAATACTTTAATCTCCTACAAATAGGGCTGGTGCGTGCCAGGGGATTGACAAATATCATGAAGCCCGAATCACACAAAAAGTGGACACATGGTTTCAAATACTGCTTTCACATTGATGAGCCAGGGCAGGAAGAGTATATAGGCATTGCAAGGGAGATCACCGGCTTCAGTTCTCGGGCACCAATGATGCGGCTCTATTCCGGCTGCGAGTTGGGATCTGGTAGCCTGCTAATCAATTTCTAGGTTTCCTCCGCACTGCCACGGTCCATAGGAGATGCACGCTACCAGCCGCCATTGTGGGAGAGAAAGTCGAGCTCCGTCGCCATCCGTCGCCGCCTGTGCGTAGGTTTTTTTTTTGAGACAAGCATGTGCGTAGGTTTTTTGAGAAGCTGGTCCAACGCAGCCCCGGCCTAGTAAATAAATGTCGGGCCCTTTGGGGGCGGCCCATAGCGCCTGTTAGCCCGATTCACTTGAAGTCGTCCAGATGGATCTGCGGAGCAGCAGCCCTATGAATTGATCTGGTCCGTCCGTAAGCGTAATCAGACGGTTAATTGTGCCAAAACGCTGAGAGAGGGCGTAGGTAGCTTCATTTTACTATTTTACAATATGGTTCACGCTCGAACTTTCGGTCTCCGTGTTCGGAGGCCATATCTGTTGTATGCTAGGCTCGTCAAGTTTAACCTGAGTATTCCGCGTGTGCAACTGTTTTGCACCCGTTGTATTTGAACGTAGAGCCTATCACACCCGATCATCACGTGGTGTCTCAGCACGAAGAACTTTCGCAACGGTGCATACTCAGGGAGAACACTTATACCTTGATAATTTAGTGAGAGATCATCTTATAAAGCTACCGCCGAACTAAGCAAAATAAGATGTATAAAAGATAAACATCACATGCAATCAAAATATGTGACATGATATGGCCATCATCACCTTGTGCCTTTGATCTCCATCTCCAAAGCATCGTCATGATCTCCATCATCACCGGCATGACACCATGATCTCCATCATCTTGATCTATATCAATGTGTCGTCACATGGTTGTCTCGCCAACAATTGCTCTTGCAACTATTGCTATCGCATAGCGATAAAGTTTAGCAATTATTTGGCGCTTGCATCTTATGCAATAGAGAGACAGCCATAAGGATTTTGCCAGTTGCCGATAACTTCAACAAAACATGATCATCTCATACAACAACTTATATCTCATCACGTCTTGACCATATCACATCACAACATGCCCTGCAAAAACAAGTTAGACGTCCTCTACTTTGTTGTTGCAAGTTTTACGTGGCTGCTACGGGCTTAGCAGAACCGTTCTTACCTACGCATCAAAACCACAACGATAGTTTGTCAAGTTCGTGTTGTTTTAACCTTCGCAAGGACGGGGCGTAACCACACTCGGTTCAACTAAAGTTGGAGAAACTGACACCCGCTAGTCACCTGTGTGCATAGCACGATGGTAAAACCAGTCTCGCGTAAGCGTACGCGTAATGACGGTCCGCGCCGCTTCATCCAACAATACCGCCGAACCAAAGTATGACATGCTGGTAAGCAGTATGACTTATATCGCCCACAACTCACTTGTGTTCTACTCGTGCATACACTAGTAGAAAAAGGGGCAATTCTGAGACACAATAGTGCCGGTTTGATTTTGAGCCGGCACTAATGTGTCCATTAGTGCCGGTTCCAACGGCTAGCCGGTCGCTCTCATTAGTACCGATTCGTGGCGAACCTTTAGCACCGGTTCGTGCCACGAACCGGTACTAAAGAGAGTGGTGGCAGGATGTTGTCACTCTAGGGCCCCTCCAGCATCTTTAGTACCGGTTCATGGCACGAACCGGTACTAAAGGTCGTCGTACATAAACCCTTTGTCCACCCGAGCTCACTCTGTTCTTCCACTTTCCCCTCACTTCCTCTGTTCTTCCCCTCTCTTCCTCGAGCTCATCACAAATTTTTCCCAAAATTTGTCAAGATTTGAAGGCCCCCATCCATTCAAATGATCACAAAGGTTAGCAACTTTGTCCTTTAATCTCTCATTGCTAGATTAGCTCTTGTACTGCTTTGTATAGTGATTAATTTGTGAGTTTAGTAATTTGGGAGGAATTATATGTGCTAGTATTTGATTTATATGCAATTTGAGGTCAAAAATAACACTTAGTTTGCATATGTTCGTGTGGTTTACTTAGTGCCTTCTAAATCTCCGTCGTAACCACCGTCGATCGCCCGCACCGTCCCGTTGCCGGCACCACCTTGTGGTGAGGCTCTTGTTCATGAATGTTTTACATTACCAAATATATGTTTGTGTGATTTGGATATATAGTTACTCGTATAATTATCTTACCCGTACGTTGTTTGTTATACATAGTGCCATGGTTTTGATATCCGTCCCCGTCGGCCCTCGTCCTTGTTATGATTCAGATGTGGTATATTCTCTTTTAAAACTAGTTGTTGCATTTCGTGTTTATGAAAAATTATGCCCATCAAGTTGACATAGATATTTTTATCTAGGAGGTATGTGAACCAGAAATTCCAAACGACCCTATTGTCGAGAGGTTAAATTTAGATGAAAGAGAAAACGAGTATTTGAAAGAAAAATTGAAAAGAATTGAGGGGGAGAAGATGGAATTGGAGTTGCATGTTGCCGATGTCGTCGATGATCACAAGATCAAGATGGAGAAAATGCGGTTGAAGATTAGAAAGATTAGAAAATATGCCATTGATAGTGTGGCTTGGTATCATTATGCTGTTGGATCAATTGTTACCTTAGTTGCGATCTTGATCACATTTGTTGTTGCATTTAAATTCTTTAGCTAGAGAGTTATTTGTATGTTGCATTTAATTAAGTGTTGTATATGAACTTTATGTATGAACTTTATATATGAAAATTTGGTCTATTCGGTGTTGTGTAATGAAGATGAGCCGACAATGGATGTATGATGACTGATGCTATCCCGAGTTCATTAATGGCGTGCATACTTTTCTGCTTGCTACTGAGGCAAACAAGAGGGCGGATGGTTTTATGCCTTGTCCATGTGCTGGCTGTAAGAATGGTCACAATTACTCTACGTCAAGAACCATTCACGTCCACCTATTTGAGTTCGGTTTCATGCCCCACTATAATGTTTGGACCAAGCACGGAGAAAGAGGGGCTATGATGGAAGACAATGAAGAAGAAGAGGACGACAACATCTATCCTGGCCATGGGTTCCCTGAATATGATGATACAACAATGGGGGAAGAAGCTGAGCCGGCAATGCGGGAAGAAGCTGAAGAAGAGGCATCAGATGAGCCCGCTGATGATCTAGGTCGGGCCATTGCCGATGCAAAGAGAAACTGCGCAAGTGATCTGGAGAGGACTAAGTTGCAACGCATGTTAGAGGATCACAAGAAATTGTTGTACCCGAATTGCGAAGCTAACAAAAAAAATGTTGGGCACCACACTGGAATTGCTGCAATGGAAGGCAGAGAATGGTGTATCTGACTAGGGATTTGGAAAGTTGTTGGTAATGATAAAGAATATGCTTCCAAAGGACAACGAAATGCCCGAGAGTACGTATGAAGCAAAGAAGGCTGTCTGCCCTCTAGGGTTAGAGGTGCAGAAGATACATGCATGCCCTAATGACTGCATTCTCTACCACGGTGAGTACGAGGATTTGAACGCTTGCCCGGTTTGCGGTGCATTGCATTATATGATCAGTCGCGATGACCCGGGTGATGTCGAGGGCGAGCGCCCCAGGAAGAAGATTCCTGCAAGGTGATGTGGTATGCTCCTATAATACCACGGTTGAAACGTTTGTTCCAAAACAAAGAGCATGCGAAGGCGATTCGGTGGCACGGAGAAGATCGTAAGAAAGACGGAAAGTTGAGAGTACCCGCTGATGGTTCGCGGTGGAGAAAATCGAGAGAAAGTACAGGGAGGAGTTTGCAAGTGACCCAAGGAACGTATGGTTTGGTCTAAGCGCAGATGGCATTAATCCTTTTGGGGAGCAGAGCAGCAACCATAGCACCTGGCCTGTGACTCTATGTTTGTATAACCTTCCTCCTTGGTTGTGCATGAAGCGGAAGTTCATTATGATGCCAGTGCTCATCCAAGGCCCTAAGCAACCCGGCAACGACATTGATGTGTACCTAAGGCCATTAGTTGAAGAACTATTACAACTTTCGAATGGAACAGGTGTACGTGCGTGGGATGAGCACGGACAGGAAGAAATTGACTCAAAGGCATTGCTGTTCGTGACCATCAATGATTGGGCTGCTCTCAGTAACCTTTCAGGACAGACAAACAAGGGATACCGTGGATGCACGTACTGTTTGGATGATACCGACAGTATATATTTGGAGAGTTGTAGGAAGAATGTGTACCTGGGACATCATCAATTTCTTACGAGCAGGCATCCCGTAAGAAAGAAAGGCAAGCATTTCAAAGGTGAGGCGGATCACTAGACGAAGCCTCGCCACCATACTGGTGCTGACGTACATGATATGGTCAAGGATTTGAAGGTAATCTTTGGAAAGGGTCCTGGCGGACAACCTATTCCGAAGGACGCTGACGAACGCGCACCCATGTGGAAGAAGAAATTTATATTTTGGGACCTGCCATATTGGAAAGACCTAGAGGTCCGCTCCGCAATCGACGTGATGCACGTGACGAAGAATCTTTGCGTGACCCTGCTTGGCTTCTTGGGCGTGTATGGGAAGACAAAAGATACACCAGAGGCACGGGAGGACCAGCAACGTATGCACGGAAAAGACGGCATACATCAGGGTCAGGCCAGCTACGCTCTTACCAAAGAAGAGAAGGAAATCTTCTTTGAATGCCTGCTCAACATGAAGGTACCGTCTGGCTTCTCATCGAATATAAAGGGAATAATAAATATGGCAGAGAAAAAGTTCCAGAACCTAAAGTCTCATGACTGCCACGTGATTATGACGCAACTGCTCCCGGTTACATTGAGGGGGCTTCTACCGGAAAATGTTCGATTAGCCATTGTGAAGCTATGTGCATTCCTCAATGCAATCTCTCAAATGGTAATCGATCCTGAAATCATAACAAGGTTACAGAATGATTTGGTGCAATGTCTTGTCAGTTTCGAGTTGGTGTTCCCACCATCCTTCTTCAACATCATGACGCACGTCCTAGTTCACCTTTGCGAAGAGATTAACGTTTTGGGTCCTATATTTCTACACAATATGTTCCCCTTTGAGNTTGGCTTCTTGGGCGTGTATGGGAAGACAAAAGATACACCAGAGGCACGGGAGGACCAGCAACGTATGCACGGAAAAGACGGCATACATCAGGGTCAGGCCAGCTACGCTCTTACCAAAGAAGAGAAGGAAATCTTCTTTGAATGCCTGCTCAACATGAAGGTACCGTCTGGCTTCTCATCGAATATAAAGGGAATAATAAATATGGCAGAGAAAAAGTTCCAGAACCTAAAGTCTCATGACTGCCACGTGATTATGACGCAACTGCTCCCGGTTACATTGAGGGGGCTTCTACCGGAAAATGTTCGATTAGCCATTGTGAAGCTATGTGCATTCCTCAATGCAATCTCTCAAATGGTAATCGATCCTGAAATCATAACAAGGTTACAGAATGATTTGGTGCAATGTCTTGTCAGTTTCGAGTTGGTGTTCCCACCATCCTTCTTCAACATCATGACGCACGTCCTAGTTCACCTTTGCGAAGAGATTAACGTTTTGGGTCCTATATTTCTACACAATATGTTCCCCTTTGAGAGGTTCATGGGAGTCTTGAAGAAATATGTTCATAACCGTGCAAGGCCAGAAGGAAGCATCTCGAAGGGCCATGAAAATGAGGTGGTCATTGAGTTTTGTATTGACTTTATTCCTGACCTTAAGCCGATTGGTGTTCCTGAATCACGGCATAAGGGCAGACTGGATGGAAAAGGCACGCTAGGAGGGGATCAAATAATATGTATGGACGGGCATTCTCTCACTGAAGCATACTACACAGTTCTATAGAATTCCGCCTTGCTGGCTCCGTATATGGAGGAACACAAGAATTTTCTACACTCCAAACACCCGGAGAAATCTGACGACTGGATTACACGTGAACAAACGAGGACTTTCGCCGGTTGGTTGCAGAAACGTGCCATGAATGATGGCGATATTCAAAATGAACTGTACTCGTTGTCCTAGTTACCATCTTCGAATATAATGACTTTCAAAGGGTACCAGATAAATGGGAATACATTTTACACGATCGCCCAAAATAAGAAGAGCACCAACCAAAACAATGGTGTCCGCTTTGATGCAACAACCAACACGGGAAAGGAAACATATTATGGTTACATAGAGGACATATGGGAACTTAACTATGGAGGTGATTTGAAGGTCCCCTTGTTTCGGTGCAAATGCGTCAATATGACACGTGGCGGGGTAACGGAAGACCCGCAGTACGGAATGACAATAGTGGATCTCAACAATCTTGCGTATGGAGAGGAACCATTCGTCCTAGCCAATGATGTGGCGAAGGTTTTTTATGTGAAACACATGTCTACCAGGCCGAGAAAAAGAAAAGATAAGGAAGCGAATGGATCATACGACGAGCCAAAGTGCCACATAGTTCTTTCAGGAAAAAGAAACATCCTGGGAGTGGATGACAAGACAGACATGTCAGAAGATTATGAAAAATTTGATGAAATCGCTCCATTCATAGTGAATATTGACCCGAGCATCCAGTTAAATGATGAAGATTTTCCATGGCTACGGCGCAAAGGGGCACACGCGAAGAAAAAGTTTCACACCCAAAAATCTCGGATGTGATCGGCTTCACTATCATCACTTTCTTCTATGTTTCGCACCCAGGAGGGAATCTCTGCAATAGTTAGGGTAGTTATGTGTTTTGGCATTTGAAACGCGAAGAAATTTTATGTGCAAAAAAATTCTTTCATGCATTTACTGATTTTTTCCACCTAATTGACCCTGAAATTGAAAAGCATTTCAAATGAACTCAGAAAAGGTTGAAAGTTGGCATGGTATCATAATTTCACCCACATAGCATGTGCAAAAAGTAGAGAGGGTTACATCAAACACTAGATGCACTTCATGTACAAAATGGACAATCTTTTTCGAAGTATCAGGGTTTCCGACGAAAACTCATCTGTTACAAAGGCATTTCATTTTTTAAATAACCTAAGCATTACCAAATTGAATATAATGATAAAACACACTAATATTAAACATAAGAAAAAAGAATCACTGAAAAATCTTTTTTCAAAGTTAAGTTATTCACAAACTAGTGATTCACACAAATTTCAAATAATTCAAAATTTAAACTATTCAAATTTGAAAACTACCGGCACTTACAAAAAGTTTGTAATTTTTTGTACCTAAAGCAAAAATATTCACAAAGAAACTCTAAATACAGTAAAAAAACAACTCAAAAATAAATGAAACAAAAATAAATAAAGCAAAAAAATTTAAGAAAATAAAAAAGACCGTCACCTGGGCCAAAGCGGCCTACATACGACTAGAAACACAATATTTTATTAGGCCAGGATGCAGGCCGGCAAAGGCCCAGTAGGCCCACATGGCAGAACAGAACAGGTAGGCCCAGTAGGCTCATAGGGCAGAACAGAACAGGTAGGCCCAGTAGGCCTGCTTAGGAGAGGAGCTCGAGAGAGCTACCGCACTGGGGCTTATAAACCAGTGCGGTAGCCCCTCGACTAGCGAGGTGGGACTAAACTTGCCGCACCGCACTGCGCCAGCGCACCCCCTTTAGTACCGGGTGGTGGCTACAACTAGTACTAAAGAGGGGGTCTTTAGTACCGGTTGGAGCCACCACCCGGTACTAAAGGGGGTTCGCTTCCCGCCGCATGGCCTGGCCAAAACAGACCTTTAGTACCGGTTGGTGGCACCAACCGGTACTAAAGGTCCATCCTATATATACAACAGTTGAAAAAAATTCAGTTTCCCTCTCTGTTTCTTCCCTCCGTCGCGCCGCCCTGCCCCGATCAACGCTGTCGCCACCCCGGCCGTGCCCTCCCCTCGTCGTTGCCCCCGTCGACGTCGCCGCCCCGGCCGTCCCCGTCCCCGTCGCCGCGCCCCGCCCCGTCGTCGCCGCCCCGTCCCGTCACCCTGTCGTCGCCGCCCCGTAGTCGCCTTGCCGGTGAGCTCGCCCCGGCCGCCATGTCCACACACACACACTACACACACACACACACATTAGTTTGTTTGTTATAAATTTTTCTGTTTTTTAGTTATAGAAATGTTAGAAATTATTATGTTTTTAGTTATAGAAATATTAGAAATGTTATAAATTTTTTCTGTTTTTTAGTTATAGAGATTATTCTGTTTTTTAGTTACAGAAATTATTCTGTTTTTTAGTTAGATGAATTAGATTAATGACAAATTGTTAGAATTTGCATATATATGGAATTTTAGTTATCACAATCCAATCTTTTAAAAAATGTTACTTTTTGCGGGCATATAGTATTTGTTCTCGACGATATGCCCGGCCCGCATCCTCGCTGTCGACCCGTTCGCGACGATGTCCTGCTTCAGAGGACCCATGTCCGGGACTGGGCTCCGCCGGGCTGGCACTGGGAGGTGCTACCTGGAGGGGCGCGCCGCTTGGTGAGGAACCCGGCCTCGGGTCCCGTCGTCGACCCTGATGTCCTTTGGTGGCGTTCGCGTGGGCAACATTCGGTGCAGAGGGAGCCGGCGCCGCCGGAGGTGGTGTGTCGCCGTGTCAGGGAGGAGGACGAGCACGTCCATCGCTACATGGCTGCTATGGACGTCAGGTTCTCCAATACTTGGCAGGTTCTTTGGGCAGATGACCGGAGATATGATCCTGTGACGGTTCCTTCTCTTTGGGTGTCCACCGCCCGCGCCCCAGGAACCGTGAGTGGCATAGATTCTTCTATAGTACTCGATCTTTATTAGGTACCTAGCCAGTGATGTATTCGATATATAATATTCGAGACGATGCATTCGATATTATATATATTAAGACGATGATGTATTCGAGATTATATATTAATCGAGACGATTATGTACTATATATATGATTCAGTTTTTCCTTATTTATTGCATCCACGCATTGTAATTTGAATACTAAATTGTTTTATATTTCTTCTATATTAGTTAAGTAAAAGCTATGGAGGACAATACCGGTAGAGAGAGAGAAGAGGAATTGTTCGACATCATACGCAGCCCTCACAGGCTAGATGATCTGAATGAAGCAAATGACAGCTCCCAATATCTGAACAATACCGGAGAGGGTGATGAAAAGATATTCGATCTCGACGACCGAGCTGATGAAGTCATGAACTATGATTATGATTATGATGACACAGACAATGTTTGTGACGACACAGACAATGTTGATCGTCAAATAACAAAGACTACCGGCGAGGTATATTTATATAAGCAGGCATCATGGTGATCATCACATGTTTTTTTATTGAAGATATATTAACAAATCGATCTTTCTTCTTTCAGCCCTCCGGATCGAGCAAATCTTCTTCTACAGATAGCAGGACAAAGCAAGACCCATACAAATTGTTGAAGGATGGTGTAAAGTACAACATCGAATCCATCAAACCTAGTGGCGAACCCCTCACGCCTAAGAACATCGCGAACAAGTGGACTCGTCAGTGCGGAGTTCTTGTGAAGGACAAACTCCCGATCTCCATTCAAGAATGGAAAGAGCTAAAGACTAAACTTCCAGGTGTTACTTGCATCGACGACAGAGCCAAAAAAGTCCTCTGGGAATCTCTGATGGAACATTTCACCCTACCAGATCATTTCACTGAAGCAGATGTGGAGAAATTCAAGGGCGCTGCTCTTAAGAAGATGGCAATTGCACACCCACAAGAAAACTGTATGGGCCAACTACCTCGCTGCAGAAAGGAAGACTCCAGAATTCACGGGAACACTGGAGAAGCAAAGAGAACACTGGGACGATTTCGTGACCTTCAAGGATTCAGAATTATCTAAGGAAAGGTCGATAAAAAACAAGGCAAATGCCGCAAAAAAGATGCAGTTCCATAGGCTGGTTCTAGGTGGCTACGCGGTGGGAATGCCTAAGTGGGATAAGTCTGAGCAAGAGATGGAGGATGCAGGGGTCACTCCGGTTACTAAGAGATGGCCCCCCAGGTGTAGAACTTGGTTCTATGCGCATGGGGGGGGCGTTGGACCCAAAGACAGGCCTGGTTTCGAAGAAGGCAAGTCTAAAAGGATCCGAACAAAAGATAATTGATGCAATAGAAGAAGCTCGAAGGGGGGTGTTCACGACCAACAGAGAGAACGACGAGCTTACGTGCATCCTGGGAAATCCTGAACACCTGGGAAGAACACGAGGCAAGGGCGTTATTCCCTGGTATGAGGGCTTTTTAGAATGGAACGAGGACTACAGGACCCGTGCAAGAAGGAAGATGGAGGAGGAGAAGAAGAGGAAGCTGGAGGAGGAGCAGAGGAAGCAGGACGCAGAACGCCTTCAAGGGCTAGAAGCAAGGCATGCGGACTTGGCACTCAAATTCCAGCAGCAGCAGCAGCAGATCGACTCACTTAGCCAAGAAAGGGGGTCTCAGCAGCGGCAACAGCAAGCGGATGATCGTCCAGCATTGGATAGCACGGTCCCATCCATGCCGAGAAGCAGCGTTGGTTCTGCCCGGGGCGACACACTGCTGGATACATACCCTGTGGATGACATCATAGAGAACACTAACTGTGAGCTACACTCCAAAATGAAGAACATATCCATGAAGGTGGCGGACGGCGTTGCTTTTATAATTATCCCCGACGCAACCTTCCATTGCATCCCGATTCCAGAGGACTATGCTCGTGTCTTGGTTGATAAAGTGGTGGACCCATATTCGGGGCTACAGCTTGACATTCCTAGAGGTGAAGACGAGTGCACACTGGGAGAGGCCATACATCGTATCATCCTATGGATAAAAGGATTGCATCATATTTCAAAGTCCACCGACACCGCGTCGTCTGCCGACTCCTCCTCGAAGTCCGCCACCGAGTCAGCAGACTCCCGCTCCTCCAAGTCCATGAACGCGTGAGCCGACTCCTCCTCGAAGTCCGCCACCTCCTCCAAGTCCCCGAACGCGTGAGCTGACTCCTTCGGTTTGAAGTCCGGCACAGTGTCATGCCACTTCTCCGGTTTCAAGTCCGGCACCGTGTCAGGCCACACCTCGTGCTTCAAGTCCGGCACATCATCAGGCCACTTCTCCTGCTCGAACTCAGCCATGTCAGCCGTCTCCGCCGTCTCAGTAACCGCAGAAGAGACACGCCGTAGCTATGGTGTGTAGCGGTACGAGTCGAGGTAGTTCAGGAAGTACAGGCGGAGACAAGTCATATAAATATGGTCCAAGCCTCGCTCCTCTTCCTCAGAGGCCTTACGACATGACTGAGGAGCAAAACGCAGCCATAGTGCAGGCTGAAATGGACGCCCATTTTGGACCAAAACCGGCACAGCCGCCAAATGAGAAAGTGCTTGAGAAAACGATTGACCACTTCATTCGTATGGCTAGAGAACTGGCTCCCAAGCCTGTTGACTCGGACTATGAGCGCCAAATTAGGAAACTACATCGAGAACGACTAAAGAAGGAAGCGAGCTCGAGCTCGAGCCAACAAGCAGCGGGCAAAAAATGCGGGAAAACTGTTCCCCAGCTTGGAGAATAGGCGGCGCAATCGATCCCCCCGCTTGTTGTGCCAACAACACATGAGAGGAGGACGTGCGCCCAATATTATTGTGGGCAAACCGTTAAAGTTCCCCAGCTAGGCGATGTGGTAATAACGGAGGAGCATATAATGCAGGCTGAAATGCTCAAGATCTCTGTTGGACAACTCCTCGAAATTGAGCCCATGTCTCCGCTTAGAGAGGAGGAAATAAAACGGAAATATGTCCGGGGCCAACCTTTGGTCGAGCCAGACAAGGTCAAGAACCTCCCAACGAGAATGTATGAATTGCATCAATGGTACATGAACATTACCAAGATTTCCAATCGAGAGTCCCTCATGGTGAATGTCAAGAAGGAGCATTACTTCCATGGGAAATCTCTGTGCGTTGAGTATTCAAAACTATTTCAGTTATACAATCAAGACGCACTCGACAAATCTATCGTCAGTTGCCATTGTCTGTAAGTGATTTCTTTCTGTAATTTTTGATCAATCATTACATGTAATTATCCTCACTATATATTCTTTTCTGTGGTATTATATGAAGGATGAAGATGTATGAAATGAAAAAATTTGGACGCTATGGCATTGGGTTCATTGACCCAAATACCATTAATGAGTACACATGGAATCTTCCATCTTCTCAAGCAAGTGTAGAGGAAAGCATGCTAGAGTTCTTGAAGCGCCTCAATACCAATGAAGATATACTACTTCCTTACAACTTCCTGTGAGTTAATACAAATTATGTTTTTACTTACTAGCTAGCTAGATGTTAATAATTAAGTGTATACGGTTTACGATAGTTGATAAATTTTATGCACATGCCCGCTTAATTAAGACATGCAAACGTGTGCGCATGCAGTTACCACTGGATCTTGTTAGTCATTAAAGTTGACAAAGCAACAGTTGAAGTACTGGACTCACTACTTAAAAAAGATAAAGACTACACCATCATGAAGGGGATAGTCAACACGTAATTTCAATCATTATTAACTATATCTCGGCCTATTATTAGTTCGTCATTTCCTGATATGAACTATTTAATAACCCCTTTATTAATTTTCTTTGTCGGCAGGCAGGGCTTGGGTAAAGTTCATCAAGGTGACTCCAGGCAAATGGCCAAAAAAGTTGTTTTGACATCGACCAAAGGTAAGTAATTAAGTAGTACTAGCTAGCTACCATCTCTTTAAATCTTGTTTCAATACCATTAATTAATTATCATGCTTGATTAATCATTATCTGATTCAATTCCATTCTCGTAAAGGCCCTGAAGCAGGCGTCGGGGAATGATATGTGTGCATTCTACGTTTGCGAGAACATTCGCATGATGGCGTCCGAAAAGAGCAGATCTCAAAGACAGGACTGGGTACGTTTGTCAGAACACTATTCACACCATTATCGATATCTTGTCACAGAACTAATACACATGCATATTGATCTCCTTCTTAACAGTTCAGAGAGGTGCGGGATAAGCTCCTACCAGCGGACTGCATACTAGCACTTCAAGAGGAAATAGCCGGATTTTTGCTCGACCAGGTCATAGATCCCAAAGGAGAATACTATTACCTGCTACCGCCCCCATGAACCACTTGTCATCGTGCTCCGATGGCACCAAGGCAACATGT
>LR880971.1:93274741-93287193 GCA_904067115.1 Aegilops sharonensis | reverse complement strand
ATATATATATATATATATATATATATATATGCGGTTCTACGTACGTATATATGCATAACGTGTATAATTTGTAGTATCATGAAATACCAGCAAACAAAAAAGAATTAAATGAAAAATAAAGCCAACCCCCCCCCCTCAAACATTTTGTACCGGTTGGTGTTACCAACCGGTACTAATGTCCTACACGCACCCGGGCCTGGCTCGTGCCACGTGGTGACACTTTAGCGCCGATTCGTGACGAACCGGTACTAAAGGGGGGACCTTTAGTCCCTACTCTTTAGTGCCGGTTGCCAAACCGACACTAAAGGCCGTTACGAACCGGCACTAAAGACCGGTTCTGCACTAGTGATATGACATCTACGCATAAAACCAGGCTCAGATGCCATTGTTGGGGAACATGGCAATTTCAAGAAATTTCCTACGCACACGCAAGATCATGGTGATGCATAGCAAAGAGAGGGGAGAGTGTGTCCACGTACCCTCATAGACCGAAAGCGGAAGCGTTAGCACAACGCGGTTGTTGTAGTCGTATGTCTTCACGATCCGACCGATCAAGTACCGAACGCACGGCACCTCCGAGTTCAGCACACGTTCAGCCCGATGACGTCCCTCGAACTCCGATCCAGCCGAGTGTTGAGGGAGAGTTTTGTCAGCACGATGGCGTGGTGACGATGATGATGTTTTACCGACGCAGGGCTTCGCATAACCACCGCTATGATATTATCGAGGTGGAATATGGTGGAGGGGGGCACCGCACACGGCTAATAGATCTCAAGGATCAATTGTTGTGTCTAGAGGTGCCCCCGTGCCCCCGTATATAAAGAAGCAAGGGGGGAGGCGGCCAGCCTAGGAGGAGGGCGCGCCAAGGGGGGGAGTCCTACTCCCACCGGGAGTAGGACTCCTCCTTTCCTTGTTGGAGTAGGATAGAAGGAAAGAGGAGGAGAGGGAGAAGGAAAAGGGGGCTGCACCCCTTGTCCAATTCGGACCAGAGGGGGGGCGCAGGCCTCCTTCCTTTTGGCCTCTCTCCTTTATTCCCATATGACCCAATAAGGCCCATATACTCCTCGGCGAATTCCCGTAACTCTCCGGTACTCCGAAAAATACCCGAATCACTCGGAACCTTTCCGAAGTCCGAATATAGTCGTCCAATATATCGATCTTTACGTCTCGACCATTTCGAGACTCCTCGTCATGTCCCCGATCTCATCCGGGACTCCTAACTCTTTCTGTACATCAAAACTCATAAACTCATAATATAACCGTCATCGAACTTTATGCGTGCGGACCCTATGGGTTCGAGAACTATGTAGACATGACCGAGAAGCATCTCCGGTCAATAACCAATAGCGGAACTTGGATGCTCATATTGGCTCCCACATATTCTACGAAGATTTTTATCGGTCAAACCGCATAACAACATACGTTGTTCCCTTTGTCATCGGTATGTTACTTGCCCGAGATTCGATCGTCGGTATCTCAATACCTAGTTCAATCTCGTTACCGGCAAGTCTCTTTACTCGTTCCGTAATACATCATCCCACAACTAACTCATTAGTTGCAATGCTTGCAAGGCTTAAGTAATGTGCATTACCGAGTGGGCCCAGAGATACCTCTCCGACAATCGAAGTGACAAATCCTAATCTCGAAATACGCCAACCCAACAAGTACCTTCGGAGACACCTGTAGAGCACCTTTATAATCACCCAGTTATGTTGTGACGTTTGGTAGCACATAAAGTGATCCTCCGGTACACGGGAGTTGCATAATCTCATAGTCATAGAAACATGTATAAGTCATGAAGAAAGCAATAGCAACATACTAAACGATCAAGTGCTAAGCTAATGGAATGGGTCAAGTCAATCACATCATTCTCCTAATGATGTGATCCCGTTAATCAAACGACAACACATGATTATGGTTAGGAAACATAACCATCTTCGATTAACGAGCTAGTCAAGTAGAGGCATACTAGTGACACTCTGTTTGTCTATGTATTCAGACATGTATTATGTTTCCGGTTAATACAGTTCTAGCATGAATAATAACTTTATTATTGCCTCTAGGGCATATTTCCTTCACTTATTCCTTGTGACCCTCTGTGTGGGAAGAGGGAGAAGCTAAGGTGACGACGTAATTGGCGAGTGGCACGACCACGACGAAGATTGGAGGAGATGCGGGTGGGAGGAGGAAGACATGGACCCGTTGTGCCTCCGGTTTTATCGGGTTCAGGCGAGCCAGCCCCCGATGTGGCTTCCCGGCGCCAGAGCCTCGCCGGTGTGTCGAACCATAGTGCACAGCATGCCATGCACCCTTGTCACGTACATGTGTGCGCTAGAGGGTAGGAAATAGAGAAAGAGAAACATCACGACAGCAACAACTGTGACCACACCTGGCGGCAGCGGTGGCGCATGCGGCGCAAAGATTCGCGGCCGAGCCAGATGTGGTTGCGCAGGAGAGTTGAGCTTGCGGCAGAGGTGGTAGAGCCGAGATCTAAGAAGAGGCTTCAGGAGATTTGATTCATTTAGTGAGAGATGGGAAATGAACTAGTTGATGAGGGGATGAAGATACATGGACACCAAAGAATGTGTCGCGCAGATACCACAAAAGAAGTTGCCTCCACAACATTGCCACAATGTCATGCGTCAAGTTTGGTGCAGAGTCAACCGACGATTGTCGTCGTGTCCGTTGACGCGTGTCTGAGCGAGCGCTTTCTCATAGGGGATGTGAACAATTCTTGTGATCGAGATGAACAATTTTGTTGAATGAACTAATATTTTAACATGGATGATAAAACCTAAAAAATGTTTTCCCATATAGTACATGTTTCCAAAAACTTGAAATGAATAATTTTGGATGGAAAAAATCATGCTTGTGGGGGTGAACTTGAATTTTGTGATTTTTTATAATGCCATTTTTGCCATCCATACAAGTAGACTAAAAGAAAACATGCTTTCAAAAAATACACCCAAAACAATAGTTAGACGATGGTAAATTTTATAATATTTAAAAATGCACACTTTGTCTAAAAAATGCACATTAATTTTTAAAACAAATACACACCTTTTTTTGAGGAAAATGCACATCTTTTATACGACCCTGGGAAAACTAACGGCAGCGACATAGTGGGCTTTCTTCTCTCACTTTATCGTGAGCTTCCTCTTAGACCATGGGGCTACAATCTCACTCGCGGATACTGCATGTGTCACTTTTGGTCACTCCAGTACAAACTGTGGCATCAGCCATGAGCTGTGAGTAGGGCCAGATGTCGCCATCGCCGCCCCCGCCACCCCAGCCGCTGGAGGATGACAACCTCCTCTCCTAGATCCTCCTCCCCCTCCCCCAGAGCCCTCCTCCCTCCCGGCGCCTCCCTCGTCTGCAACCGTTGGCTCCACCTCGTCTCCGACACCGGCTTCTTTCGTCGCTTCCGCCTTCACCACCGCGGCAACCCTTCCCTTATCAGTTTTTGTATACTAATTTGAATCTAGCTAATATCATCCACATATACAGAATAAAAAGCGTATACACACACATTGAAACAGAACATATAAGAATGGAAAACAGAGTACACACATTGAAACAGAGGAATAAACAGAGCAATACTATGATGGTTGTGAATACATAGCTATCCATGTCGAAACGACTAAACAAAATAAAACGCGTCCACGAGACCATGACCAGCAGCCCTTGCCTACAGTAACTCTTGGCTCTGCCTGAACTCGTGCAGGCGTTCATCCAAGCGTTCGACACGCTCGCGGTATATCTCGAGCGCGATCTCGAGCTCCGAGTTGGCTATTTCATCGGAGATCACCAGCTCGAGGATACGACGGCCATGTTCCTCTACTGCGCCCAGGTGCACACCTGGGCCAAGGAGGCGGTCGAGCCTACGGACCAGCGTGTTGGCATCCAGCGGGCCGCGGACAAGGCGAACGGCGGCACCCATGAGAATGGCGCGGCGGGCATCCGGTGCAAGTATGGCGCGGACGGCCTCTGGTGCAAGTACGACGCTAAGGACCTCTGCCCACTCCTGGCGAGGAATAGGGGTACTGACGGGACGTGTACCTAGCTGCGACACCGTGTCAACGGCAGACAAGCGCCGATGGATCCGCTCTTGCTGTGCGGCGCGCCACGCCTCTCGCTCTGTGGTGCTACAACGATCTCGCCTTGCGGCAAGCCGCAACTTATCGGCGCAGACGCGCCTAGCTTGCTCTGCGGCGCGCCATCGATCATGTTGTGCGGCGAGCTGCAGCCTGTCGGCGCTGACATGCCTATCTTGATCCGTGGCGCTCAAGCGCCATGCGCCAAAGGTATGCTCAGCCCTGGCGATGACGCGCATCACGGCGTTGTCCATCGCGTTGCCGGGGAGTGCGTCGGCCTTGACGGGCCATGGCGCCTACTCGTTTTCCTCGTCGACGAGGTTGATGGCAAAGGCGGCGCTTTAGTGGGTTGGCATGCTTGAAAAGGTGGATGTGCTACAGGCTGCACTTGTCGCCTCCGTGTGTCGCATGCCGCCTAGGTTTATGCGCAATATCGTTGGGTGGTGGGAAACAGGTGAGGAAAATGGCGGGAAACTGTGGCGTGTTCATAAAACGCCATAAATTAATGGAAATTTAGCATAGAAGGAAAATCGAGCTAGCAGAAGAAGTAGATGATGATCAGATGAACACAGACCACGCTAGGGAACCCGTCGGTGATGAATTCATCAATCGCAAACGGTTGAATACTAGAAAGCGTTTGCCCACAACACACACGACTTATTTACATCACAAACAGGTCAGATGGATCAAATGTATGCCACGTACCGTACATTGTCAAAAAGTAATGCAGTAGACCTTCTTTAACATGTGTTAAAAAATAAAAACAACAAGGACCTCGAGGTTAAATTAACTCATGTGATGAGTCGTATCAGTCATTTAATTTGACAAATACGACCCATCCTATCAGTTAATTTAACATCAACAGAACTTCCCATCCAGTCACCCATCTGATGGCTGCTCCAGCCTGAGCTGTTGGGGAACGTTGCAGAAAATAAAAATTTTCTACGGTTTCACCAAGATCTATCTATGAGTTCATCTAGCAACGAGAGAGAGGAGTGCATCTACATACCCTTGTAGATCGCGAGCGGAAGCGTTCAAGAGAACGGGGTTGAGGGAGTCGTACTTGACGTGATCCAAATCACCGATGATCCTAGTGCTGAACAGACAGCACCTCCGCGTTCAACACACATACAGAGCGGAGACGTCTCCCGCGCCTTGATCCAGCAAGGTGGAGGGAGAGGTTGAGGAAGAGAGCTCCAGCAGCAGCACGACGGCGTGGTGGTGGTGGAGAGGCAGTACTCCGGCAGGGCTTTGCCAAGCTCTTAACGGAAGAGGAGAGGTGTTGGGGAGGGGAGGGGTTGCGCCTTGGATGTTGTGTGCAGCCCTCCCCTTGCCCCTCTATTTATAGGGGAAGGGGGAAGAGGGCCGGCCCCCTCTAGATGAGATCTAGAGGGGGGGGGGGGCGGCCAAGAGGAGGGGGCTTGCCCCCCAAGCAAGGGGGGCGCCCCCACTAGGGTTTCCCCCCCAACCCTAGGCGCAAGGGCCCAAGGGGGGGATGCGCCCAGCCCTCCAGGGGCTGGTTCCCTGCCCACTACGGCCCATGAGGCCCTCCGAGAGAGGTGGCCCCTCCCAGTGGACCCCCGGAACCCCTCCGCTGGGCCCGGTACAATACCAATATGCCCCCGAACCTTTCCGGTGACCGTATGACAACTTCCCATATATAAATCTTCACCTCCGAACCATTCCGGAACTCCTGGTGACGTCCGGGATCTTATCCGGGACTCCGAACAACATTCGGTAATCACATACAAGTCTTCCTAATAACCCTAGCGTCACCGAACCTTAAGTGTGTAGACCCTACGGGTTTGGGAGACATGTAAACATGACCGAGACGGCTCTCCGGTCAATAACCAACAGCGGGATCTGGATACCCATGTTGGCTCCCACATGCTCCTCGATGATCTCATCGGATGAACCACGATGTCGAGGATTCAAGCAACCCCGTATACAATTCCCTTTGTTAATCGGTACGTTACTTTCCCGAGATTCGATCGTCGGTATCCCAATACCTCGTTCAATCTCGTTACCTGCAAGTCACTTTACTCGTACCGTAATGCATGATACCGTGACCAGACACTTGGTCACTTTGAGCTCATTATGATGATGCATTACCGAGTGGGCCCAGAGATACCTCTCCGTCATACGGAGTGACAAATCCCAGTCTCGATCCGTGTCAACCCAACAGACACTTTCGGAGATACCCGTAGTATACCTTTATAGTCATCCAGTTACGTTGTGACGTTTGGTACACCCAAAGCACTCCTACGGTGTCCGGGAGTTACACGATCTCATGGTTTAAGGAAAAGATACTTGACATTTGAAAAGCTCTAGCAAAACGAACTACACGATCTTGTGCTATGCTTAGGATTGGGTCTTGTCCATCACATCATTCTCCTAATGATGTGATCTCATTATCAATGACATCCAATGTCCATAGTCAGGAAACCATGACTATCTGTTGATCAACGAGCTAGTCAACTAGAGGCTCACTAGGGACATGTTGTGGTCTATGTATTCACACGTGTATTACAATTTCCGGATAATACAATTATAGCATGAATAAAAGACAATTATCATGAACAAAGAAATATAATAATAATCCTTTTATTATTGCCTCTAGAGCATATTCCCAACAGTCTCCCACTTGCACTAGAGTCAATAATCTAGTTACATTGTGATGAATCGAACACCCATAAAGTTCTGGTGTTGATCATGTTTTGCTCGCGGAAGAGGTTTAGTCAACGGATCTGCGATATTCAGATCCGTGTGTACTTTGCAAATATCTATGTCTCCATCTTGAACATTTTCATGGATGGAGTTCAAACGACGCTTGATGTGCCTGGTCTTCTTGTGAAACCTAGGCTCCTTGGCAAGGGAAATAGCTCCAGTGTTGTCACAGAAGAGAGTGATCGGCCCCGACGCATTGGGTATGACTCGTAGGTAGGTGATGAACTCCTTCATCCATATTGCTTCATGCGCTGCCTCCGAGGCTGCCATGTATTCCGCTTCACATGTAGATCCTGCCACGACGGTCTGCTTGCAACTGCACCAGCTTACTGCTCCCCGATTCAACATATACATGTATCCGGTTTGTGACTTAGAGTCATCCAGATCTGTGTCGAAGCTAGCGTCGACGTAACCCTTTACGACGAGCTCTTCGTCACCTCCATAAACGAGAAACATGTCCTTTGTCCTTTTCAGGTACTTAAGGATATTCTTGACCGTTGTCCAGTGTTCCTTGCCGGGATTACTTTGGTACCTTCCTACCAAACTTACGGCAAGGTTTACATCAGGTCTGGTACACATTATGGCATACATAATAGATCCTATAGCTGAGGCATAGGGGATGACACTCATCTCTTCTTTATCTTCTGCCGTGGTCGGGCATTGAGCCGAGCTCAATCTCACACCTTGTAATACAGGCAAGAACCCTTTATTGGACTGATCCATATTGAACTTCTTCAATATCTTATCAAGGTATGTGCTTTGTGAAAAACCTATGAGGCGTCTCGATCTATCCCTATAGATCTTGATGCCTAATATGTAAGCAGCTTCTCCAAGGTCCTTCATTGAAAAACACTTATTCAAGTAGGCCTTAATGTTGTCCAAAAGTTCTATAGCATTTCCCATCAAAAGTATGTCATCTACATATAATATGAGAAATGCTACAGACCTCCCACTCACTTTCTTGTAAACGCAGGCTTCTCGATAAGTCTGCATAAACCCAAACGCTTTGATCATCTCATCAAAGCGAATGTTCCAACTCCGAGATGCTTGCACCAGCCCATAAATGGATCGCTGGAGCTTGCATACCTTGTTAGCATTCTTAGGATCGACAAAACCTTCCGGCTGCATCATATACAATTCTTCCTTAAGATAGCCGTTAAGGAATGCCGTTTTCACGTCCATCTGCCATATCTCATAATCATAGTATGCGGCAATTGCTAACATGATTCGGACGGACTTCAGCTTCGATACGGGAGAGAAAGTCTCATCGTAGTCAACCCCTTGAACTTGCCGATAACCCTTAGCGACAACTCGAGCTTTATAGATGGTAACATTACCATGTGCGTCCGTCTTCTGCTTAAAGATCCATTTGTTTTCTATCGCTCACCGATCATTGGGCAAGTATGTCAAAGTCCATACTTTGTTTTCATACATGGATTCTATATCGGATTGCATGGCTTCAAGCCATTTGTTGGAATCTGGGCCCGCCATTGCTTCTTCATAGTTCGAAGGTTCACCGTAGTCTAACAACATGATTTCCAGGACAGGGTTGCCGTACCACTCTGGTGTGGAACGTGTCCTTGTGGACCTACGAAGTTCAGTAGTAAATTGATCCGAAGTACCTTGATCATCATCATTAATTTCCTCTCCAGTCGGTGTAGACACCACAGGAACATTTTCCTGAGCTGCACTACTTTCCGGTTCAAGAGGTAGTACTTCATCGAGTTCTACTTTCCTCCCACTTACTCCTTTCGAGATAAACCCTTTTTCCAGAAAGGATCCGTTCTTGGCAACAAAGATCTTGCCTTCGGATCTAAGGTAGAAGGTATACCCAATGGTTTCCTTAGGGTATCCTATGAAGACGCATTTTTCCGACTTGGGTTCGAGCTTTTCAGGTTGAAGTTTCTTGACATAAGCATCGCATCCCCAAACTTTTAGAAACGATAGCTTAGGTTTCTTCCCAAACCATAATTCATACGGTGTCGTCTCAACGGATTTAGATGGATCCCTATTTAAAGTGAATGTAGCTGTCTCTAGAGCGTATCCCCAAAATGATAGCGGTAAATCGGTAAGAGACATCATAGATCGCACCATATCCAGTTGAGTGCGATTACGACGTTTGGACACACCGTTACGCTTAGGTGTTCCAGGCGGCGTGAGTTGTGAAACGATTCCACATTTCCTTAAGTGCGTACCAAATTCGTGACTTAAATATTCTCCTCCATGATCTGATCGTAAGAACTTTATCTTACGGTCATGTTGATTCTATACCTCATTCTGAAATTCCTTGAACTTTTCAAAGGTCTCAGACTTGTGTTTCATCAAGTAGACATACCCATACCTACTTAAGTCATCAGTGAGAGTGAGAATATGACGATATCCTCCGCGAGCCTCAACACTCATTGGACCACACACATCAGTATGTATGATTTCCAATAAGTTGGTTGCTCGCTCCATTGTTCCGGAGAACGGAGTCTTGGTCATTTTGCCCATGAGGCATGGTTCGCATGTTTCAAATGATTCATAATCGAGAGACTCTAAAAGTCCATCAGCATGGAGCTTCTTCATGCGCTTGACACCAATGTGACCAAGGCGGCAGTGCCACAAGTATGTGGGACTATCGTTATCAACTTTACATCTTTTGGTATTCACACTATGAATATGTGTAACATTACGATCGAGATTCATTAAGAATAAACCATTGACCATCGGGGCATGACCATAAAACATATCTCTCATATAAGGAGAACAACCATTATTCTCGGATTTAAATGAGTAGACATCTCGTATTAAACAAGATCCAGATACAATGTTCATGCTCAAACTTGGCACAAAATAACAATTATTGAGGTTTAAAACTAATCCCGTGGGTAAATGTAGAGGTAGCGTGCCAACGGCGACCACATCGACCTTGGAACCATTCCCGACGCGCATCGTCACCTCGTCCTTCGCCAGTCTCCGCTTATTCCGCAGCTCCTGCTGTGAGTTACAAATATGAGCAACGACACCGGTATCAAATACCCAGGAGTTACTACGAGTACTGGTAAGGTACACATCAATTACATGTATATCACATATACCTTTAGTGTTGCCGGCCTTCTTGTCCGCTAAGTAGTTGGGGCAGTTCCGCTTCCAGTGGCCCTTCTCTTTGCAATAAAAGTACTCAGTCTCAGGCTTGAGTCCATTCTTTGACTTCTTCCCGGCAACTGGTTTACCGGGCGCGGCAACATCTTTGCTGTCCTTCTTGAAGTTCTTCTTACCCTTGCCTTTCTTGAACTTGGTGGTTTTATTGACCATCAACACTTGATGTTCCTTCTTGATTTCTACCTCTGCTGACTTCAGCATTGAAAATACTTCGGGAATAGTTTTCACCATCCCCTGCATATTGTAGTTCATCACAAAGCTCTTGTAGCTCGGTGGGAGCGACTGAAGGATTCTGTCAATGACCGCCTCGTCCGGGAGGTTAATGTCCAGCTGGGACAGGCGGTTGTGCAACCCAGACATTTTGAGTATGTGCTCACTGACAGAACTATTTTCCTCCATCTTACAACTATAGAACTTGTTGGAGACTCCATATCTCTCGACCCGGGCATGAGCTTGGAAAACCATTTTCAGCTCCTCGAACATCTCATATGCTCCGTGTTGCTCAAAACGCTTTTGGAGCCCCGGTTCTAAGCTGTAAAGCATGCCGCACTGAACGAGGGAGTAATCATCAGCACGTGACTGCCAAGCGTTCATAACGTCTTTGTTCTCTGGGATGGGTGCTTCACCTAGCAGTCCTTTTAGGACATATGCTTTCTTGGCAGCTATGAGGATGATCCTCAGGTTCCGGACCCAGTCCATAGTTGCTGCCATCATCTTTCAGCTTGGTTTTCTCTAGGAACGCGTTGAAGTTCATGTTGACATGAGCGTTGGCCATTTGATCTACAAGAAATTTTTGCAAAAATTTTAGACTAAGTTCATGATAAATAAGTTCATCTAATCAAATTATTTAATGAACTCCCACTCAGATTTGACATCCTTCTAGTCATCTAAGTGTTACATGATCCGAGTCGACTAGGCCTTGTCCGATCATCACGTGAGACGGACTAGTCATCATCGGTGAACATCTCCATGTTGATCGTATCTTCCATACGACTCATGTTCGACCTTTCGGTCTCTGTGTTCCGAGGCCATGTCTATACATGCTAGGCTCGTCAAGTTAACCTAAGTGTTTTGCATGTGTAAAACTGTCTTACACCCGTTGTATGTGAATGTAGGAATCTATCACACCCGATCATCACGTGGTGCTTCGAAAAGACGAACTTTGGCAAGGGCGCACAGTTAGGGGGAACACTTTCTTGAAATTATTATGAGGGATCATCTTATTTACTACCGCCGTTCTAAGTAAACAAGATGCATAAACATAATGACCATCACATGCAATTATATAGTAGTGACATGATATGGCCAATATCATATAGCTCCTTTGATCTCCATCTTCGGGGCTCCATGATCATCTTCGTCACCGGCAAGACACCATGATCTCCATCATCGTGTCTCCATGAAGTTGCTCGCCAACTATTACTTCTACTACTATGGCTAATGGTTTAGCAATAAAGTAAAGTAATTACATGGCGTTAAATCATTGACACGCAGGTCATACAATAATTAACACAACTCCTATGGCTTCTGCCGGTTGTCATACTCATCGACATGCAAGTCGTGATTCCTATTACAAGAACATTATCTCATACATCACAATATATCATTCATCATTCATCACAACTTTTGGCCATATCACATCACAAAGCAATTGCTACAAAAACAAGTTAGACGTCCTCTAATTGTTGTTGCATCTTTTACGTGGCTGCAATAGGGTTCTAGAAAGAACATTTTCTTACCTACGAATAACCACAACGTGATTTGTCAACTTCTATTTACCCTTCATAAGGACCCTTTTCATCGAATCCGCTCCAACTAAAGTGGGAGAGACAGACACCCGCTAGCCACCTTATGCAACTTGTGCATGTCAGTCGGTGGAACCTGTCTCACGTAAGCGTACGTGTAAGGTCGGTCCGGGCCGCTTCATCCCACAATACCGCTGAAGCAAAATAAGAATAGTAGTGGCAAGAAAGTTGACAACATCTACGCCCACAACAGATTTGTGTTCTACTCGTGCAATAGAGAACTACTCATAGACCTAGCTCATGATGCCACTGTTGGGGAACGTTGCAGAAAATAAAAAATTTCTACGGTTTCACCAAGATCTATCTATGAGTTCATCTAGCAACGAGAGAGAGGAGTGCATCTACATACCCTTGTAGATCGCGAGCGGAAGCGTTCAAGAGAACGGGGTTGAGGGAGTCGTACTTGACGTGATCCAAATCACCGATGATCCTAGTGCTGAACGGACAGCACCTCCGGGTTCAACACACGTACGGAGCGGAGACGTCTCCCGCGCCTTGATCCAGCAAGGTGGAGGGAGAGGCTGAGGAAGAGAGCTCTAGCAGCAGCACGACGGCGTGGTGGTGGTGGAGAGGCAGTACTCCGGCAGGGCTTTGCCAAGCTCTTAACGGAGGAGGAGAGGTGTTGGGGAGGGGAGGGGCTGCGCCTTGGATGTTGTGTGCAGCCCTCCCCTCGCCCCTCTAT
>LR880971.1:93263013-93274281 GCA_904067115.1 Aegilops sharonensis | reverse complement strand
GGGGGGGGGGGCGGCGGCCAAGAGGAGGGGGCTTGCCCCCCAAGCAAGGGGGGCGCCCCCACTAGGGTTTCCCCCACAACCCTAGGCGCATGGGCCCAAGGGGGGGATGCGCCCAGCCCTCCAGGGGCTGGTTCCCTGCCCACTACGGCCCATGAGGCCCTCCGAGAGAGGTGGCCCCTCCCGGTGGACCCCCGGAACCCCTCCGGTGGCCCCGGTACAATACAGATATGCCCCCGAACCTTTTCGGTGACCGCATGACAACTTCCCATATATAAATCTTCACCTCCTGACCATTCCGGAACTCCTCGTGACGTCCGGGATCTTATCCGGTACTCCGAACAACATTCGGTAATCACATACAAGTCTTCCTAATAACCCTAGCGTCACCGAACCTTAAGTGTGTAGACCCTACGGGTTCGGGAGACATGTAGACATGGCCGAGACGACTCTCCGGTCAATAACCAATAGCGGGATCTGGATACCCATGTTGGCTCCCACATGCTCCTCGATGATCTCATCGGATGAACCATGATGTCGAGGATTCAAGCAACCCCGTATAGAGTTCCCTTTGTCAATCGGTACATTACTTGCCCAAGATTCGATCGTCGGTATCCCAATACCTAGTTCAATCTCGTTACTGGCAAGTCACTTTACTCGTACCGTAATGCATGATCCCGTGACCAGACACTTGGTCACTTTGAGCTCATTATGATGATGCATTACCGAGTGGGCCCAGAGATACCTCTCCGTCATACGGAGTGACAAATCCCAGTCTCGATCCGTGTCAACCCAATAGACACTTTCGGAGATACCCGTAGTATACCTTTATAGTCACCCAGTTACGTTGTGACATTTGGTACACCCAAAGCACTCCTACGGTGTCCGGGAGTTACACGATCTCATGGTCTAAGGAAAAGATACTTGACATTTGAAAAGCTCTAGCAAAACGAACTACACGATATTGTGCTATGCTTAGTTAGGATTGGGTCTTGTCCATCACATCATTCTCCTAATGATGTGATCCCGTTATCAATGACATCCAATGTCCATAGTCAGCAAACCATGACTATCTGTTGATCAACGAGCTAGTCAACTAGAGGCTCACTAGGGACATGTTGTGGTATATGTATTCACACGTGTATTACGATTTCCGGATAATTCAATTATAGCATGAATAAAAGACAATTATCGTGAAAAAGGAAATATAATAATAATCCTTTTATTATTGCCTCTAGGGCATATTTCCAACATGAGCACACTTAACTTGAGAGTTCTCTTACATGAGCTACTGGTGGAACAACTAGTCCTCGCTGATATAGGATGCCTCTTCGCATCCTTATGGCGTATCTGTGTCACATCCCTAGTTCTGGTATGCTCAAGGCTAGCTAGCCATTTGTGCATCATGTTTAAATTCCATTTAAATTTGAAATGGGGATTTGTGAAACCCTCATAATTATTTCTGAAAATGACCAAAATAAAAAGTGCTCCAAAAGGCTCCAAGAAAATGTTCATGTTGCTCTCTGAAAATATTGGACAGAGATAAAAATCAATCCAATATTATTAGGAGCTCATAGATATTTATTTTGGGCATTTGGAATTAATGCAGTAATTATTTGCTTTGGATATGTATTGTTATATATACAAAATATTGTCCAAAAATTATGCCAGTTATTGAGGAGCTCTGTAATAATTCCACTAGCCCCTAAAAAAATTGGCATAAGAAAATAAAATGGTTTAGTATTTTTATTAAACCAAACAAATGTCAGACAAATAGAAAAGAAACAAAAATAGAAAAAGCTTACCTGGCGCTTGCCTACAGCCATCTGGCGCCTCAGCCGGCCTAGCGGTGCGGCCACTGGCCCAACCGCCAACCGTCGTCCTCCTGGCGACGACAGAAGGACAGGGGTACGCGCCGGTGCGCGCGACCACGCGTCCGGCCGGGGCCACGTCCCCCGCCACCTCCTGCTTCTCCCCCTCGTCGTCTGGATGCCCCGCGCGACGCCACGCGCCGCCCCGACCGCTCTCCCTCTCTCCAGTGGCCTCCCCTCCTCTCTCTCGCCCTTCCCCGCGAACGCCCGAGCGCTGCCGTCGCCGCCGCACGCCGTAGCCGCAGCCACCACATCCCACTCGCCCTCTCTCCGTGTCTGCAAGCTCCGCCACGTCTCCGTCTACCTCTCCGTCGAGCCACACGACGCGGGGAAGCCTTGTGGAGCCGCCAACCTCCAGCACCGGAGATCGCCATCGCCGTTCCGGTTGCACCAAGCCTTCCCCGAGCTCGCCGACCCCGCCCTTGGATTCGCTGTGAGCCCCGCCGTCGATTCCCCCTTCTCCCCTGCGTCTCCGCGCTCTGTAGCCTTGCGCCGCTCGAGCCGAGCTCCGGCCACCACCGTGAGCCTCGCTCCGGCGAGCTCCGGCCTCCCCAGCTCCTCCCGTCTGCTCCCCTGGATGCGGACGAGCACAGGCTACGCCCCGGTGCTCCCAGCCGCCGCCCCCGTGCCCTGCAGCGTGGACGCCGCCGCGTCCAGATGTCGCCGCCGACGACCCTAGCCGGCCTGACGTGCGGGCCCGGCCTGCCAGGTGATTAGCTTAAGGCTAATCATCGTTTAACTAATCCCTGACGCTGACAGTGGGCCCAGGCGCCCTAATCCTTTAATTAGATTAGTATAATAACCCCCCCGTTAACTAACCGGTCATTGACGTGTGGACCCCACACGTCAGGATTAACCTGGTCAGCTCCGTTGACCTGCTGACGCAGGCATGACGCAGTATTTGACTTTCTGGATTTAAAATAATTCAGAAATTCCAGAAAATAGCCAAAACTTCAAAAATTCATATAAATTCAACCGTAGCTCAGATTGAAATAATTTATATATGAAAAATCATCAGAAAAATGCAATCTATCCATCTGTACCTGTTTCATGCATGACAAACCAAGTTATACCTGCTGTATAGGTGAAAACACATGAATGGCATTTATAATAGCTTATTTTGGAGTTGCATTTGAATCTTTGGTTCAAATGGACTTCAACCAAATGAATGCTAGTTGCATTAGCTCAAACTACATCACATATTTATGCCATGTTCATACATCGTATTGTTGCATATGATTGCGTTTTGATTGCCGACACCGTTCTTTCTCGATAGGTCCTGCTCCGGAGAGTGTTCCAGAGTACCTGTCTGAGGAGCAGTGACCCCTCTGTTGATCTACCAGGCAAGCAAACCCCCTTATTTATTCGATACAATCCTACTCTCTCGCTCCTGCTCTCAGTTATTGCATTAGGACAACAACTATTCATCTGCTACTTTGTGCTGCGGTAGTTGAACCCATTCCTCTGCATGACATGTCATTGCCACAGTAAATAGTTGAAACCCACTAGCATGTGTAGGAGTTGATTGAGCCATGTTATGTTCCTACCATGCTATGCCTGCTATTGCTTAGAGTTGTGTCAGGTCTGATTCATTGGGAATGAATTTGAGTGTTACGATATGTTCTGATGCTGAGAGTGAAGTGTGTGAACACGATTTGGTAAAGGTAGCGGTGAGAGGCCATGTACATGGTGGGTTGTCTCACTGGAACCGTCCTTAAGCACTGAGTTCTGTGTATGTTGTCCAATGACTAGCTACTACCACATGATGGAATGCTTAGTGCCCCTCTTGACTTATTAACCAACTTGATCTCTGTCCAGGAGTCGCAACTAGTTTCTAGTGTTTATAGGTAGTGCTATTTTTCTACCAAGTGGCACCCGGCAGGGTGGGCTTGGGACAGACTAGGCACACGTGGCCTGGTGTACCGAGTGGCACCCGGATGGTGGGCTCGGGAACCCTGCACACATCGTTTGGGGCCGTGAGAGACACCCCGGTCGGATCTCCTTGCGGATGGAACCCGAATAGGCGATAAACCTGGGCTAGAAGAAGTACACCCCTGCAGGGTTAACATGATCTATTCGAATAGCCGGGTCCGCGGTTATGGACTTCTTGGATGCTTACGTGGTACATAGACAACTTGAAGTGGATACTCTAAAATGCTCAAGAAAAGTGTGAGTGCTATGGATGGCGATTAGTGGTGTATTGATGTGGTGATTAGTGGACTCCTGTGCGCTGCTTCACCTCAAAGAAGTTTCTCGTAGTCGTAGAACAGGATAGCCACTGAGTCAAAGCTGGCTTGCTGCAACTAAACCCCACATTACCTTCTTGATACAAATGCATGTATGATAGGATCTGATGTAAGTCTTGTTGAGTACCTTTGTACTCACGTTGTTTATTTATGTTTTTGCAGCGGAGATTTTGGTCTTACTAGTAGTTCCGCTTGGACTTCGACGAGTAGCTTGTTACCTCAGCTACGATCTTGTACCCTTGGGAGGGTCTTGTAGATAGTCAGGCTTCTCAGCCTTTTTCTTTTGTAGTTGTCTGTACTCAGACATGTAATGCTTCCGTTGCTTGTATGCTCTAAATGATGGGTCATGTGACCCCTGTTTGTATTAAATGCTATGTGGCTCTTCTGGGCCTTTATCTATATGAGTTTGCGTTATGTTGTGATGCCATGTTGTACAACACATACTTGCATGTTATGCGTACGTGTAACGTGTATTGCTATATGTGGGATCCGACAACCTAGTTGTCTATCCATGGTAGCCTCTCTTATGGGGAAATGTAGTCTAGTGCTTCCACCGAGCCATGGTAGTCCGCTACAGCCCGGTTTACCGGAGTCCTGCTAGCCCAGCACTACTGCTCCGGAACACTTAGACTGGCCGGCATGTGATTCAGTTCGTTCCTGTGTCTGTCCCTTCGGGGAAATGTCACGCGGTGACATCCGGAGTCCTGCCTAGCCTGCTACAGCCCGGGTTCCTGGAGTCATGTTAGCCCAGTGCTACAGCGCGAATTCGCATGCTGTTGATTCATGTATGCCTGTCCCCATAAGTTAGTGCCACTTTGGGTTCACGACTAGTCATGACGGCCCGGGTTCTCTGTCATATGGATGCTAGCGACACTATCATATACGTGAGCCAAAAGGCGCAAACGGTTCCGAGCCATGGTAAGGCGACACCCGTGGGAATACCGTGCATGAGGCCGCAAAGTGATATGAGGTGTTACAGGCTAGATCGGTGTGACTTAGAATCTGGGTCCTGACAATCTGGATGACCGCCTGTCCCCCAATGGCCAATAGATGTTGTGTAGACACAACATATCACATACGTCTTATTAGAAGCAATCGTCTATGTTATTATCGGTCTTCGCACACATTTCTGATTACAGACCTGTTTGCCGCGTATCACACACATCTTGTTAAGTTGAACCGTTTCTGTTCCCATGTCTTAACACAAGCAGTTCATCCGAGTGAACCGTATGGTGTACATCACACACACCTTGATGTGGCTGACCGTTTCTTTTGTGTTGCCTAATCACAAACAGTTCGTCCGAGTGAAACGTATGTTGTACATCGCACACACCTTCATCTGTCTTCCCATTTCTTTTGTTCCTCCTCATCGCAAACGGTTGATTGAATTGAACCGTATGCCCTGCATCACACACGCAACTAAAATCTGAACCGTGTTTGATGCATTCTCCACCACAAACGTTTTGCACCTTTTTTGATGGTGTTTTTACACCAGCATTTGCGATTATAGCATTGCGCACAGTTTCGTCGAAGGGTCTCTGATCGTAGTGTCACGTTAGCAGCATCCTGCAGTAGCGTATCCTAAATACTAGTAGCGTACAGTTCTTTCCCACGCTACAAGTAACTAATTAGGGATTAAAAAATAAAAACATAAAATGTTGCAGTATAGAAAATATTCTAGGCAAGCAACTCAAATCCAACACTCAGATAGGATTCTGGAGCGTATTGTGGTGAACATTAATTGCAACTCAAATCATCAATGGTAACAACACTTGACACCTGTCAAGGCTACACATATATTGGCACAATGTGAAAGTTGTCCTCATGATATGATACAGAAAATCTACCAAGGCGTCGAGGTCCTTCACCTCGGCAACCTCCGTACAGCGGTGTCGAGGTCCTCCACCTCGACGACCTCCGAACGGTGGCGTCAATGCCTCCACCTAGGCGACCTCCGGCGTCGCAATCACCTGGACAATCATCTGTATGACGCGGTCGCCGGGCTTCATAGCGAAGTCCGTCTCCGAATGGTTGAAGAGCACAATGCCCACCGGGTCTCGGTAGTCCGCGTCGATCACCCCTGCGCCCATGTCGGGATAGTGAAAAGGTGTTAGTTCGCGTCCTTGTGCAGACCTAGTATGGTATTTTCTTCATTTATCAGTCTCTTTTAATCTATTATGAATCTTCGGAACAGAAAGACACCTACTAAATGCATACCCTAGCTATACGTGTTCATGCTATCTTGTTGTTTTGGTGCACACAAGAAATTAATACTTGTGTATTTAAGCTATATATGCTTGAAATATTTTAAAGTTAACATTTTGTTCAACATTTATTGTTGCATGGATTGGGAAATGGACAACCAAGGACATCCAAAAATCGATTCCCGCTGCTTTTCAAAACATGGAATAGTCTAAGTCTATTTTGAATTTTGATATTCCAAGCCAACTTCAAGTATACATGCTACCATGTAATCTTTGAACATGGATCAAAATGAGATTTCAGGCTTTGTCAACCTTACCCTGATCAATACTAAATTCTCTAGGCTGCTCAACCTTTCCTTCTAGGGAGCATTGCTTTCACCTATTATCTCGTTGTTAAGTTTGGGAAGAAACCTGCATCCCTTCAGATAGTCATCCATATCCTGAAGAAAAAAACAGTATACATTTTCAATGACTCACAATATATCATCGAATACTGCTCTGGTTTACTCTAAGAATAATTGTTAAAGATTAACCAATGTTTTCTTACGATCTTCCACTCTTTGAAGTAGAAGTAAAAACTGAAAGCTAAACACACGTTAAGTTTTTTAGCAGCAGCGGCAAGTAACTACCGAGACATTGCTAGTGAAGAGATGAATTTTGGATACCCTTCATCCCCAAGGAGTAGTCTTTGTTGACAGTGGTATAGGGTATGGTGTTGGACAGACTGAAAAAGCTATTGCCGTGCCAGGTAGAAGAGTGTTGGTACATACCTTGAAGTGGGCCCTACTCTTGACCTGCTTGTCCGGCGCGTGGCACACTGACTGAAACAATAACAAGACCAGGCACACATGATCAAAACACCTAGATGATGCTTACTGCTTATTGATTGCAGTTGCAGGACATCACTTCGAGGGCAGCAAGAGAACACACGCGGCGACGATGGCGGCATGGGAAACACCCCCGTGGCGGCGCCGTCATCTCCCCTGTTCCTGGCCTGCACGACCATCCCACTTGGCCGAACCTCCCACCCGGCCCTCTCCTCCTCCCCTGCTGCCGCCGCGGCTGCCTCAGACCACCAGCTGCTAGAACCATCAACTATTCTTGTAAATACATTTATAACTATTACTAGATATAAAGCTTGACACAGAACCATCAACTACTCTTATAAATGATTCCAGAAAATGGAATTTGATTTACTATTTTTAATGCTAAGTGTGTGTTTATCTTAGCTCAAGAGGAGTCACAGCTAAATTGAGAACCATGACAGTGACAACATTGCAACAAGCTCTTAACATCGCCACATAAAGTCCACCAATAATAACAGTGGTCCCTGCAATGATGAAGGTTCAAGTTACATCTAGTTGCTTTTAGAAATATTATGAAAAAGACTAGCAACATAATTAAAACGTGTACAACAACTACAGTCACATGATAAACCAGCTCCATCAGACTAGCGCTGAACCTCATCAACTTTTAAGAGGATTTTCCTAAGCTACTACATGTAATTAATAGGTGCTTTTTGGTGACAATTCAGGTATGTGAAATCTTGAACCCAACTATGTTGATTACAAAAGGGCAAGTAGACAGGACACACAATTCAGGTATGAGACCACATTAGCCAAACTACTAAATACATCTAACTGCAGAGCCATCACTTGGAGTCTTCGAGATGGGAATGAACGGCTTATAGCATAGTGCCATGCAGCCGTGTGTTTGCTTAACATATTACTCCTACATGAGAATGGTGAATAATCAGAATGTGCAGGAAATCATACTTACTAGAGCGATCTTGTCATACACAAGAACAAGAGAAATAAAATAGCAGCAGCAAGTGCAACCTAACCTAATTAAAGATTCAATTTTCTCCTCTCTGAAGATAAAAAGTTTCAGTTTGGTTGTGACACCTAACGTCATTAATTCAGGCAGAGTATTAGAGGGAGTGAGGGACCTTGAAGAGTAGGAAGAAGCAGACCCGAAGGAGAGGTGGTCTTCTCTTCACTTGTAGGTGGTGCCCTGTGCGTGACCCATGTGGAGAAGAGAACAAGGATGGAGTCCTGCTACCCTATGTGTGAGGGATCAAGGAAATCAGGAAAGGTAATCCAAGATGGTCAAGGAAATCAAGGAGGACTACCTTTGCTTGACGATTTGCGGGTCCGTTTCATCCACTGGGCCATCTCCGCCGATGTCGTGGCGGATAGATCTAACCTAGACGGTCGATTTCCCTCCCGCTTGCCTTGTCTTCCCTAGTGATGAGATGGGGGAAGGAGGAGATGGTGTGGGAGGCGGCCATGGAAGAGATGGATCCATTGCCAAGTGAGAGAAAGTGTGGGGATGGTGGCGGGCGGCGATGGGGAAGAGGGCGCACCACGGCCCTGGATCTGGATCAGAGTCGAGGGAGGTAGGACAGGGAGAGAGAACGTGACGAGAGAGAGGGGGATAAGGGAGAGAGGAGGTGTGCTGCGCTTAGTTGTAGCGCATGCCGGTGAACCGCGCTACCACTAAGTTCACAGTGGTAGCGCGGTCTTAGGATCCCACGCTACTATTAACTGCTCTGGCCAGCTGATCCTGTTTATTTATAGTAACAGCGCGGGGTTGCATATGTGCGCTACTACTACCAACTTAGTAGTTGTGCAGTTTTTATACCCCATGCTACTACTATGGCTTATCCTGAAGGCATGATGAGAACCACTTAGTAGTAGCGCTGGGACGTTAGACCCATTACCCCACGCTACTGGTAAGCTGCTGTGTATAAGGTTTTCCCTAGTAGTGCTAGCTCATTCATCAAAGATGGTTAAGTTTCCTGACCATGGACATGTGTTGTCATTCGATGAAAGGGATCACATCATTAGGAGAATGATATGATGGACAAGACCCATCCATTGGCTTAGCATAATGATCGTTAAGTTTTATTGCTATTGCTTTCTTCATGACTTATACATATTCCTTTGACTATGAGATTATGCAACTCCCGAATACCGGAGGAACACCTTGTGTGCTATCAAACCTCACAACATAACTGGGTGATTATAAAGATGCTCTACAGGTCTCTCCGAAGGTGTTTGTTGAGTTGGCATAGATCAAGATTAGGATTTGTCACTCCGTGTATCGGAGAGGTATCTCTGGGCCCTCTCGGTAATGCACATCACTATAAGCCCTGCAAGCAATGTGACTAATGATTTAGTTACGGGATGATGCATTACAAAACGAGTAAAGAGACTTGCCGGTAACGAGATTGAACTAGGTATGATGATACCGACGATCAGATCTCGGGCAAGTAACATACCAATGACAAAGGGAATGACGTATGTTCTTATGCGGTTTGACCAATAAAGATCTAGGAGCCAATATGAGCATCCAGGTTCCGCTATTGGTTATTGACCGGAGATGTGTCTCGGTCATGTCTACATAGTTCTCGAACCCATAGGGTCCGCATGCTTAACGTTCGATGACGATTTGTATTATGAGTTGTGTGTTTTGGTGACCGAAGTTTGTTCGGATTCCCCTATGAGATCACGGACATGATGAGGAGTCTCGAAATGGTCTAGAGGTAAAGATTCATATATTGAAAGGTTGTATTCGAACACCGGAATGATTCCGAGTGATTCGGTTATTTTACCGAAGTACCAAGGGGTTATCGGTATCCCCGGGGGAAATATTTGGTATGTTGTGCAGACCTTATTCCTTGTGACCCCCTGTGTGGGAAGAGGGAGAAGCTAAGGTGACGACGTAATTGGCGAGGGGCACGACCGCGACGAAGATTGGAGGAGATGCGGGTGGGAAGAGGAAGACATGGACCCGTTGTGCCTCCGGCCATGTCGGGTTCAGGCGAGCCAGCCCCCGATGTGGCTTGCCGGCTCCGGAGCCTCGCCGGTGTGTCGAACCATAGTACGGAGCATGCCATCCACCCTTGTCACGTACATGTGTGTGCTAGAGGGTAGGAAATAGAGAAAGAGAAAGATCACGACAGCAACAACTATGACCCCACCTGGCAGCAGAGGTGGCGCGTGTGGCGCAAAGATTCATGGCCGAGCCAGATGTGGTTGCGTGGGAGAGCTGAGCTTGCGGCGGAGGTGGTAGAGCCGAGATCTAAAAAGAGCCATCGGGAAGATTTGATTCATTTAGTGAGAGATGAGAAATGAACTAGTTGATGAGGGGATGAAGATGCAAGGACAACAAAGAATGTGTCGCGCAGATACCACAAAAGAGGTTGCCTCCACAACATTGCCACAATGTCAGGAGTCAAGTTTGGTGCAGAGTCAACCGACGATTGTCGTCGTGTCCGTTGACGCGTGTCTGAGCATGCACTTTCTCATAGGGGATGAGAACAATTCTTGTGATCGAGATGAACAATTTTGTTGAATGAACTAATATTCTAACATGGATGATAAAAACCTAAAAAATGTTTTCCCATATAGTACATGTTTCCAAAAACTTGAAATGAATAATTTTGGATGAAACAAATCATGCTTCTGGGGTGAACTTGAATTTTGTGATTTTTTATAATGCCATTTTTGCCATCCATACAAGTAGACTAAAAGAAAACATGCTTCCAAAAAAATACACCCAAAACAATAGTTAGACGATGGTAAATTTTATAATATTTAAAAATGCACACTTTGTCTCAAAAAATGCACATTATTTTCTAAAACAAATACACACCTTTTTTTTGAGGAAAATGCACATCTTTTATACGACCCTGGGAAAACTAACGGCAAGACATAGTGGGCTTTCTTCCCTCACTTTATCGTGAGCTTCCTCCCACCGAAAGGAAAACTGAGGCTGGGGCTACAATCTCACTCGCGGATACTGCATATGTCACTTTTGGTCACTCCAGTACAAACTGTGGCGTCGGCCGTGAGCTGTGAGTAGGGCGAGATGTCGCCGTCGCCGCCCCCCGCCACCCCCCGCCGCTGGAGGACGACAACCTCCTCTCCTAGATCCTCCTCCCCT
>LR880971.1:93250233-93262537 GCA_904067115.1 Aegilops sharonensis | reverse complement strand
CTCTCTCCTGACGCCTCCCTCGTCTGCAACCGCTGGCTCCACCTCATCTCCGACACTAGCTTCTTTCGTCGCATCCGCCTCCACCACCGCGGCAACCCATCCCTCATCTGTTTTTGTATACTAATTTGAATCTTGCTATTATTATCCACATATACAGAATGAAAAGCGTATATACACATATTGAAACAGAACATATAAGAATGAAAAACAGAGTACACACATTGAAACAGAGGAATAAATAGAGCAATACTATGATGGCTGTGAATACATAGCTATCCACGTCGAAACGACTCAACAAAATAAAACGCGTCCATGAGACCATGACCAGCAGCCCTTGCCTATAGTAGCTCTTGGCTCTATCTGAACACGTGCAGGCATTCGTCCAAGCGGTCGACACACTCGAGGTACATCTGGAGCACGATCTCGAGCCCCAACTTGGCTATTTCATCAGAGATCACCAGCTCGAGGATACGACGTTCATGTTCCTCTACTGCGCCCAGGTGGACACCTGGGCCAAGGAGGCGGTCAAGCCTACGGACCAGCGCATTGGCATCCAGCGGGCCGCGGATAAGGCGAACGGCGGCACCCATGCAAACGGCGCGGCGGGCATCCGGTGCAAGTACGGCGTGGCTGGCTTTTGGTGCAAGTACAACGTTGAGGGCCTCTGCCCACTCCTGGCGAGGAATGGGGGTACTAACGGGACGTGTACCCAGTTACGACGCCGTGTCGATAGGAGACAAGCGCCGATGGATCCGCTGTTGCTATACGGCGTGTCGCGCCTCTCGCTCTGCGGCGCTACAACGGTCTCGCCGTGCGGCGAGCCGCAACTTATCAGCGTGGACGCGCCTAGCTTGCTCTGAGGCGCGCCATCGATCATGTTGTGCTGCGAGCTTCAGCCTGTCGGCGCTGACATGCCTATCTTGATCCGCGGCGCTCAAGCGCCATGCGCCAAAGGTCTACTCAACCCTGGCGATGACGCGCATCACGATGTTGTCCATCGCGTTGCCGGGGAGCGCCTCGGCCTCGACGGGCCGTGGCGCCTCCTCGTTTTCCTCGTCGACGAGGTTGATGGCAGAGGCGGCGCTTTGGTGGGTTGGCATGCTTGGAAAGGTGGATGTGCTACTGGCTGCGCTTGTCACCTCCGTGCGACGCATGCCGCCTAGGTTTATGCGCAATATCGCTGGGTGGCTGGAAACAGGTGAGAAAATGGCGGGAAATAGTGGCGTGTTCATAAAACGCCAAAACTTAGCATAGAAGGAATATCAAGCTAGCACAAGAAGTAGATGATGATCAGATGAACACGGACCACACTAGGGAACCCGTCGGTGATGAATTCATCAATCGCAAATGGTTGAATACTAGCAAGCGTTTGCCCACAACACACACGGCTTACTCCATCACAAACAGGTCGGATGGATCAACTATATGCCACGTATCGTACATTGTCAAAAAGTAATGCATAGACCTTCTTTAACATGTGTTAAAAAAACAAGGACCTCGAGGTTAAATTAACTCATGGGATGAGTCGTATCAGTCATTTAATTTGACAAATACAACCCATCCTATCAGCTAATTTAACATCAACAGAACTTCCCATCCAGTCACCCATCTGCTGGCTGCTCCAGCCTAAGCACACTTAACTTGAGAGTTCTCTTACATGAGCTACTGGTGGAACAGCTAGTCCTTGCTGATATAGGATGCCTCTTCGCATCCTTATGGCGTATCTGGATGATCGCCCGTCCCCCAATGGCCAATAGATGTTGTGTAGACACGGCATATCACATACGTCTTATTAGAAGCAATCGTCTGTGTTATTATTGGTCTTCGCACACTTTTCTGATTACAGACCTGTTTGCCGCGTAGCACACATATCTTGTTAAGTTGAACCGTTTCTGTTCCCATGTCTCAACGCAAACAATTCATCCGAGTGAACCGTATGCTGTACAGTGCACACACCTTGATCTGGATGACCGTTTCTTTTGTGTTGCCTAATCACAAACAGTTCGTCCAAGTGAACTGTATGTTGTACATCCCACACACCTTCATCTGTCTTCCCATTTCTTTTGTTCCTCCTCATCGCAAACGGTTGATTGAATTGAACCGTATGCCCTGCATCACACACGCAACTAAAATCTGAACCGTGTTTGATGCATTCTCCATCGGAAACGTTTTACACCTTTTTGACGGTTTTTTTACACCATCGTTTGCGACTATGTCATCGCGCATAGTTTCGTCGAAGGGTCTCTGATCGTAGTGTCACGTTAACAGCATCCTGCAGTAGTGTAATCTAAATACTAGTACATACATTTTTTCCCATGCTACTAGTAACTAATTAGGGATTAAAAAAATAAAAACATAAAATGCTGCAGTACAGAAAATAGTCTAGGCAAGCAACTCAAATCCAACACTCAGATAGGATTTTGGCGCGTATTGTGAAGAACATTAATTGTAACTCAAATCATCAATGGTAACAACACTTGACACCTGTCAAGGCTACACATATGTTGGCACAATGTGACAGTTGTCCTCATGATATGATACAGAAAATCTACCAAGGCGTCGAGGTCCTTCACCTCGGCAACCTCCAAACAGTGGTGTCGAGGTCCTCGACCTCGACGACCTCCGAACGGTGGTGTCAATGCCTCCACCTCGGTGACCTCCGGCGTCACAATCACCTGGACAATCATCTGTGTGACGCGGTCGCCGGGCTTCATGGCGAAGTCCGTCTCCGAGTGGTTGAAGAGCACGATGCCCACCGGGTCTCGGTAGTCCGCGTCGATCACCCCTATGATACGTCTCCAACGTATCTATAATTTATGAAGTATTCATGCTATTATATTATCCATCTTAGATGTTTTATATGCATTTATATGATATTTTATATGATTTTTGGAACTAACCTATTAACCTAGAGCCCAGTGCCAGTCTCTGTTTTTTCCTTGTTTTTGAGTTTTACAGAAAAAGAATACCAAACGGAGTCCAATTGACGTGCCAATTTTTGATGTTTTTTTCTGGACCAAAAGAAGCCCCCGGTAAAAGAGTTGGGCCAGGAGAGTCCCGGGCTGCCCACAAGGCACTTGGAGGCACAACAACTCTACAAGAAGAAGGTTGTGTAGTAGACATCACCCTACGCCCACGTCGAGAAAGTGAAAATGTGTTTGTTCGCATCCTTGTGCAGACCCAGTATGGTATTTTCTTCATTTATCAGTCTCTTTTAATCTATTATGAATCTTTGGAACAGAAAGACACCTACTATATGCATACCCTAGCTATATGTGTTCATGCTATCTTGTTGTTTTGGTGCATACAAGAAATTACTACTTGTGTATTTGAGCTATATATGCTTGAAATATTTGAAAGTTAACATTTTGTTCAACATTTATTGTTGCATGGATAGGTAAATGGACAACCAAGGACTTCCAAAAATCGATTCCCAATGCTTTTCAAAACATGGAATAGGCTAAGTCTATTTTGAATTTTGATATTCCATGCCAACTTCAAGTATACATGCTACCATGTAATCTTTGAACATGGATCAAAATGAGATTTCAGGCTTTGTCAACCTTACCCTGATCAGTACTAAATTCTCTAGGCTGCTCAACTTTTCCTTCTAGGGAGCATTTCTTTCACCTAGTATCTCGTTGTTAAGTTTCGGAAGAAACCTCCATCCCTTCAGATAGTCATCCATATCCTGAAGAAAAAAACAGTATACATTTCGAGTGACTCACAATATATCATCGAATACTGCTCTGGTTTACTCTAAGAATAATGGTTAAAGATCAGCCAATGTTTTATTATGATCTTCCTCTCTTTGAAGTAGAAGTAAAGACTGAAAGCTAAACACACATTAAGTTTTTTAGCAACAGCGGCAAGTAACTACCGAGACATTGTTGATGAAGAGTTGAATTTTGTATACCCTTCATCCCCAAGGAGTAGTCTCTGTTGACAGCACTGTAGGGTATGGTGTTGGACAAACTGAAAAAGCTATTGTCGCGCCAGGTAGAAGAGTGTTGGACATACCTTGAAGTGGACCCTGCTCTTGACCTGCTTGTCCGGTGCGTGGCACACTGACTGAAACAATAACCAGGCACACATGATCAAAACACCTAGATGAAGCTAACTGCTTATTGATTGCAGTTGTAGGACATCAATTCGAGGGCAGCAAGAGAATGCACGCGGTGATGATGGCGGCATGGGAAACACCCCCATGGCGGTGCAGTCAGCCCCCCTGTTCCTGGCCTGCACGACCATCCCACTTGGCCGAACCTCCCACCCGGCCTCCTCCTCCCCTACCGCCGCCGCCGCTGCTGCCTCCGACCACCCGCTGCTAGAACCATCAACTATTCTTATAGATAAATTTATAACTATTACTAGATATAAAGCTTGACACAGAACCATCAACTACTCTTATAAATGAATCCAGAAAATGGAATTTGATTTACTATTTTTAATGGTGAGTGTGTGTTTATCTTAGCTCAAGAGGAGTCGGAGCTAAATTGAGAACCATGACAGTGACAACATTGCAAGAAGCTCTTAACATCGCCACATAAAGTCCACCAATAATAACAGTGGTCCCTGCAATCATGAAGGTTCAAGTTACATCTAGTTGCTTTTAGAAATATTATGAAAAAGACTAGCAACATAATTAAAACGTGTACAACAACTGCAGTCACATGATAAACCAGCGACATCAGACTAACGCTGAACCTCAACAACTTTTAAGAGGATTTTCCTAAGCTACTACATGTAAATGATAGGTGCTTTTTGGTGACAATTCAGGTCTGTGAAATCTTGAACCCAACTATGTTGATTACAAAAGGGAAGTAGACATGATGCATAATTCAGGTATGAGACCACATTAGCCAAACTACTAAATACATCTAACTGCAGAGCCATCACTTGGAGTCTTCGAGATGGAAATGAACGGCTTATAGCATAGTGCCATGCAGCCGTGTGTTTGCTTAACATATTACTCCTACATGAGAATGGTGAATAATCAGAATGTGCAGGAAATCATACTTACCAGAGCGATCTTGTCATACACAAGAACAAGAGAAATAAAATAGCAGCAGCAAGTGCAACCTAACCTAATTAAAGATTCAATTTTCTCCTCTCTGAAGATAAAAAGTTTCAGTTTGGTTGTGACACCTAACGTCATTAATTCAGGCAGAGTATGAGAGGGAGAGAGTGACCTTGAAGAGTAGGAAGAAGCAGACCCGAAGGAGAGGTGGTCTTCTCTTCACTTGTAGGTGGTGCCCTGTGCGTGACCCATGTGGAGAAGAGAACAAGGATGGAGTCCTGCTACCCTATGTGTGAGGGATCAAGGAAATCAGGAAAGGTAATCCAAGATGGTCAAGGAAATCAAGGAAGACTACCTTTGCTTGACGATTTGCGGGTTCGTTTCATCCACTGGGCCATCTCCGCCGATGTCGTGGCGGATAGGTCTAACCTAGACGGTCGATTTCTCTCCCGCTTGCCTTGTCTTCCCTAGTGGTGAGATGGGGGAAGGAGGAGATGGTGTGGGAGGCGGCCATGGAAGAGATGGATCCATGGCCAAGTGAGAGAAAGTGTGGGGATGGTGGCGGGTGGCAATGGGGAAGAGGGCGCACCATGGCCCTGGATCTGGATCAGAGTCGAGGGAGGTAGGACAGGGAGAGAGAACATGACGAGAGAGAGGGGGATAAGGGAGAGAGGAGGTGTTGTGCGCTTAGTTGTAGCGCATGCCGGTGAACCGCGCTACCACTAAGTTCACAGTGGTAGCGCGGTCTTAGGATCCCACGCTACTATTAACTGCTCTGGCCAGCTGATCCTGTTTATCTATAGTAACAGCGCGGGGTTGCATATGCGCGCTACTACTACCAACTTAGTAGTTGTGCAGTTTTTATACCCCATGCTACTACTATGGCTTATCCTGAAGGCATGATGAGAACCCCTTAGTAGTAGCGCTGGGACGTTAGACCCATTACCCCACGCTACTGGTAAGCTGCTGTGTATAAGGTTTTCCCTAGTAGTGCTAGCTCATTCATCAAAGATGGTTAAGTTTCCTGACCATGGACATGTGTTGTCATTTGATGAACGGGGTCACATCATTAGGAGAATCATATGATGGACAAGACCCATCCGTTGGCTTAGCATAACGATCGTTAAGCTTTATTGCTATTGCTTTCTTCATGACTTATACATATTCCTTTGACTATGAGATTATGCAACTCCCGAATACGGGAGGAACACCTTGTGTGTTATCAAACGTCACAACATAACTGGGTGATTATAAAGATGCTCTACAGGTGTCTCCGAAGATGTTTGTTGGGTTGGCATAGATCAAGATTAGGATTTGTCACTCCATGTATCGAAGAGGTATCTCTGGCCCTCTCGGTAATGCACATCACTATAAGCCCTGCAAGCAATGTGACTAATGATTTAGTTACTGGATGATGCATTACAAAACGAGTAAAGAGACTTGCCGGTAACGAGATTGAACTAGGTATGATGATACGGACGATCGAATCTCGGGCAAGTAACATACCAATGACAAAGGGAATGACGTACGTTGTTATGCGGTTTGACCAATAAAGATCTTCGTAGAATATGTACGAGCCAATATGAGCATCCAGGTTCCGCTATTGGTTATTGACCGGAGATGTGTCTCGGTCATGTCTACATAGTTCTCGAACCTGTAGGGTCCACACGCTTAACGTTCGATGACGATTTGTATTATGAGTTGTGTGTTTTGGTGACCGAAGTTTGTTCGGATTCCCAGATGAGATCACGAACATGATGAGGAGTCTCGAAATGGTCGAGAGGTAAATATTCATATATTGTATGGTTGTATTCGGATATCAGAATGATTCGGGTATTTTACTGGAGTACCGAGGGGTTACCGGAACCCCCCGGGGGAAATATTGGGCCATAGTGGGCCTTAGTAAAGAGAGAGGAGGGCTGCAAGCACTAGTAGAAAAGGGGCCAATGGTCCAGGCCGGTCCAGCCCATTAGTCCCGGTTCAATCCAGAACCGGGACCAATGGGGCATTGGACCCGGTTCGTGAGCCCCGGGGGCCGGCCGGGCCACGTGGGCCATTGGTCCCGGTTCGTCTGGACATATTGGTCCCGGTTGGTGGGACGAACCGGGACCATTGGCCCTCGCTCCTGGCCCACCACCATTGGTCCCGGTTGGTGGCTTGAACCGGGACCAAAGGCTGCCCATTAGTCCCGGTTCATGCCACCAACCGGGACTAAAGGGTTGGTCCTCGTTGCGGCCAGAGTTTAGTCCCACCTCGCCAACCGAAGGGGAATCAGACCTGTTTATAAGCCCCTCCCTCTCTGCCATGTTGAGCTCCTCTCAAAATGAATATATATGCCCTTATACAGGGAATTTAACCAAAATTCATACTGAATTTCTCTGAAGTTAGTAGAAATTTATTATGAATTTAGGTTGAATTTTCTCTATAAGCGCATCTATGCTCATTTCTGAGTAGCTTTTTATATATTTTTTTCTTTTCTGCTATATTTATTTTTTTATTTTTATTTCTGAGTTGTAATAAGTCATTAAAATAAGCATCTATGCTCATTTTTTAGTAAAGTTAATCACAACTATTTTTTCTTCTATTTATTTCTGAATTGTAATAAGTCATTAAAAATAAGCATCTATGCTCATTTTTTAGTAAAGTTAATCACAACTATTTTTTCTTCTATTTATTTCTGAATAGTTTTTTATATAGTTTTTTCCTTTTCTGCTATATTTATTTTTTTCTTTTTATTTCTGAGTTGTAATAAGTCATTAAAAATAAGCATCTATGCTCATTTTTTAGTAAAGTTATTCACAAATATTTTTTCTTCTATTTATTTCTGAGTAGTTTTTTATATAGTTTTTTTCTTTTCTGTTATATTTATTTTTTTCTATTTATTTTTGTGTGGTAATAAGTTATTAAAAATAAAAAAGAGGCGCAATGCTAGTTCATTCACTTCAAGCCGTTCGAAATAGTGTAAACTGCACTGCACATAGCTCCGTGCAGTCTACCCTATTCCTCAAGGCTTGAAGCGAACCAACGTGCAGGTGAGCATTGAGCCTCTTCTTCATCGTCTCTGCACTCAGGGCTTATAAACAGCTGCGAGTGCCTCTCGCTTGGCGAGGTGGGACTAAAAAAACAGCTTCATAAAATAAATAAGTAAAGAAAAAAGTGCCTCCTACTGGGCCCCCACGGCCTGGATACGTCTAGAAACCCACCATGGGCCAGGATTCAGGCCCGCAGGTGGCCCATTAGGACCATCAGGCAAAGCAGTAGTAAGTAGGCCCGTAAGCCTGCAGTGGAGAGAAGCTCGAGAGGGGAGCAGCAGTGGGGCTTATAAACCACTGCGCGCCCCTCTCAGCTAGCGAGGTGGGACTAAACTTTCGTGCCGCACCGTGCCAGCACACGGCCATTGGTCCCGGTTCGTGGCTCCAACCGGGACCAATGCCCACCCTTTAGTCCCGGTTGGTGGCACCAACCGGAACCAAAACCCTCTGCTTCCCGCCCTTTGGGCTGCTGAAAAGAGGCCTTTGGTCCCGGTTGGTGCTACCAACCGGGACTAAAGATTGCATTGGTCCCGGTTGGAGCCACGAACCGGGACCAAAGACTTTGCTATATAAGGAAAATTTCAGAACCGCGCGCCGTCGCCGACCCGCCCCAACGCCGTCGCCGCCCCGCCCCGACGCCGTCGCCGCCCCGCCTCGCCCCGACGTCGTCGCCGCCCCGCCCCGACGCCGTCGCCGTCCCCATCGTCGCCCCCCGTCCCCGTCGCCGCCCCGTCCTGCGCCGTCGCCCGTCGCCGCCCCCGCCACGCGCCATCGCTGTCCCCTTCGACACCCCGTCCCGTCGTCGACGTCCCCGTCATCGCCGTCTCGCGCCTCCACCCCGTACGTCGCCGCCCCGTACGCCCCCGGCCCGTCGTCGCCGGCCCCATATTTTCCGTTTTCTGTTTTTTAGATTAAGGTCAAAGTTTTAGCTAGCTAAATGAATTAGATTAATGCATGTCAAATTAGATGAATTACCTAGATAAGAATGTTAGATTAATGTTAAATGTTAGATAAATTAGATAGAAAAATTAGATATTAATGTCAAATGTTAGATGAATTAGCTAGGTATTAATTAATGCTAATTAGATGAGTTAGTTTTTTATATTTTTTATTATAGATGAATTAGATATATTAATGTTAGACGAATTAGTAAGTGCTTAGTTAAATTAGTAAGAAAATTAATAAGTGCTTAATTAATTGAATTAGTAAGCCCTTAGTTGAATTAGTAAGTGCTTAGTTAATAGATTTTTTTCTATTAATTTGTTCATAGTATGTTTGGTGATATTTAGATTGTGTTAGTAAGTACAATAATTGAACTAGCTAGTTAGAAAAATATAATTAATATTTTATTTAGATTTTTTTGGTAATATAGTTAGTTAGAAAAATATGAGTTAGTTAGAAAAATACTAGTTTATTTTTAGTAAGTACTATATAGTAAATGCTACTTTGTTTTTAATAAGTACTACTTTATTTATTTATAGTAATAAGTGCGTAGTATAGTTGAACTAGATAGTTGATTTAATTAATAAACCTACTTCATTTAACTATATATAGAAGTAGTTTGTAGTAAGTGCTACTTTATTTATTTATAGTAAGTGCTACTTTATTTATTTATAGTCAGTACTACTTTATTTATTTATAGTAAATGCTTAGTATAGTACTTTAACTAGATAGTTGATTTAATTAATAAAACTACTTTATTTAACTATATATAGAAGTAGTTCCCGCATCGACGTCGGCGATGCCTATCCCGCATCCTCGTCGTCGTCGACTCGGCGGTGGAGGCTTGCTTGATCAGGGCCATGTTCGGGACTGGGCTCCGCCGGGCTGGTATTGGGAGGTGCTACCTTCCGGGGGACGTAGGTTGGTGAGGAGGCAGCACGTTGTTGACCCGATCCTTGTTTGGTGGCGGTCGCGTGGGCCAGTGACGGTGCCGAGGCTTCCGGACACCGCGGAGGTGGTACGTCACCGTGTCAGCGAGGAGGACGAGCACGCGTCGATACCCGTCGGGCGCTACCGTTCTAGTTGTATTAGTGATGTTATATTAGTGATAATATTCGACGATGTACGAACACCAAGAAATGATGTACTTTTGCTTATAATTATTGAATGCATGCTAATTTGAATACTACTTTATTTTATGATTTGGTTTTGCTTATTTTTATGATTTGGTTTTGCTTATTGAATGCTCATATTGGATAAGTTCTCCTTCATTTGAATTATGAATATAGGCCGGAAATGTCGTACTCGGACGACGAAAACCGCCCGGGGGAGTGCGACTGGTGCCACGACGACCGAGGTATCTGCGACAGGTTCATTGAGCTGGACGAAGATCTGCGCTTCAGCATTAAGCTCGACGAGAAATTCGATGTTCATACTGTACGCAATGACGACAATAGTTATTTTTCGTAATTAATCATGACTTCAACTATTTTAATCATGACAATATTTTTCATCTTTTCCAATTCGACTAGCTTATCCCATGCTTTGCAAGACGTTATGTCTTGGAGAGGTTGGGTTTTGAAGACCATGAAACTTTTGAAACCAAAAAAATTATCCTAAGTACCCATCATGGTGTGGATTTTCAAGTAAAGCTATACAATACTCAGAGTGTAACCCATTTTGGTTGCAAAAATTGGGAAGCACTTTGCAAGATGTATGGTCTTGATGAGGGTATGCTTGTCACCATGGATCTTGGTGATCCTACAATCGAGCAAGAGAGACCTTCGATTTGGGTCCTTGTGGATACACCTCCAATTCTTCCCCCATGTGAGCTTAACATAGTTATTAATTAATTTATATTGTTTATTTCAAAATAGTTGACAGCTTATTTCCATTGACAGCTTATTTTGATTGTGCAAAGAATGTGCGGAAGATGGTAGACAAAACCCACTACACCGATGGCTCCGAATTAACTTATAAGGAGAAAAATCATCTGATCGCATTTTGTACTGATCTTGAAAATTACAATGTCTACAATCGAACTCCTCAACATTATGGTCAATACGTGCCACTAGTGCACGTGTTGAACTACGGTAACTACCATGGAGATACCCTGGTAAGATTTTTTACTATTACGACATCCGTGCATCCTTTTGCATACTTCTAAAACTAATACATCATTGCTAACTACGAAGTTATTACTATGTTTTTCAACAGAGAATCCCAGAGGATTGTGTGCCTGATTTGATGTATGAGAATGGCAGCCTTCATGTTTTGAACATATATCTAGGTCATCCTACGAATCTCAACTGTCCATACTGGATTTCTAAAAGAAGTGGAGACATGACAATTAAAGAATGGAAAAAAATGTATGGACAGTCGTAAGGAGCTTCTTGGAAGCAAAAGGAAGTGAAGCGCAAGAATTGGAGATAGGATGATCTCCATTCTTCATAATGGAGAGTCAGGGTCTATATTGTTTTATGCTATTTTACCTTAAGGGTGTTTAATTAGGTCCTACCTGATACTGATGATCATGTGCTAAGAACAATTATGTAGGGTTGGGTTCGATGACTATGAGGATGATGATCGTATGACTTATTATTAATAACGAGTAGAAGTTGTATGATGATGCATGATTAGTAGGACTTGTTATTATATATGATGATGTATGATGCGAGCACGCATGAGCATGTTATATCAGCGGGTGAAATGAACATAGCAGCAGCGTTGATAAACCAAGGACGAAGATATAAGAGAGGACACTTCTCTCTATTAGCCAGCTAATAACAACCTAAAAATAACCCCCAAAACCCCTAAAGCAGCCACTTTTATAAAAAAAACATGGACTTTTGGTCCCGGTTGGTGCCACCAACCGAGACCAAAGGCCCCCCTGACTGGGCTCGGCGGACCGGCCACGTGGAGGCACATCTGTCCCGGTTCGTGTTTGAACCGGGACTAATGGGTGGAGGTATTTGTAACGACCCATTAGTCCCGGTTCATGAACCGGGACTAAAGGCCCTTACGAACCGGGACTAATAGGTGTTTTTCTACTAGTGAAGGGGTGGCCGCCCCCCTATGGCAGTCCGAATTGGACTAATGGGAGGGGACGGCGCCCCCCTATCCCTTTCCCTCTCCCTCTCCTTCCTTTTCCCTCCGGTGGAGAAAGGAAAGGGCCGGGGGCGGCGAATCCTACTTGGACTAAGAGTCCAAGTAGGACTCCCCCCATGGCGCGCCCCTCCTGGCCGCCGACCTCCTCCTCCCCTCCTTTATATACGGGGGCGGGGGGAACCCCAAAGGCACATCAATTGTT
>LR880971.1:93239709-93249721 GCA_904067115.1 Aegilops sharonensis | reverse complement strand
TCCGGTCATAGCGTCCTAGTGCTTAGGCGAAGCCCTGCACGGATCACATCACCATCACCGTCACCACGCCGTCGTGCTGATGGAACTCTCCCTCGACCCTCTACTGGATCAAGAGTTCAAGGGACGTCATTGAGCTGAACGTGTGCTAAACATGGAGGTGTCGTACGTTCAGTACTTGGATCGGTTGGATCGTGAAGACGGTCGAGTACATCAACCGCGTTAATCTAATGCTTCCACTTTCGGTCTACAAGGGTACGTGGACACACTCTCCCCCTCTCGTTGCTATGCATCTCCTAGATAGATCTTGCTTGAGCGTAGGAATTTTTTTGAAATTGCATGCTACGTTCCCCAACAACCTCCTCTCCTTGATCCTCCTCCCCCTCCCCCCAGAGCCCTCCACCCTCCTTGCACCTCCCTCGTCCGCAACCGCTGGCTCCACCTCGTCTCCGACACCGGCTTCTTTCGTCGCTTCCGCCTCCACCACCGCGGCAACCCTTCCCTCATCATTTTTGCGACGGCTTCCACTTCAAACACACAATGGACCCCCCAGCCCCAACCGTGTCTCGCGTTGTCGCTTCCCCTTGCGGCTCCGCAATGATGAGGTCGGCGAACATTTCAAACTCCTTGCATGCCGCCACGGCCTTGTACTCGTCTTCCACGTATCACGAAACTAACTCCTGGTGTGGGACCCCTTCACCGGCGACCATCATTGCATTGCCCTTGCCCCGGGATTTCCCATGTGTCGGAAGGCGTCCCTGAATCCCCTGATCAATGGGGCGGTGCTTCGCACTGCCAGTCCAAAGGATGACCACATCCAGGTGGTCTTGGTAGTGGCAGACAACGACGGCAAACAACTTAGATTAGCTCTCATCTGTGTTTACTCGTTAGAGGCCGGCATGTGGGGTAATCTTATCACTACACCACTTCCAGCCAGGGCTTCTAGTAATGTGACCCTAATGCCTGTTCCGATCGATATGAGGTGGGGATTTCCTTTACTGGAAACTTTTCCGTGGCGAGCCTACCATCCTTGAATTTGAGGGTAGGCACAGAGTAGTTGTGATACCTGTGCCAGTGAACAGGAATGCTGATGGCAATTGCCACTTCTGGGTTATGCGGGCAGATGGTGATGGGCTTCAAAATTTAGTGCCCAGTTATGGAAGAGGAAGATTGATTCTGATGGTGTTACTTCATGGGCGCTGTGAAGAACTTGAACTAAACAAGTTACTTTCCACGAATTCAGAGATTGAGAGAGGGTACCTAGAGGGTGGAAAGTGGTAGCGGATAATCCGAAATATCCGATATTCGTATTCGAGAAAATGCTTATTCGTATCCGAAATATCCGCATCCGAACCAAAATGGAAATGAAAATTATCCGTATCCGAATTTATTAAACAAATAAAAAATAAAATATGATAGGAGATTTTGACACAAATATGGATATGGAAGTGGATATATCCGTATCCGAATAAGACTTTGGGAGGTAATTTTCAAAATTCTAGACCCAGTATTCCAATTATCCAACATAAAAGCCAAATAAAGGGTCAAATTTTACTCTTTATATGATTAAACTTATAAATTATTATGCATTACAATAGTATTTATTCATAAACCTATTTATCATTGACTTATTGTATGTCACAAGTTGATTTTTTCAGGTCACATAGCTACCGAGTAATTTACTTAAGCAATATGTTGATATTATTTGTATCCGTTCCGAATCAAGAAAATATTCGATACGTATCCGTATTCGAATAATATCCGAGCCGCATCCATATCCGATAACATCCGTATTCGGATTCGGATTCGTTTCGGAAATATGAAAATGGAAGTGGCAAGAGCAATATCCGATCCGCATCCGATCCGTTTCCATCCCTATAGAGATTGTAGGATATGCTAAAGGTGGGGAAGGCGGCATAAATGTAAATGTGTATTCTTCGGAGCCACCATTCGAAGTAGCTGAAAATTTATTGTGGTTTTTTCCTGGAATAACGGCAGAAAGAAAAACCATACAGTCATGCGTTTTTTAGGGGTCATACAGTCATGCGTATGCCAGTAATTTTTACCATTTTTAGTAAAGTATTTTTTACGTCATGGGCTTCATTCTTTGCAACACATCAGTTATTATGGGCCTTTTCCTTGCAGATGGTGGGCTCAAATTATGTCTAGTTAGGGCATCTCCAGCCGCGCCCTCAGGAAAGCCTCCCCAGGTGAATTTTTTCGCGCCGGCGCCGAGAAAACGGCCCAGTCGCGCCCCCAGGAGCTCGATTTTCGCCGGCTTGGGCCGAAAACAGCGCCGGCGGACCCAGCCCGAAACCGGTGCGCTGGGGGGCGCCGGGGCGAGCTGTTTTGGCGCGAAAAAGACGCGGGCCAGCCGCGTCAGCGACTCGGCGCCTCGTCTTCCCCCAACGGCCTCGGTTTCCGTGGGGAATCAATGGCAAGACTGCCGCCGGTCAGCCTTGCCATTGATTCCTCACGGGCGGCGCTTCACGGGACGGCGCGCCAACGTCTCCCCTCCCTCGCATGCGTACACACGGGCGCGGCCCGGCTATAAAAGCCGGCGGCCTCCACTCGCCTGTGCCCACACCAGCCCCGCCCCTCGCCGCCGTCCAGCCCCTGCCTCTCCCTAGCGCCGCCGCCCAGCCCCTCCCTCTACCTCTCCCGAGCCCGCCCAGCCCCGCCGTAGCCATGGCAGAACGCTTCCCCGGAGACGAGGCGGCGGCCAACGGCTTCGGCTGCCGTTCGCTCCGCGAACAGGAGTCCTGGCTCCTGTTCCAGGCGAACATCCCGGCGCCGCCGGACATGCGCGCCGGGCCAACGGGGTGGAGACTTAGCGCCGGGGGAGTGCCCATTCCCCCGTTGCCCGACGCCGTGGCGAAGCCGAAGTACTTTGCCGAGGAGGTCGAGATCGTACCAACGCCCAACTCTCCCTCCCCCAGTACACCGCCGACAACCACGCGGCCTGGGCGGCGTATTTCGAGCGCCGCCAGCAGCAGCGACTGGCGTTCACCAACGGCGCGCCGGTGGTCGGCGGCCGGCAGAACAGCGAGGGGCGCCACCTCTGGTGGGGCGTCCCCGGCCGCACACTCGAGGGCATGCTCACGTACCTCGAGGGCGGCAACGACCCGCCGTTGGCGTACCCCCCGGCGCAGCACCGACGCGTCGGGCCATGGGCGCCAAGGAGGTTCGGGTCCTCCTCCTCCTCTTCCTCCTCCTGATCCTCATCGCACTCCTCCGGCACTCCGGCCCTGCTCGGCGTCAAGGCCGAGCCCGCGGCGGAGTCGCCGCTCGGCCGGCGCACTCGCAGCGCCGGCATCGTCATCAACGAGGGCGGCCGGCGCGCCTCCTCCTCGTCGGTTCCTCCGCGCTTCGTCAAGCCAAAGACGGAGCCGGGGCTGGCGCCGGTGAAGACGGAGCCGGGGCTGGCGCCAGTGAAGGCGGAGTTCGACGACGACGACGCGGCCCTAGAATGGGCGCGCCAGGACTCCATTGCGATGGAGAAGGCACGCCGGGAGAAGGCGAATGAGCGCCAGCGCGCCGCCCTGCGCCGCTTCGAGGAGCGCCGACGCGACCGCGATGAAGACGGGGTCGTCGTCCTATGCGACAGCGACGACGACGACGACGACGCGCCGCCGCCAGTCCGCCATGGCGACGCCGGGTCCAGCAGGGGCGCCCGCGTCAAGGAGGAGAAGGCCGACGACGACGATGGCGGCGACGACTTCAGCCCCTTTTTTCTTTTTTAGATTAGGTTAATGTAATGAAAATGCGTGAACTTCGCCGAAATTTGCCATGTTTAGCCGAAATTTAACTACTTCTAATCATAACTTCGCCGAACGGCCCTTCTTTTTTTATTTTAATACGCGCCTGGGGCGGCACTGGGGGCCTACGGCTGGGGACCGACTCGCCCCCAGGGCCATTTTTTGCGCCGGCTCACCCCCAGGCGGCGCTTTTAGACGCTCCCTGGGGGGCCAACGGCTGGAGATGCCCTTATGGGCTCTCAGCCTCTCACCCTCTCTGGCAGTGTCAGCGATATTCCACTTCACATTCCGCACAGTGAGATGAGTAGCCGCCGCCACCCCCGCTCGCCGGCGGCGCCGCCGCTGGAGGACGGCAACCTCCTCTCCGAGATCCTCCTGCGCCTCCCCCCCGAGCCGTCATCCATCCCCCGCACCTCCCTCGTCTGCAAGAGCTGGCTCGGCCTCGTCTCCGACCCCGGCTTCTCCCGCCGCTTCCGCCTCCACCACCGCCGCAACCCTCCTCTCTTCGGTTTGTTCGACGACCTCCACTTCATACCTACAATGGAGCCCCCCAATCGTTTCCCGTACAACCGCTTCTCCCTGCAGCTCGACGACGGCAGAGACGCCCGTTTCCTGCTCCTAGGATGCCGCCACGGCCTCGCGCTCATCTTCCACGCATCACGGAACCGGATCCCGGTCTGGGATCCCGTCACCAGGGACCAGCACACGCTTGCCTTCCCCCCGGGCCTCGACACATGGGTTACCCCGATCCACGGGGCGGTGCTTCGGGCTGCCGGAGACGGCCACCACTTCCAGGTGGTCTTGGTAGGCATCGAAACAAGCAAACAACAACGTACACGAGCGATCGCCCGTGTGTACTCGTCCGAGACAGGCACATGGGGTAATCTCATGTCAACACCGATTTCACCCAAGGCTTCGACTTCTATGATCCAATTTCCCCCTATGATCAATATGGGATCTCCTGGTGTCCTAGTTGGGGATTCGCTTTACTGGTTACTTGCTGGCTGTACTGCTGACATCCTCGAGTTTGATTTGGATAGGCAGAGCTTAAGTGTGATACATGTGCCAGTGGACATCTATGCTAGGGGCAATTCCCACTTCACCGTTATGCGAGCAGATGATGGGGGGTTTGGTTTCCTTTCTCTGTCAAGATGCACCGCACAATTATGGAAAAGGAATATTGATTCTGATGGTGTTGCTTCATGGGTGATGGGAAGAACTATTGAAATGGACAAGCTACTTTCCCTAAATTCAGTGAAGTGGGGAGGGGTCCTTATGATACTAGGGTTTGCTGAGGACAACAATGTGGTGTTCCTGTCGACACTTACCAGCCTATTCATGCTACAGCTTGAGTCATTGCAGTTGAAGAAAGTTTTTGATACTGAAATCGTGTGCTGCTATCATGCATTCGAAAGTGTCTATGCTGCAGGTAATAGCATTCGTTTGCAATGTGGGTATAACAAAATCAAGATATGTTTTGTTAATTGGTTGGTTCATGTCATTCACATTGTTTTGTGTTCAGCCAACAATTTCAAGTAGTGCCATATCACTTGTTTCATCTGCTGCTTGATGATATTTTCAACATGTAGTGATGTTGTTCTCTAGTGCCTCGGCGGCCGGGCCGTGCCAGGCATGATTAGGATGGGCCGTGCCGGGCCGGGCCAGGCCGGCCCGTTTGGCCAGCTATACTCCTCCCCATGAGCTGCCACCACCCCCACTCGCCGGTGGCGCCGCCGCTGGAGGACGACAACCTCCTCTCCGAGATCCTCATCCGCCTCCCCTCGGAGCCCTCCTCCCTCCCGCGTGCCTCCCTTGTCTGCAAGCGCTCGTTCGGCCTCGTCTCCGACCCCGGCTTCTCCCGCCGCTTTCGACTCCACCACCGCCGCAACCCTCCCCTCCTTGCGTTCTTCGACAAGTTTCACGGCATCTACTCTGCAATGGAGCCCCCCAATCGTGTCCCGGAGGGCTGCTTCTCCTTGCAGCTCGACGACGGCGAGGGCGCCCGTTTTCTGCTCATCGGATGCCACCAAGGCCTAGTACTCAGCCGCCACAGATTGCTGAACCAGCTCCTAGTCTGGGATCCCGTCACCGGGGATCAGCACAGGCTTGCCAGTCCCCTGGGCTTCGAGACATTCGGACCTCCGGTCCACGGGGCGGTGCTTCGGGCTTCCGGAGACGTCCACCACTTCCAGGTGGTCTTGGTACGCACAGAAATAAGCAACCAACATTCACGTGCGATCGCCCGCGTGTACTCGTCGGAGACCGACATATGGGGTAATCTCATGTCAACACTGCTTCCACCCAAGGCTTCGAATTCTCTCATGCTATTCCCCCCTAGGATCAATATGGCATTTCCTGGTGTCCTAGTTGGGGATTCGCTTTACTGGTTGCTTTCTGGCAGTGCGGCTGACAACCTCGAGTTTGATTTGGGTAGGCAGAGCTTAAGTGTGATACATGTGCCAGTGGACATCTATGCTAGTAGCGGTTTCCACTTCACCGTTATACGAGCAGATGATGGGGGGCTTGGTTTCCTTTTTCTGTCAAGATCCACCGCACAATTATGGAAGAGGAAGATTGATTCAGATGGTGTTGCTTCATGGGTGATGGGAAGAAAAGAACTTTCGAAATTGACAAGCTATTTTCCCTTAATTCAGTGGAGTGGGGAGGGGTCTTTACAATACGAGGGTTTGCTGAGGACAATAATGTGGTGTTCCTGTCGACAGCTACCAGCCTATTCATGCTACAACTTGAGTCATTGCAGTTGAAGAAACTTTTCGATACTACAATCGTGGGCTTCTATCATCCATTCGAAAGTGTCTATGCTACAGGTAATAGCATTCGTTTACAATGTAGGTATAACAAAATCAACATATCTTTTGTTAATTGGTTGGTTCATGTCGTTTACATTGTTTTGTGTTCAGCTAACAATTTCAAGTAGTTACATATCACTTGTTTCTTTTGCTGCTTGGTGATATTTTCAACATGTAGCGATGTTGTTCTGTAGTGTTTTCTTCTTTTCTTCTATGTGATGTGATCTAGGAAAACATCGGTTAGTGATACCTAGCCAGTTTTGCTTCTGTAGCAATGTGGTTCTACTGTATCATGATTTTGAGTTTCCTCAGTTGAAGCCAGTGGGTTACTCTTAAATCCAAAACAGAGTTAACTAGTTGGTTTGGTGTTTATCAGACAGTTCATGTTTCTCTTTTTTAGAAGAGTCATGTTACAAGCGGCGAGTTCATTAGTACCAGAGTTAATCAATAAGTAAATTTTATTAGTTCTTTTCTGGCTAAATTTGTTTTAAAAAATTGAATATTCAGGATCACTTCTATCTAGAATTTCTTAGTATGAATTTTATTTATTTTATTTATCCGATATGATATAACACGAAACTGGCTTCAGAATAATTTTATCTAACGTCTCCCTTCTGATCAGCTAATAGTCTGAGCTTGCATATTCTTCATTTAGTGACACTAGTGAGGATACACTGTTTTGAGAATACTATCTATATTTGATACTAGATGGGGTTCTGTTTATCTACTCCTATATTGTATTTAACTTGGTTGTTTTACCTATATTACATATGTGATTTTATCTAAATATCTCATCGATGTCCTCATATCTATTTGACTTTTTGTTTGAATGATGTTGCTCCCTGACCTCATATGCTTGTAGGCACGGGCATTGGTGGTGGACATGGTGGATCTGAACTTCTGCACAACACATAAGATGATTGGTCAGATAGATATTGCTATTGTGATGTATTCGATTGAGTAGGTAAGCTTATCTTCAAGTGGTAGCTGAGTGAAGCATTTTTCCTTTTCCTTGCTCCATGGATATTTGTATGTGTTATTTTTAACTGTTGCTACACTGCATTTGATATTTTTGTGGCTGTGAAATTTATTAAGAGTGAGGTTTTTACGCTGTCATAGTAATTGATAACCAATAATACTTGACCATTTGACTTAAAGCTTCCTTTATAGCAATTGCCATTTCACATTGCTGTTCATTTGGGAGCTTTGTAATACCTAGTGTTTACTTGTAGTTCTTGTGCAATTATACTAATGTAAGGCTCTTAGGCGAGTTGCTTATACATATATTTTTAGCTTAGTTTGTTTGTCACTCTTAACTCGCATGTGTAAGCGGCTATGAACCTCTCAGCTTTTTGTAAGTCATTATTAAGGAGCTGGAAATATTGAAGTAGACAGTTTAGTTCATATTCCATGACCTATCTAATAAAATACGATAATCTTCTTCCCAAGGAAATACTCCCTCCGTTCCTAAATATAAGTCTTTTTAGACATTTCAAATGGACTACAACATACGGATGTACTGTGTTTGATAGCGAAGTATTGAAAAACTAAAGTATTGGAAAACTGCAGTAATTTAACAAGTAGGTACAAAATACCACAGTTTTGACATTACAGCGAATTTTGAAGTATTGAGAATACTATGGACCTGTTTGGCAAAAGCTTGTATACGCTGCAGTTATAAACACGCTCATTGCTAGCTAGCTAGAAGTTCCAAGCTGATGTACGGCCATGCACAAACTAGTACGACCATGCACTAGCTCAACAACCAATATGAACACACCATACACAAGCTCCATGTTACACTGATAAAAAGGAGTTGGTTGTCGATTACCACACATGCCATCACGTGCAGCAAGGACATGATCAGTCCATCTCGACCTGGCAAGTCCAGCATACATAGCAAAAACAAAATCAAATCCCCACACACCTTCGCTAGATGAGGATCTGGAAATGTAGGGAACACAGATTGGGATGAGATGACTTCAGTAGGGAAAGTCGGAAGCAGCGGCAATCGGAAGTAGCAAGCAGAAAGATGCAATGAAGGACAGTGTACTAATCATTTTCCTCCCCTTTGTTATTTTTTTGATTTGTCCATGACCGCCGACCAAGAGGACAGGCGGTGGTGATGGGTTGGGAGTGAATCGAAGATAACACTCGTTCTTTCGTCTTCTCTGTTTTTTAAAAAGAGGTCGGAGGTTCTTTTTTATATGCAGAGAAAATACCATGGTATTGGAAAAACTGTGGTATTAATACTACAGTTTTTTGTTCTCAACAAACAGCTCACAGTAATTAAAACAATGGTATTCCTAAAAACTGTAGCATTCTCAAAATACATAGAAAATACTTTGCTATCAAACGGGGCTTAGATTCACTCATTTTGCTCCGTATGTAGTCATTTGTTGAAATCTCTAGAAAGACTTATATTTAGGAATGGAGGGAGTAGACAACAAGTAATCTTAATGGTTACATCTAATAAACTCAGTGGCAGAGCTAGCCCAGATCTCCAAAAATATAGATGTGTGGGGTGGCCAAAGACTATATTTTCTCTAATTGAGAACCCTAAAAGGTTGGGGGGAGGTCCAGCCGTTGCTCCGCCAGTGAACTCTAGCATCTCTATAATTTGGGGCATATGCACTAATATTTGAGGATTCTGAATATAAAAAAAACTTAGTATGAAATTTTATTAATTATGATATTTACGTTATAGTTTGCATCACCTGGTACTGGTGCCTGCTCCTGCTACTCCCACAGGATTTGTCTTGGGTCCTGGATTGTGTGATGCTCTACATGTCGACGAGGTGATGTCTGTTTGTGGAGTATCGTTTAGAGTGTTTGTTTTTTGCTGGGTCCCGAACTGTGATGCTCTACATGGATTCGCTCCCGAATTGGTGGCTGTTTTATTGGAGTCTGTTCTCCTTTGCTCGAAAAATAATACTCCCTCCGTCCCACAGTGTAGGACGGTTTTTGCAACCTAAACATACATTGTAGGATGGACAGACTAGTTTTTATCACCCTCAGTTCTTAAGTGAACTTTACATATGAGATTACAATGTAAAGTCAGATTGATTACCTTACACTCTTTTTTTCTTTTTTTCTTTTTTGACAAAACAATAAGTTAATTCGAAAATTCTAGTACATAGGTTTTCGTTACCTCGGCTGTCTAAACCACTGTCTTCCCTAATAACATTGGTAAACCTAGATTCACCTGGGCTCACATTCAAACTGAAGCCCCTAAAGCAAAGGTCTTCCACTTAAGAACTTTTGGGTTGTGTACCCAGGCTTCATTGAGGTGGTTCAACACGCTTGGAGTCTTGCATGAAAAACAGGACGGCACCTGCACATCTCTTCTAAACCCTCTTACCTTTTGTTCTTATCAAATTAGGGTTGCTCTCCATGTACAGCACATGGTTCTTCAAAAAAAAAAACTGAAATATAGTTGATTCTGGA
>LR880971.1:93150948-93171166 GCA_904067115.1 Aegilops sharonensis | reverse complement strand
AACATGAATGATTTTGTGCTTAAGCAACCGCTCAACATGTGCTTGAAATTGCATACAGACATGAAACTCATCAGATTTGTGCTTAATGAGATAAATCCAAGTAAAGCGACTGAAAGCATCGATGAAACTGACATAATAGTTGTGACCACTGACAGAAGTTTGGGCATAGCCCCACACCTCCGAAAACACAAGTTCGAGAGGAGCCTTAACAACACGACTCGATACAGAAAAAGGCAACTGATGATTCTTGCCTTGTTGACAGGCATCACACACTAGAAACTCCTTATTACTAGACTCAACTGGAAGACGATGACGATGCAGCACATGGCGCACAATGGGAGTGGCAGGATGACCAAGGCGAGAATGCCACTGTGACGATGACACCCGAACACCACTGAAAACTTGAGATACTCGTGGCACACCAAGCGCTCGTGGTACATCAAGCGCATATAAGCCGTCGCGAGCTCGACCACTAAGAAGAACGGCCCTCGTGTCCCGGTCCTTAACAAAAAAATGGAAAGGGTGAAACTCAACAAACACATTGTTGTCATACGTCAATTTAGGAACTGGGAGTAAATTACGTGTGACTGAAGGAACACGAAGGACATCAAGGAGAAGCAAAGTTTTAGTGGTACGCGAAAGAAGAGATGCCTGACCAACATGTGAGATGGGCATACCTGATCCATTGGCAGTGCGGACCTGATCATGGCCGGTGTAGGGCTGGCGAGTAGCCAACTTGTCAAGCTGGCTCGTCAGGTGATCTGTTGCGCCTGTGTCCATGTACCAGGCGGGATCCACAGAATATGAAGGAGTGAACCCAGGGTCCTGTGTGGCGAGAGCAGCTTGCTTCTCGTTGCCCTTCCCATTGTTCCCAATGCCAAGGAAGTCACGTTTAAATCGACGATGGCACCGAGACGCCAAGTGTCCCTCAATGCCGCAAAGCTGACACTCCACCCCACCGCCACACGCCTCGCAGTGGAGCCGCTTGCGGCCGGCCGTTGGAGGAGCTGAAGCGGGCGGACGAGGCTGGTGGCCCGAGGACGGAGGCGGTTTCTGCTTAGCACCACGGGCACCCCCGCAGAGAGCAGCGTTCGCAGATGGGCCCTCCGTGTAGACTCCAACAGAGCGGCGAGCGGCGAGCCGCTGCTCCGTGCTGAGAAGGCGGGCGTAGAGGTCAAGGCGGCATGGGCGTGTCACGTCTGTTGACGTTTTCAACAAGAGAGTCATAGTCCTCATCAAGGCCATTGAGAATAAATGAAGTAAACTCCTCGTCACGGAGGGGCTTCCCAATTGAGGATAGTGTGTCAGCCAAGCTTTTGACCTTGTTGAAGAAGGCCGTAATGGAGAAATCATGTTTCTTGACCTCACCCAGCTGGTTACGAATGGCAGAAGAACGGGCCAACGACTGCGAGGAGAAGCTGGAATCGAGGGTAGCCCATGCATCCCTCGACGTCGCGGCAAAGACCACCATGCCAGCCACGGAAGGAGTGAGCGAGGACTGAATAGCACCCAGAATAACCTGATCCTGAGCAATCCACCGACGATGAGCAGGGTTGGGCACCATGACGGAGCCACCAGTGGCCGAGGGCACAGGAACAGTGGCCGGGGGACACGGCAGCGTACCGTCGACATACCCCTCAAGATAGTGACTACGCATCAGCGGCAACACCTGAGCGCGCCACAGGAGGTAGTTGTCAGCAGAGAGCTTCACCGTCACCAGATGAGCGAAGTGGAACGGTCCTGGTTCAGCCACCGGTGCGGAGAGCTGCGAGTCGTACGTCGGAGGGGCACTGTACGGAGTCAGCGCATCGGCCGACGGAGACGTACGGTAGGGTTGGTGATGACCGTGGGATGCCGGAGGAGGTACGCCGTAGGGCTGCAGCGACGCGACGTACTGCACAGGGGCAGCGTAGGGCGTGCCATACGGTGCCTCGTAGGGCCCCGCGGAGGACGAGGCATGCGGCACCGGTGCAGTGTACGGCGGCGGCGACGGCGCGACGTATGGCGGCGGATAGGGGCCGCCGTAGGGCACCTGGACGTGGGCACCAGGTGGACCGGAGCCCGGCGGCGCAGCACGTAGATGGGTTCCATCGGAAGGCAGCGGCGCAGCATACGTATAAGTCCCGCCGTAAGACTCCACGGATGGATCACGCTGCATGTGCATGCGATCGAAGGAAACGGAACGCTGGCGATCGGGATGCACGGCCGCATCGCGCGCGATCGCGGGCACTGGCGATTGAGGCGCGGGCGGGCGCGAAGCACCCGGCCGGGCCCAGGCGAGCGGCGCAGAAGCCATGAACGGCGAGTCCATCGCTAGGGTTGATAGAGGCGGCACGGCGGCGGAGGCCGACGCGGCGGCGACAGAGGAAGCGGAAGCACGGCGCGGATCGAACGCGTCGTCTGATACCATGTTAGACAAACCAGGGTTTGGAACAATGCTCGATACCCTTGATGGGTACGGCTGTCATATATTTATAAGAGGGAACCATACAAATACAGGTTATGTTACAACACGTATATATGCTATATACTTAGTCTAACAGGAACGCCAATACACATCGAGCTAAAAGATTCTAGGCCATTCCGTAACACCCCCAAAATGGATATGGAGTTGCAGTTCTCTCAAGCTAAAAAGCCTTTGCTTGGCTTATGGTACAAGACTCTGCCTCAACACTAGGGTCCTAGTTGTCCACCTAAATCAATTGGATGTAAGCTGCATGTCCTGTGTCCTCTGTACAACTGGTGCTCTTGAAACTGAGGATTGCATCTTCCATTTTGAATTCAGCATAGCTTGTTGAAGATATATGGTCATACACTGGCAACCTGTGCAGGACTTTGTACTGGTTATTAGATTGGGTTTAACTTTCTGCATGCCTTTCTTGTTAGACATAAGCACATCTTGTGTCCGACTAGGATTAGTAGTCCAAGTATTATTAGGATTCCTAGCCGTGTCGGTCAACGAGCTAGTCTAGCCTGCTATATATACATGTAGCAGCCCCTTGTAAACACCACAACGAAGAGAGTTCAAAGCAATAAAGAGAAAGTCCAGGAGCGACACGCCCCTGCGGCAATCAAAAATACATCGTTCAGTGTTTCCATTCGCTCCGCCGAAACGTGAGATCGATCCTGTCATAGCTAGTCAAACCAAGTTCGTGTACGTACGTTCCTAGACGTTTGTACGTGCACTGTTCCTGAAGATTAAATTTCCCTCTTTCCTCTGAAGGGTAAGTTTTGTCTGGTCCAAGATACATGTTGCTATGGTTTTTATACAGTTAATCTCTTCAACTTGCTAATGTTTAATAATTTAAATTGAATATGTAATACACTTGACATGCCCAGAGTCATTTATTCATCATAAAAACTGATTTCATTTGAGTAGTGGTATATTATTTTTTATACTATGCAGAGTAAACAAATATTTATTTCAGACTGAACGAAGTTTTACCTCCGTTCGGAAATAAGTGATGCTGTTTTGGTTGAACTAAAACAGCGTCACTAATTTCCGAACGCGGGGAGTATTAATTAATAAGACGATGCATGATATCTTTGCTTGAGGCTTCTACTGCATGAATTTTATCAGTTTTGATTTGCCACTGACTGTCTAGATTGCACGTTACTACAAATTATGCTTATTAACTATGACTTTGTGATAATCTAGGCAGTTCAGCATTTCCCTCGAAGGGTCTAATTGAGATATCTGAACCACTGTTTATTTACCTTCTGCTGAAATCTGATGTAGCCAAAGACTTAGATATATGTTGAAGTTGTGCCACTACAAATTAACTTTTTTCCTATTGGTTTGTCCAATGACGCTGAGATGATTCAGTTTTCTTTCGGTCTTCTTTTCCATGATGGTGGATCTATCTTTTTGTGTTTGAGTCATACAAAAATTTGTAAGATATAACTTGGTACATATTTCCTTGACTGACTGACACTGATTGCTCCACAGGTATCTATAGTTCTATTCTGGTGGTTGGCACACAGAAATGGCTTGTTGGGTGAAGGTTCTTCCATTTTGTGGGCTCCACTCAGATAAAAAATTGACCTTTTATCTATCATGCACCGTTGAACTGTGATGTGGACTTTGTAGGAGGTCATCACTTAATTTCTAACTTGTATTATCTAATTTCCATAGACAAATAGTCAACTGACATGAAGGCACAGTGGGTTCCTTCGGTTAATTAGTACCGTGAGGCTTTGTTTGCTTTATGCTTGCACAATGAGGTAAGCCGACCTTCTTCAGTTGATACTGCTTGCTGCTTTTGTCTTTGGGTTCATCGTCTTGCTGCTTTTCGTTTGATTATTTATTCTTCATGAGTTATCAGCCGGGGAGATACTGACGTCCAAATTCTGCTTGTGTTCCGCATTTTCCGTGTGTTTCGGTTGAAATTTTATCTGATGCTGCTTGATGAACGCTGAACTCCACCTGCCTGATCTGGTGTTGTTTTGGTGGCGATTCATCCTGGGTAGGGCATTAAAATGTAATTTGCTATACATGGCAGACATCCACGGAGTGAATCATGATANTCTTTCGGTCTTCTTTTCCATGATGGTGGATCTATCTTTTTGTGTTTGAGTCATACAAAAATTTGTAAGATATAACTTGGTACATATTTCCTTGACTGACTGACACTGATTGCTCCACAGGTATCTATAGTTCTATTCTGGTGGTTGGCACACAGAAATGGCTTGTTGGGTGAAGGTTCTTCCATTTTGTGGGCTCCACTCAGATAAAAAATTGACCTTTTATCTATCATGCACCGTTGAACTGTGATGTGGACTTTGTAGGAGGTCATCACTTAATTTCTAACTTGTATTATCTAATTTCCATAGACAAATAGTCAACTGACATGAAGGCACAGTGGGTTCCTTCGGTTAATTAGTACCGTGAGGCTTTGTTTGCTTTATGCTTGCACAATGAGGTAAGCCGACCTTCTTCAGTTGATACTGCTTGCTGCTTTTGTCTTTGGGTTCATCGTCTTGCTGCTTTTCGTTTGATTATTTATTCTTCATGAGTTATCAGCCGGGGAGATACTGACGTCCAAATTCTGCTTGTGTTCCGCATTTTCCGTGTGTTTCGGTTGAAATTTTATCTGATGCTGCTTGATGAACGCTGAACTCCACCTGCCTGATCTGGTGTTGTTTTGGTGGCGATTCATCCTGGGTAGGGCATTAAAATGTAATTTGCTATACATGGCAGACATCCACGGAGTGAATCATGATACATGAAGGAGTAGTTACATCCAAATAAAAATTCCCCCTTTGAATGAAGCCAGTAAAACTTGCCATGGTGGAACACGTATATAGTGAAATTCAGCCCAAAAAAGCTCTAGCCTTTAGTGAAGTTTTTAGTACGGTTTCTGTGTAGTTCTACATTTCTTTGATCGTGGCCAATATATTTATTTAGTATTTTCTCATTTTATTAGAAACATGCATGAATTTCATTAAGCTCTACTTTCTATTGACCACGTAGCTCATACGTTCCTAAAAACTACGAGTAGTATACAAACAGATGCATGCTTCATCCCCCACGAGCCATTCAACTGTCCATGACAACAGTGTATGCATCGACCAGATGCAGAGGCCGGGGTATTCCTCCTTTTCGAAAAAAAGCTAGGTAGTTCATCATTTCCCTTGAACGGAGATATTTGAACGACTACTTATGTTGTCATCAGATGTAGCCAAAGACTTAGAATATGTGAAAACTCTGGTCATACAAAAAAAAGTTGCTTCTTCGGAGTGAATAGTTCAAATGAAGCAACTACGTGTGCGATGCTTGGTGTATGATCTGGGTATGATGAGTGATCCGATGCCCCCCTGCAATTTGCTGCAGTGCATGAATGGTTTGATGAGTAGTTTCGGACAAAAAGTCTTGTCTTTAATCAGAGTATAGTCTAATCCCCTCTCCTTAGAGCATCTCCAGCCGTGCCCCCAACAGCCCCCCAGGCTCCTTTTTGGGCGCCGGCGCCCAAAAAACGACCCAGTCAGGAGCCCATTTTTCGCCAGTTAGGTCCAAAACTGGCGCCGGTGGACCTAGGCCGAACCCGGCGCGCTGGGGGACGCCCGGGGGCACCGGGGCGATCGTTTTTGGCGCGAAAGAACGGCGGGCCCGCCGAGTCAGTGACCCCCCGCATCGTCGTTCTCACATCGTCTCGGTTTTCCGTGGGGAATCAATGCCAAGGTTGCCGCCGGCCAACCTTCCATTGATTCCTCACGGGCGGCGCGGTGTGGCGACGCGCCCCCTTCCCGCCACGCGTACACACAACGCCACCCCGCCTCTATATAAAGCAGCGCCTCCCTCGCCGGTGGACACACTCGCCCGCAGCCCCTCTCTCTCCCCGTGCACAGCCGCCGCCGCCGAGCTCTCTTTCCCTCCCCGTTCACAGCCGCCGCAGACGATGGTCGATAGGTTCCCCGGCGATGGGGCGGCTGCCAATGGCTTCGGCCGCCGCTCTTTGCATGAGTGGGAAGCCCATCTCCTGCACGAAGCCAACTACCCAGCACCTCACGACATGCGCGCGCCGGGGAGGTGGAGGCTCAACGCCGGGGGCGTCCCTGTGCCCCCGCTGCCCGACGTCACGCGCCCCGACTACTTTCGCGCCAAGATCGAGCGTGCGCGGGCGTCCCTGACGAAGGAGCAGCGGGCCCTCTCGGAGTACGCCGCCGGCAACCATGAGTCGTTGGCGGCGTACTTCGAACGTCGGCACGTGGAGTGGCTAGCCTCCACCAACAACGCACCGGTGGTACGAGGGAGCAAAAACAGCGACGGCCACCGCCTATGGTGGGGCGCCCCCGGCCGCACGCTCCACACCGTCCTCGAGAACCTCGAGGGCGGCAACGAGCCGTGGCTGACTTACCCGGCCGCCCCGGTCTCCCGCCGAAGTGGCGGCCAATGGATGCCATGGAGGAACGGCTCCTCTTCCTCCTCCTCCCACTCCTCCGGGTCGCCGGTGCTCTTCAGCGTCAAGGCCGAGCCCACGAAAACGCCGCTCGGCCGGCGCACCCGCAGCTCCGACATCGTCATCAATGAGGGTGGGCATGCCTCCTTCTCGGCTCCTCCCCGCCTCGTCAAGCCGAAGACGGAGCCGGGGCTCGACGACGAGGCGGCCATGAAGTGGGTGCGGGAAGATTGGGCACGGCTGAAGATGGAGCGCCAGTGTCGCGCCCTGGCAGAGATCACCGCGCGCCGCCGTGGGCGCGATGAAGGGGGTGTCATTGTGCTTGAAGACAGCGACCATGACGCGCCGCCACCGGCCAAACCTGTCCGCCAGGGCGACCCCGGGCAGGGGTCCAGCAGCGTGAAGAAGGAGAAGGGCGACGATGATGGCGACGGCGGCGACGACGGCGCGTTAAGCGAGTTCTTCAGCCTGTAGTCGTGGCGCTTTGTTTTTTTAGTAAATTTTCTGTTTTCTATGTAAAAAATGTAGAACGCCGAAGTTTAATGTCCTGTTTGCCGAATCTTTGTAATGTTTTGCTGAATTTTAGCCGAATTTATTTTTAAAAATATTTTAAAAAGGGCGACTGGGGGCACCTGTGGGCGGCGGTTGGGAACCCGATAGCCCCCATGCCAATTTTTAGCGCCGGCTCGCCCTCATGCGGCGATTTTTATGCCTACCGGGGGCCAACGGCGGCGGGGCCCTCGCGTTCCCATGGTTGCTAGGGTTGGCACGGCGCAGCCCCTCCATCCTGGGCGCGACGCGGCAGCGCACGGGGTCGTGGTGGGCTCCCGTGTTCCTGTCAGGCTTCGGGCGGCATGGTTGGTGGCGGGGCGTGCGGTGATTGCTGTGGCGGCGGGGATGGCAGGCCAGATCTGCGCGGTGGCGGCTGCTCGCGACGCGGGAAGGGAGCGGCTGAGGCGGCAAGGACCTGCAGGCGGTGTGCGGCGGCTGATGCGCTCGTCGTCATAGGCATGGTGGCGGTGGTGGTGTTGCGTGCTGGCCGGATTTCGCCTTTTCCCGGATGGCGGTGCGAGTTTGGGGCCCCGGCCCGGTGCGGCTGCAGTCCCAGCTGTGGGTGGCGGCAACATGATGGCTTCGCCGTGCCAGCTCCACAGCAGCTCGGCTGGTCGACTGGGGCGGCTGCTGGCTTTCCGACGTCGGCTTGTCTGTAGGCACCCCGTTTCGACCTTCGGCCCTCTCCTCGTCGGCTGGTTGCTTCCTTCGTCGAAGGTTCGGCCCTCCACCGACTTCGGTCCATCGCTCGTCTCGCGCTCGGCAGCAGGACCGACCTCATCTCATGCCCGGCAGCAGGACCGACCTCGTCTCGCGCCCGGCAGCAGGACCGTGCTCGTCTTGCGCCCGGCAGCAGGACGGGTCGATGGAGGCCAATTTTGGCCGGCCTCTGGGTTTCGGCGTTGGGGGCAGCCCAGGGGTGTGAAAGGCGGTTCCTTTCCGCTCGTATCTTTGGTTAGGGTAGCGGTGGGTCTCGAGTGAGGTGGTGTCCAGGTCTTGGATGCCAGGGCGGCGGCCCTGGTGGTGGCTCCGCGGTGCTCTTGGGCAGAGCCCGTGGTTAGGTGCTGCACGATGGCCATGGCCGTGTGGGCGGCGTGGTCAATTGGGTGGGCGGCGTGGTCAATGGGATGTGGCGTCCGGTGGTGGTGAGTGTTGGCCGGGGTAAAACCTGTTCTATCTTCGGACAGACTGGCGGCGGTGAAGCTCGCTCCCTTCTTGAAGGCTTCGTCGTTGTTCTCTTTGCCCGTCGTGTTGCTCCAGGGAAAACTCTGATCCTCAGGTCGGGCAGTGACGGCGCTCTGGTGTCGTAACCTTCCTGAAGACGCCGCTTTGGAGCACACGGTTCGTCATATGCGGCTTCTTCTCTTCGCGTTGGTGTGTCCACAGTTGAGGACTCCGATTGCTCTTGTAGTATTAGGGGTAGTGTTGTTGCGCTCAGCGCTTATGTATCCAGCCTTGGGTGTGTACGTCTGTTGTGGTGGTGTTCGTTTGTATCTGAGTTGTGGTCGGTCATTACTTTATATATAAAGTGGGGCGAAAGCCTTTTTTGGTATTCCTCTGTTAGGGAGGGGGTTTATGCGGAGCGAAAGTCCCTAGACTTCAAAGGGATTTTTTTTTGGGGAGTCATGGTTAAGATCAATGTGCACCAAACCCCTGAAGAATGTTGTCTCTCTAAAAAGGGGTGATAAAAGACAGTTTTTTCTTGTCAAATACGAGCGCTTGCCTGGTGTGCTGCTTGTGGTCGGCCACTTGTATAAGGAACATGGTGATGGCGGCACTGGTCTTTAAGGATCTTCAGGCGGCTTGGTTCTGGGGTGCAGGTAGGGCTGTAAACAAGTCAAGTTTGAGCGAGTTGGCCTAGGCTCAGCTCAACTCATACTAAAATTCAAGCGAGCTTAAAATATACGAAGCTCAAGGCCGAGCTGTAGAAAGTGGCTCGTGAACAGCTTGTAACGATTTCGAGTTGATCTCGAGCTAGTTTCGAGCTAAATAAGATGATTTTTAAAATTATTTTAATGCAAATTTTAAAGTAAGATAGGCCACAACAGAACAGAAAAATCACTATAAATTCGAGTTATTCTTTCTCAAGTGAAGACTAGTATTTAATAACAGGAGATGATGGATAGAAGGCGACGAAGGTGCGCCAAATCTCAAACTTTGACCAAAATAACAAGATATTAAACATACAGTTGGCCACGTGATGAGAATAATTTTTTTTTCACGCTTAATTTCCATGTTTGCTAGTAGGTGAAGTGAAGAAAAAAGATCATACTGAACATATATGGAAATGAATGATCCTAATTCTTGGCAATAGATATGAAGGTTATTTAATATACTTATATGCTATCGAGCTGAAATGGGGCGAGCCAACGCTGACTGATCAAGATCGGTTCCTTTCTCGATCAAGCTACATGAAGTGTTCATACTCAGCTCATTTCTTTTCAAGTCAACCTCGAGTCGAGCTAAAATACGAGTCGATCTTGAGCGGCTTACGAACCTCGAGCTTTTATTGCAGCCCTAGGTGCAGGTGGTGGCCCTGTGCAAGGAATGAATAGCGGATCGACTGGGCAAGAAAGGGGACATAATTCGGCTGGAAGAGGTTCGGGGTGTGGCTTTGTTGCTGGATGAGGCAAAGGCAATTATCATACAGGCGGAGGCAGAGGCGGGCACATTTTAGGTATTGTTTTCCATATGGGCCGCCTTACGCATCGGCCGGGAAAGATCTGCCGTATCGCCAACCATGAGATGTATAGTTGTTCAGCTTCCAGCGTTGTTCTCATCATTGCAACAAGGATAGTGTTGCAGAATTCTTTGCAACAAAGTTTATGTTGCAGAAATCTTTTGCAACATAGGTGATGTTGTAGATTTTTTTTTCTTCACTATTTTGCAATGTAGGTGTTGTTGCGGGGAAAAAAATTGCAACACAGACAATATTTGCAAGGTTTTTTTTTTCTGTCTTCATTTTTATTGCAACACAATTGTTGTTATGGAAGGTAATTTTGCAACACACATGATGTTGCAGAAAGAGATACGCAAAGGACACGACACGTGTACACACAGCACGCAGAAACGGCGGTGGATCGCTTGCATGCGGTCCATCGGCTGAAGGCAAGCTTTCCTCAAAAAGGAGCATGCTACGCGGCGAATCGCAGCGCCGCGACAGCCACCTTTCCTACATGACACGTGTCCAAGTAAGGACTCACATGCACTACTGCAAGAATGCCTAGCAGTGACGGGCAAGACCCTCAGGGGCGCCCGCCACTAACTTTCTGCCACTGCTAACAAAGCATCAGTGGTGGGCTTTACCTATTGCCGGCCACAAGAATAATCCACTAACGACACTTTTTTTTTGCGAGAAAATTTCCGATCTATTCATCTTCAATCATGGCAGTACAACGAATACCAGAAATAATAGAAATCACATCCAGATCCGTAGACCACCTAGCGACAACTACCGGCACTGAAGCGAGCCGAAGGCGCGCCGCCGTCATCGCCCCTCCATCACCGGAGTCGGGCTCAACTTGTTGTAGTAGACAGTCGGGAAGTCGTCGTGCTAAGGCCCCGTAGGACCAGCGCATCAGAATAGCAACCGCCGCATATGAAGAATAACGTAGATCAGAAAAATTCAATCCGAAGACACACGAACGTAGACGAACAACGACGAGATCCGAGCAAATCCACCAAAGATAGATCCGCCGGAGACACACCTCCACACGCCCACCAACGATACTAGACGCATCGCCGGAACGGGGGCTAGGCGGGGAGACCTTTATTCCATCTTCAGGGAGCCGCCGCCGTCTCGTCTTCCTGAGCAGGACACAAACCCTAGGAAAACTGAAAGAAACGATTAAAAACGGAGCCCTCCCGCCGACCCACCGAGATCCACTGCGCCCCCATGGCCCTAAGGCCATCGGAGAGGAGGCGGACCTGCGGCGGCGACGGCGGGAGGAAAAAACTCTAGCTTTTTGTCGTGGAGAAGGAGATCCACTAACGACACTAACAACACTAACAGCACTAACTAGCAATGACGGGCCTCAATATTCACCCGCCTGATTTTACATTCTTTTAAAAAAAATATGCAGATCCCGGCGGCGCGGTGCCGGCAGTCCGTGGTGCTACCCTGCCCCAACTCTCAAGCTGGCACACACACGCAAGAACGCAAAATGTAGGGTGGCACACACACACACACACGCACACACCACGCGCACACACACACACACACACATACACACACACACACCGATGCGCTGCTGGATCTGCCGTCGAATGAGCCCGTTGGATCCGCCGCCGCGATGGATCTGCTGCCGCACGCTCGTTGGATCTGCCATCATGCGCGCTGGATTCGCCTCCTCGTGTTGTTCTTCCCTCCATCCGCCGCATCCCCGCCAGAGCCACCGTCACCACAACTTGCTTGGTGCTGCCATCGGAGCATCATCTCGCATGGACCTAAGCACCATCTCATCTGCATGTACAAAGGTGGTAGGGTTAGACGAGGCAACGCGAGGAGACAATCGGTGATGTCATTTGGTGAGGAAGAGAGATGAGAACGCGCCAGTGCTGGAGCTTGCTTGCCACTAGGGGAAATGGTCGGAGCTGGTCGGGATCAGCCGATGAAGACGAAGGCGAAAAGGGGATTGCAGCTTCAGAGTGACAGAGATATTGAGGGAGAGACGTGGTTGTGGGCGGTGAGCCTGTGGCTCCTCTCATCTCCAACGAATCAGAGAGAGCACAGATGGGTGTGGACGTGCAGACGCAAGACACATCATCAATCCGTGGGATGGTCATTTCGACTAATCAGAAGGAACAATTTTGTTCATGCGGATCATGGAGTTACCTGTGGCGTGCTCTAGATTGCGCCCGCCACAGGTAACTGTATTACTGATGACCCACAAGTGTAGGGGATCTATCATAGTCCTTTCGATAAGTAAGAGTGTCGAACCCAACAAGGAGCAGAAGGAAATGACAAGCGGTTTTCAGTAAGGTATTCTCTGCAAGCACTGAAACTATCGGTAACAGATAGTTTTGTGATAAGGTAATTTGTAACGGGTAACAAGTAATGAAAGTAAATCAGGTGTAGCAAGATGGCCCAATCCTTTTTGTAGCAAAGAACAAGCCTGGACAAACTCTTATATAGAGAAAAGCGCTCCCGAGGACACATGGGAATTATCGTCAAGCTAGTTTTCATCACGCTCATATGATTCGCGTTCGTTACTTTGATAATTTGGTATGTGGGTGGACCGGTGCTTGGGTGCTGCCCTTTCTTGAACAAGCATCCCACTTATGATTAACCCCTAGTGCAAGCATCCACAACTACAAAAGTAGTATTAAGGTAAACCTAACCATAGCATGAAACATATGGATCCAAATCAGCCCTTATGAAGCAACGCATAAACTAGGGTTTAAGCTTCTGTCACTCTAGCAACCCATCATCTACTTATTACTTCCCAATGCCTTCGTCTAGGCCCAAATAATGATGAAGTGTCATGTAGTCGACGTTCACATAACACCACTAGAGGAAAGACAACATACATCTCATCAAAATATCGAACGAACACCAAATTCACATGACTACTTATAGCAAGACTTCTCCCATGTCCTCAGGAACAAACGTAACTACTCACAAATCATATTCATGTTCATAATCAGAGGGGTATTAATATGCATAAAGGATCTGAACATATGATCTTCCACCAAATAAACAAACTAGCATCAACTACAGGGAGTAATCAACACTACTAGCAACCCATAGGTACCAATATGAGGCTTTGGGACAAAGATTGGATACAAGAGATGAACTAGGGTTTTAGAGGGGATGGTGCTGGTGAAGATGTTGATGGAGATTGACCCCCTTCCGATGAGAGGATCGTTGGTGATGACGATGACAATGATTTCCCCCTCTCGAAGGGATGTTTCCCCGGCAGTACAGCTCGGCCGGAGCCCTAGATTGGTTCTGCCTCGTGGCGGCGGAGTTTCTTCCCGGAAGCTTTCTTATGATTTTTTTTCCAGGGTAAAAGACTTCATATAGCAGAAGATGGGCACCGGAGGCCTTCCAGGGAGCCCATGAGGCAGGGGCGCGACCAGGGGGGTAGGGCGCGCCCCCCCACCCTCGGGGATGGTGGGTGCCCCCGCCCCCTCGAGTGCTTCTACACCACGGGTTTGCAGCAAGGCGGCTGCGGTCATGGCGATGGACACGACACTAGTGCTCATGGGTGTTGCACGACCGCCCTCTCAATCTTGCAGCACCAGCGGTTGTTGCGGCAGGATGCGTATCGGTGGATTGCAGCGGCCCTCTCCGATTTGTAGCGATGTTGGTTGGGCATGAGAGTCCATTCTTCGGAGCATGACAAACAAGAGGGGGGGGGGGGGTTGAGGGGAAAAGAAGGGAAGAAGATGAGTGGGCGAGAAGACCCCGACAAGGTGGGCCCCATAGGGGGTACGTATCAAGCGGGAGAAACAGTTTACGGGAGAGAGAAACCAGTCGGTTGGTTTAAAACATTTGCCCCTTGGTTTTTGAGTGAAAATTATGAATCGAATTCCTTTGAGGTGACTTTTTTCAATTTATTACGGGGTAATCCCAACGGATACAATTTTTTTATTAGGTGAGGGTACACGATTTTTATATGTGGGCTCTCTCGTGCTGGGCTTTCTAGGGTAGTTTTAGGCCTCACTCTCGCGTGAGCCTCTTAAGTGGGCTATTATTCGACTCCACCGCTCTCCTCCCTATAGGTGGCCAAACGGGCCGGAATAGCTGGGCCGGCCCGGTAGCACGGCAGGCACGGCATGGGCCAGGCACGGCACGACACGTGCTAAACGGGCCAGGTCCGGCACGCGGCACGCCAGGGGCCGTGCCTGGGCCTGAAGGCCGAGCACGCGAGCCGGCACGGCACGGCCCGATTATCTTTTTCTTATTTTTTATGTATTTTAATGTGGCCCAACAGGTAAAATAGGCTAAAAAACGCCCAGTGCGCAAAATAGGAGGCAGATTAGCGGGCCTAGCATGCCGATGGGTCGGCCCGATTATCATATGCGCCGTGCCTGGGCTGCAGGCTGCAGCACGCGGGCTGACACGGCACGGCCCGTATAATAATCGTGCCTCGGCGGGCCGGGCCGTGCCATGCATGATTAGGATGGGCCGTGCCGTGCCGGGCCGGGCCGGCCCGTTTGGCCAGCTATACTCCTCCCCATGAGCTGCCACCACCCCCACTCGCTGGCGGCGCCGCCGCGGGAGGACGACAACCTCCTCTCCGAGATCCTCATCCGCCTCCCCTCGGAGCCCTCCTCCCTCCCGCGCGCCTCCCTTGTCTGCAAGCGTTGGTTCGGCCTCGTCCCTGACCCCGGCTTCTCCCGCCGCTTTCGACTCCACCACCGCCGCAACCCTCCCCTCCTTGCATTCCTTGACAAGTTTCACGGCATCTACTCTGCGATGGAGCCCCCCAATCGTGTCCCGGAGGGCCGCTTCTCCTTGCAGCTCGACGACGGCGAGGGCGCCCGTTTTCTGCTCATCGGATGCCACCAAGGCCTAGTACTCAGCCGCCACAGATTGCTGAACCAGCTCCTGGTCTGGGATCCCGTCACCGGGGATCAGCACAGGCTTGCCAGTCCCCTGGGCTTCGAGACATTGGGACCTCCGGTCCACGGGGCGGTGCTTCGGTCTTCCGGAGACGTCCACCACTTCCAGGTGGTCTTGGTACGCACAGAAATAAGCAACCAACATTCATGTGGGATCGCCCGCGTGTACTCGTCGGAGACCGGCATATGGGGTAATCTCATGTCAACACTGCTTCCACCCAAGGCTTTGAATTCTGTTATGCTATTCCCCCCTAGGATCAATATGGCATTTCCTGGTGTCCTAGTTGGGGATTCGCTTTACTGGTTGCTTTCTAGCAGTGCGGCTGGCATCCTCGAGTTTGATTTGGGTAGGCAGAGCTTAAGTGTGATACATGTGCCAGTGGACATCTATGCTAGGAGCGGTTTCCACTTCACCGTTATGCGAGCAGATGATGGGGGGCTTGGTTTCCTTTTTCTGTCAAGATCCACCGCACAATTATGGAAGAGGAAGATTGATTCAGATGGTGTTGCTTCTTGGGTGATGGGAAGAAAAGAACTTTCGAAATTGACAAGCTATTTTCCCTTAATTCAGTGGAGTGGGGAGGGGTCCTTACAATACGAGGGTTTGCTGAGGACAATAATGTGGTGTTCCTGTCGACAGCTACCAGCCTATTCATGCTACAGCTTGAGTCATTGCAGTTGAAGAAACTTTTCGATACTACAATCGTGGGCTTCTATCATCCATTCGAAAGTGTCTATGCTACAGGTAATAGCATTCGTTTACAATGTAGGTATAACAAAATCAACATATCTTTTGTTAATTGGTTGGTTCATGTCGTTTACATTGTTTTGTGTTCAGCTAACAATTTCAAGTAGTTACATATCACTTGTTTCTTTTGCTGCTTGGTGATATTTTCAACATGTAGCGATGTTGTTCTGTAGTGCTTTCTTCTTTTCTTCTATGTGATGTGATCTAGGAAAACATCGGTTAGTGATAACTAGCCAGTTTTGCTTCTGTAGCAAGGTGGTTCTACTGTATCATGATTTTGAGTTCCCTCAGTTGAAGCCAGTGGGTTACTCTTAAATCCAAAACAGAGTTAACAAGTTGGTTTGATATTTATCAGACAGTTCATATTTATCACTTTTAGAAGAGTCATGTTGCAAGCGGCGAGTTCATTTGCACCAGAGTTAATTAATAAGTCAACTTTGTTTGTTCTTTTCTCGCTAAATTTCTTTGATTTTTTTTTAATATTCAGGATCACTTCTATGTGATATGATGTAGAAAAACATTGGTTAGTGATAGCTAGCCAGTTTTGCTTCCGTAGCAAGGTGATTCTACTGTATCATGATTTTGAGTCCCCGCGATTGAAGCCAGTGGGTGACTCTTACATCCAAAACAGAGTTAACAAGTTGGTTTTGTATTTATCAGACGGTTCATATTTATCTTTTTTAGAAGAATCATGTTAGAAGCGGTGAGTTCATTAGTACCAGAGTTAATCAATAAGTCAAGTTTATTAGTTCTTCTCTGGCTAAATTTCTTTTAAGAAATGATTATTCAGGATCACTTCTATCTAGAACTCATTAGTATTGATTTTCTTTATTTTATTTATCTGATATGATATAACACGAAACGGGATTCAGAATAATTTTAGCTAACTTCTCCCTTCTGGTCAGCTATAGTCTGAGCTTGCACATTTTTCGTTTTGTGACACTAGTGAGGATACACTGTTTTGAGAATACTATCTATATTTGATAGTAGATATGGTTCTGTTTATCTACTCCTATGTTGTATTTAACTTGGTTGTTTTTCCTATATTATATATGTGATTTTATCTAAATATCTCAACGATGCCTCTCATATCTATTTGACTTTTTGTTTGAATAATGTTGGTTCCCTGACCTCATATGCTTGTAGGCACAGGCATTGGTGGTGGACATGGTGGACCTGAACTTTTGCACAACACATAAGATGATTGGTCAGATAGATATTGCTACCGTGATGTATTTGATTGAGTAGGTAAGTTTATCTTCAAGTAGTAGCTGAGTGAAGCAATTTTCCTTTTACTTGCTTCATGGATATTTGTATGTGTTATTTTTAACTGTTGCTACATTGCATTTGATATTTTTATGTCTGCGAAATTTATTGAGTGAGATTTTTACGCTGTCAGAGTAATTCATAACCAATAATACCTGACAATTTGACTTAAAACTTCCTTTATAGCAATTGCCATTTCACATTGCTGTTCATTTGGGAGCTTCGTTATATCTAGTGTTTACTTGTAGTTCTTGTGCAATTATACTAATGTAAGGCTCTTAGGCGAGTTTCTTATACATATATTCTTAGCTTAGTTTGTTTGTCACTCTTAACTCGCATGTGAAAGCGGCTATGAGCCTCTCGGCTTTTTTTAAGTCATCTAGGGGCTGGAAATATGAAAGTAGACAGTGTAATTCATATTCCATAACCTATCTAATAAAATATGATAACCTTCTTCTCAAGGAAATAGACAGCAAGTAATCTTAATGGTTATATCTAATAAACTCAGTGGCGGACCTAGCCCAGATCTTCAAAATGTAGATGTTTTGGGTGGCCAAAGACTATATTTTTTCTAATTGAGATCCCTAAAGGAATTTCCTTCACAATTTTGACCAAGGGGGGGGGGTGTCCAGCCGTAGCTCCGCCTGTGAACGGTGCCATCTCTGTAATTTCGGGCATATGTACTAATATTTGAGGATTCTGAACATAAAACAAGTTAGTATGAAAATTTACTAATTATGTACAGCACATGGTTCTTCGAAACTAAAATATAGTTGATTCTTGGGCAAAATCTTTGTCGCACCTCCTGCTGGTTATGATTGGAATTTACCCCCCCCCCCCTTTCATTGTTGCGGCTGATCTTCCCTAATTCATAATAAGGTCAATCAACATTGCTTCCAGCCATGTATTCTCATCATGCATTTTTCTTCCCAACGATTGCTTTGCTGTCTCAAAGGGCTACTTGAAACCTTTGCTGGCTCTTTGGTTGTATGGCGTGATCCTTTCCCCTTGCCCATCTTGGGCTTCCCATGAGGCTCTTGTCCTCACATTTGAGACTTGTCACTATTGATCAACCACATTGGGCGATGTTTTTCTTCATGCTCCAGTTTCCTCTCTCAAGGAGGCAAATTTAGGATGTTAATATGCCTTAAGTGCACTTTCCACCTACTACATGGGTTTACTCCGCCACCACTGTCTCTAGGGCAAATCTGAAACCACGGGCCGCTGGAAATCTCTTGCTGCTTGGGCAAAGGTTTGCAAACTGAAGGAAAAAGGTGGTCTGGGTATTATCTACCTCACAGTTCAAATGAAGCTCTCGTGCTTTGCAGTCCTTTGCGTTTGATGCCAAAATCACTTTCTGGTTGGTGAAACTCTTTGATAACATTATCTATCTCGTCCACCTGCCTATGTCCAAGCAGTCCTTCAGCGGTATTCAGAATCTGGAGCAATTGCTTGAAACCACATGCCTTGATGACAACAGCTACAACTGGACAGGCGTTTGGAACTGTTAGACAAACCAGGGTTTGGAACAATGCTCGATACCCTTGGTGGGTACGGCTGTCATATATTTATAAGAGGGAACCGTAAAAATACAGGTTATGTTACAACACGTATATATGCTATATACTTAGTCTAACACCCTCCCTCAATCTTAACTATGTCCTGAAACACTCAGAAGGTTAAGATTGCGTCGACAACCCTCAAAAGAAGGCAAGGGCAAGGGTTTAGTGAAGATATCAGCAAGTTGATCCTTAGAAGAAACAAACTTGATCTGAAGAAGCTTCTGAGCAACACGTTCCCTCACAAAGTGATAGTCAACTTCGATGTGCTTCATTCGGGCATGAAATACCGGATTGGATGAAAGATATGTGGCACCAATGTTATCACACCAAAGGACAGGCGGCTGAGTCGGAGAGACCCTCAACTCCCGAAGCAAAGACTGCACCCACATGATCTCAGCTGTGGCATTAGCAACTGCTTTGTACTCAGCTTCAGTACTACTCCGAGACACTGTAGCTTGCTTGCGAGCTTGCCAGGCGATCAAGTTAGCTCCAAAGAACACAGCATGTCCCCCCGTGGATCGTCGATCATCAGGACTACCAGCCCAATCGGCATCAGAAAATGCTGAGATCAAGCCAGAAGATGCAGGCTAAAGATGAAGGCCATATGAACCAGTGTGACGAACATAGCGCAAGATGCGCTTAACGGCCGACCAATGAGAGTCACGTGGTGCATGAAGGTACTGGCACACACGGTTAACAACAAATGATATGTCTGGTCGAGTAATGAGCAAGTACTGCAGCCCACCAACAATGTTGCGGTACTCAGTGGCATCCGCAGGAGAGAGCAAGTCACCATCAAAAGCTGTCAGTTTGTCTGTGGCAGACATGGGAGTCATAGCAGCCTTACACTGCAGCATACCAGCACGGCGTAGGAGATCCTGAGAGTACTTCTTCTGAGTAAGAGTCAAGGCACCATCAGAATGAAACACCTCCAGACCCAAAAAATAATGCAGTCTCCCAAGATCCTTAACAGCAAACCTAGCACCAAGAGAGGACACAAGCCGATCCGTAGCAGCAGCGGACGAACTGACAAGTATGATATCATCAACATAGACCAGAATGTACATAGTCACCTCAGGTCGCTGAAGAATAAACAGAGATGTGTCTGCTGTAGAAGGCACAAACCCATGCGCACGAAGGGCAGCGCCAAGACGTGCATGCCACGCACGAGGGGCCTGCTTTAGACCATAGAGAGCCTTGACAAGGCGACACAAGTGATGTGGCCGAGCAGGATCAACAAAACCTGGTGGCTGACGCATGTAAACCTCTTCTTCCAAAACTCCGTGAAGAAAAGCATTCTGAACGTCAAGTTGTCGAAGCGACCACCCTCGAGTAACAGCCAAGGAAAGAAGAACACGAATCGTAGTTGGTTTAATAACAGGACTGAATGTGTCTTCATAATCAATGCCATACCGTTGTTTGAATCCCTTGGCAACCAGGCGTGTCTTGTACCTCTCAATGGAGCCATCAGCATGTTTCTTCACCTTGAAAACCCATTTAGAATCAATGATATTGACACCAGATGGAGGTGGAACCAGACGCCAAGTGTTGTTTCTTTGGAGAGCATGGATCTCCTGCTCCATAGCAGCACGCCAATGAGGAATGCCAAGCGCTGCCTGGAA
>LR880971.1:93097899-93120375 GCA_904067115.1 Aegilops sharonensis | reverse complement strand
GCCAAAGACTTAGATATATGTTGAAGTTGTGCCACTACAAATTAACTTTTTTCCTATTGGTTTGTCCAATGACGCTGAGATGATTCAGTTTTCTTTCGGTCTTCTTTTCCATGATGGTGGATCTATCTTTTTGTGTTTGAGTCATACAAAAATTTGTAAGATATAACTTGGTACATATTTCCTTGACTGACTGACACTGATTGCTCCACAGGTATCTATAGTTCTATTCTGGTGGTTGGCACACAGAAATGGCTTGTTGGGTGAAGGTTCTTCCATTTTGTGGGCTCCACTCAGATAAAAAATTGACCTTTTATCTATCATGCACCGTTGAACTGTGATGTGGACTTTGTAGGAGGTCATCACTTAATTTCTAACTTGTATTATCTAATTTCCATAGACAAATAGTCAACTGACATGAAGGCACAGTGGGTTCCTTCGGTTAATTAGTACCGTGAGGCTTTGTTTGCTTTATGCTTGCACAATGAGGTAAGCCGACCTTCTTCAGTTGATACTGCTTGCTGCTTTTGTCTTTGGGTTCATCGTCTTGCTGCTTTTCGTTTGATTATTTATTCTTCATGAGTTATCAGCCGGGGAGATACTGACGTCCAAATTCTGCTTGTGTTCCGCATTTTCCGTGTGTTTCGGTTGAAATTTTATCTGATGCTGCTTGATGAACGCTGAACTCCACCTGCCTGATCTGGTGTTGTTTTGGTGGCGATTCATCCTGGGTAGGGCATTAAAATGTAATTTGCTATACATGGCAGACATCCACGGAGTGAATCATGATACATGAAGGAGTAGTTACATCCAAATAAAAATTCCCCCTTTGAATGAAGCCAGTAAAACTTGCCATGGTGGAACACGTATATAGTGAAATTCAGCCCAAAAAAGCTCTAGCCTTTAGTGAAGTTTTTAGTACGGTTTCTGTGTAGTTCTACATTTCTTTGATCGTGGCCAATATATTTATTTAGTATTTTCTCATTTTATTAGAAACATGCATGAATTTCATTAAGCTCTACTTTCTATTGACCACGTAGCTCATACGTTCCTAAAAACTACGAGTAGTATACAAACAGATGCATGCTTCATCCCCCACGAGCCATCAACTGTCCATGACAACAGTGTATTTTAAATGGTTTCATAAGCTAGGTAGTTCATCATTTCCCTTGAACGGAGATATTTGAACGACTACTTATGTTGTCATCACATGTAGCCAAAGACTTAGAATATGTGAAAACTCTGGTCATACAAAAAAAAGTTGCTTCTTCTGAGTGAATAGTTCAAATGAAGCAACTACGTGTGCGACGCTTGGTGTATGATCTGGGTATGATGAGTGATCCGATGCCCCCCTGCAATTTGCTGCAGTGCATGAATGGTTTGATGAGTAGTTTCGGACAAAAAGTCTTGTCTTTAATCAGAGTATAGTCTAATCCCCTCTCCTTAGAGCATCTCCAGCCGTGCCCCCAACAGCCCCCTAGGCTCCTTTTTGGGCGCCGGCACCCAAAAAACGACCCAGTCAGGAGCCCATTTTTCGCCAGTTAGGCCCGAAACTGGCGCCGGTGGACCCAGGCCGAACCCGGCGCGCCGGGGGACGCCCGGGGGCACCGCGGCGATCGTTTTTGGCGCGAAAGAACGGCGGGCCCGCCGAGTCAGTGACCCCCGCATCGTCGTTCTCACATCGTCTCGGTTTCCCGTGGGGAATCAATGCCAAGGTTGCCGCCGGTCAACCTTCCATTGATTCCTCACGGGCGGCGCGGTGTGACGACGCGCCCCCTTCCCGCCACGCGTACACACAACGCCACCCCGCCTCTATATAAAGCAGCGCCTCCCTCGCCGGTGGACACACTCGCCCGCAGCCCCTCTCTCTCCCCGTGCACAGCCGCCGCCGCCGAGCTCTCTTTCCCTCCCCGTTCACAGCCGCCGCAGACGATGGTCGATAGGTTCCCCGGCGATGGGGCGGCTGCCAATGGCTTCGGCCGCCGCTCTTTGCACGAGTGGGAAGCCCATCTCCTGCACGAAGCCAACTACCCGGCGCCTCACGACATGCGCGCGCCGGGGAGGTGGAGGCTCAACGCCGGGGGCGTCCCTGTCCCCCCGCTGCCCGACGTCACGCGCCCCGACTACTTTCGCGCCAAGATCGAGCGTGCGCGGGCATCCCTGACGGAGGAGCAGCGGGCCCTCTCGGAGTACGCCGCCGGCAACCATGAGTCGTTGGCGGCGTACTTCGAACGTCGGCACGTGGAGTGGCTAGCCTCCACCAACAACGCACCGGTGGTACGAGGGAGCAAAAACAGCGACGGCCACCGCCTTTGGTGGGGCGCCCCCGGCCGCACGCTCCACACCGTCCTCGAGAACCTCGAGGGCGGCAACGAGCCGTGGCTGACTTACCCGGCCGCCCCGGTCTCCCGCCGAAGTGGCGGCCAATGGATGCCATGGAGGAACGGCTCCTCTTCCTCCTCCTCCCACTCCTCCGGGTCGCCGGTGCTCTTCAGCGTCAAGGCCGAGCCCATGAAAACGTCGCTCGGCCGGCGCACCCGCAGCTCCGACATCGTCATCAGTGAGGGTGGGCATGCCTCTTTCTCGGCTCCTCCCCGCCTCGTCAAGCCGAAGACGGAGTCGGGGCTCGACGACGAGGCGGCCATGAAGTGGGTGCGGGAAGATCGGGCACGGCTGGAGATGGAGCGCCAGCGCCGCGTCCAGGCATAGATCACCGCGCGCCGCCGTGGGCGCGATGAAGGGGCGTCACTGTACTTGAAGACAGCGACCATGACGCGCCGCCACCGGCCAAATCTGTCCGCCAGGGCGACCCCGGGCAGGGGTCCAGCAGCGTGAAGAAGGAGAAGGGCGACGGCAATGACGACGGCGGCGACAACGGCGACTACGCCGCGTTAAGCGAGTTCTTCAGCCTGTAGTCGTGGCGCTTTGTTTTTTTAGTAAATTTTATGTTTTCTATGTAAAAAATGTAGAACGCCGAAGTTTAATGTCCTGTTTGCCGAATCTTTGTAATGTTTTTCTGAATTTTAGCCAAATTTATTTTCAAAAATATTTTAAAAAGGGCGACTGGGGGCACCTAGGGGCGGCGGTTCGGAACCCGATAGCCCCCATGCCAATTTTTAGCGCCGGCTCGCCCTCATGCGGCGATTTTTATGCCTACCGGGGGCCAACGACGGCGGGGCCCTCGCGTTCCCATGGTGGCTAGGGTTGGCGCGGCGCAGCCCCTCCATCCTGGGCGCGACGCGGCAGCGCACGGGGTCGTGGTGGGCTCCCGTGTTCCTGTCAGGCTTCAGGCGGCATGGTTGGTGGCGGGGCGTGCGGTGATTGCTGCGGCAGCGGGGATGGCAGGCCAGATCTGCGCGGTGGCGGCTGCTCGCGGCGCGGGCCGGGAGCGTCTGAGGCCGCAAGGACCTGCCGGCGGTGTGCGGCGGCTGATGCGCTCGTCGTCATCGGCATGGTGGCGGTGGTGGTGTTGCGTGCCGGCCGAATTTCGCCTTTTCCCGGATGGCAGTGTGAGTTTGGGGCCCCGGCCCGGTGCGGCCGCAGTCCCAGCTGTGGGTGGCGGCAGCGTGCTGGCTTCGCCGTGCCAGCTCCACAGCAGCTCGGCTGGTCGACTGGGGCGGCTGCTGGCTTTCCGATGTCGGCTTGTCTGTTTCGACCTTCGGCCCTCTCCTCGTCGGCTGGTTGCTACCTTCGTCGAAGGTTCGGCCCTCCCCCGACTTCGGTCCATCGCTCGTCTCGCGCTCGGCAGCAGGACCGACCTCGTTTCATGCCCGGCAGCAGGACCGACCTCGTCTCGCGCCCGGCAGCAGGACCGTGCTCGTCTCGCGCCCGGCAGCAGGACGGGTCGATGGAGGCCAATTTTGGCCGGCCTCTGGGTTTCGGCGTTGGGAGCAGCCCAGGGGTGTGAAAGGCGGTTCCTTTCCGCTCGTATCTTTGGTTGGGGTAGCGGTGGGTCTCGAGTGAGGTGTTGTCCAGGTCTTGGATGCCAGGGCGGCGACCCTGGTGGTGGCTCCGTGGTGCTCTTGAGCAGAGCCCGTGGTTAGGTGCTACCCCATGGCCATGGCCGTGTGGGCGGCGTGGTCAATTGGATGTGGCGTCCGGTGGTGGTGAGTGTTGGCCGGGGTAAAAACCTGTTCTATCTTCGGACAGACTGGCGGCGGTGAAGCTCGCTCCCTTCTTGAAGGCTTCGTCATTGTTCTCATTGCGCGTCGTGTTGCTCCAGGGGAAACTCTGATTCTCGGGTCGGGCGGTGACGGTGCTCTGGTGTCGTAACCTTCCTGAAGACGCCGCTTTAGAGCACACGGTTCGTCATATGCGGCTTCTTCTCTTCGCCTTGGCGTGTCCACGGTTGAGGACTCCGATTGCTCTTGTAGTATTAGGGGTAGTGTTATTGCGCTCAGCGCTTATGATCCAGCCTTGGGTGTGTGCGTGTGTTGTGGTGATGTGCGTTTTTATCTGAGCTGTGGTCGGTCATTGCTTTATATATAAAGCGGGACGAAAGCCTTTTTTGGTATTCCTCTGTTAAAATCTCTCGCTGGGAGGGGGGTTATGCGGAGCGGAAGTCCCTAGACTTCAAAGGGATTTTTTTTGGGAGTCATGGTTAAGATCAATGTGTACCAAACCCTTGAAGAATGTTGTCTCTCTAAAAAGGGGTGAGAAAAGACAGTTTTTTCTTATCAAATACGAGCGCTTGCCTGGTGTGCCGTTTGTGGTCGGCCACTTGTATAAGGAACATGGTGATGGCGGCACTGGTCTTTAAGGATCTTCGGGCGGCTTGGTTCTGGAGTGCAGGTAGGGTTGTAAACGAGTCAAGTTTGAGCGAGTTGGCCTAGACTCAGCTTAACTCATACTAAAATTCAAGCGAGCTCAAAATGTACGAAGCTCAAGGCCGGGCTATAGAAAGTGGCTCGTGCTCAGCTTGTAACGATCTTGAGTCGATCTCGAGCTAGTTTCGAGCTAAATAAGATGATTTTTTAAATTATTTTAAGGAATATTTTAAAGTAAGATAGGCCACAACAGAACAGAAAAATCACTATAAATTCGAGTTATTCTTTCTCAAGTGAAGACTAGTATTTCATAACAAGAGATCATGGATAGAAGGCGACGAAGGTGCGCCAGCTCTCAAACTTTGACCAAAATAACAAGATATTAAACATACGGTTGGCCAGGTGATGAGAATAATTTTTTTCACGCTTAATTTCCATGTTTGCTAGTAGGTAAAGTGAAGAAAAAAGATCATACTGAACATATATGGAAATGAATGATCCTAATTCTTGGCAATAGATATGAAGGTTATTTAATATACTTATATGCTATCAAGCTGAAATCGGGCGAGCCAATGCTGACTGATGAAGATCGGTTCCTTTCTTGATCGAGCTACATAAAGTGTTCATACTCAACTCATTTCTTTTCAAGTCAATCTCGAGTCGAGCTAAAATACGAGTCGATCTCGAGCGGCTCACAAGCCTCGAGCTTTTCTTGCAGCCTTAGATGCAGGTGGTGGCCCTGGGCAAGGAAGGAATAGCGGATCGACTGGGCAAGAAAGGGGACATAATTCGGCTGGAAGAGGTTCGGGGTGTGGCTTTGTTGCTGGATGAGGCAAAGGCAATTATCATACAGGCGGAGGCAGAGGCGAGCACATTTTAGGTACTGTTTTCCATATGGGCCGCCCTACGCATCGGCCGGGAAAGATCTGCCGTGTCGCCAACCATGAGATGTATAGTTGTCCAACTTCCAGCGTTGTTCTCATCATTGCAACAAGGATAGTGTTGCAGAATTCTTTGCAACAAAGTTTATGTTGCAGAAATCTTTTGCAACATAGGTGATGTTGTAGATTTTTTTTTTCTTCACTATCTTTGCAACGTAGGTGTTGTTGCGGGAAAAAAATTGCAACACAGACAATATTTGCAAGGTTTTTTTTTCTGTCTTCATTTTTATTGCAACACAGTTGTTGTTGTGGAAGGTAATTTTGCAACACACATGATGCTGCAGAAAGAGATACACAATGGACACGACACGTGTACACGCAGCAAGCAGAAACGGCGGTGGATCGCTTGCATGCGCTCCACCGGCTGAAGGCAAGCTTTCCTCAAAAAGGAGCATGCTATGCGGCGAATCGCAGCGCCGCGGCCGCCACCTTTCCTACATGACACGTGTCCAAGTAAGGGCTCACATGCACTATTGCAAGAATGCCTAGCAGTGACGGGCAAGACCCTCAGGGGCGCCCGCCGCTAACTTTCTGCCACTGCTAACAAAGCATCAGTGGTGGACTTTACCTATTGCCGGTCACAAGAATAGTCCGCTAACGACACTAACAACACTAACAACACTAACTAGCAATGACAGGCCTCAATATTCACCCGCCTGATTTTACAAATTTTTTAAAAAATATGCAGATCCCGGCGGCGCGGTGCCGGCAGTCCGTGGTGCTACCCTGCCCCAACTCTCAAGCTGGCACACACACGCAAGAACGCAAAATGTAGGGTGGCACACACACACACACACGCACACACGCACACACACACACACACACACACACACACGCACACACACACACACACACACACACACACGCACACACACACACACACACACACACACACGCACACACACACACACACACACACACACACGCACACACACACACACACACACACACACACGCACACACACACACACACACACACACACACGCACACACACACACACACACACACACACACGCACACACACACACACACACACACACACACGCACACACACACACACACACACACACACACGCACACACACACACACACACACACACACACGCACACACACACACACACACACACACACACGCACACACACACACACACACACACACACACGCACACACACACACACACACACACACACACGCACACACACACACACACACACACACACACGCACACACACACACACACACACACACACACGCACACACACACACACACACACACACACACGCACACACACACACACACACACACACACACGCACACACACACACACACACACACACACACAGACACACACACACACACACACACACACACACACACACACACATACACACACACACACCGATGCGCTGCTGGATCTGTCGTCGCATGAGCCCGTTGGATCCGTCGCCGCGATGGATCTGCCGCCGCACGCTCGCTGATCTGTCATCATGCGTGCTGGATTCGCCTCCTCGTGTTGTTCTTCCTTCCATCCGCCGCAGCCCCGCCAGAGCCACCGTCACCACAACTTGCTTGGTGCTGCCATCGGAGCATCATCTCGCATGGACCTAAGCACCATCTCATCTGCATGTACAAAGGTGGTAGTGTTAGACGAGGCAACGCGAGGAGACAATTGGTGATCTCATTTGGTGAGGAAGAGAGATGAGAACGCGGCAGTGCTGGAGCTTGGTTGCCAAAGGGGGAAATGGTAGGAGCTGGTCGGGATCAGCCGATGAAGACGAAGGCGAAAAGGGGATTGCAGCTTCAGAGTGACAGAGATATTGAGGGAGAGACGTGGTTGTGGGCGGTGAGCCTGTGGCTCCTCTCATCTCCACTGAATCAGAGAGAGCACAAATGGGTGTGGACGTGCAGACGCGAGACACATCATCAATCCGTGGGATGGTCATTTCGACTAATCAAAAGGAACAATTTTGTTCATGCCGGATCACGGAGGTACCTGTGGTGGGCTCTAGATTGCGCCCGCTACAGGTAACTGTATTACTGATGACCCACAAGTGTAGGGGATCTATCATAGTCCTTTCGATAAGTAAGAGTGTCGAACCCAACAAGGAGCAGAAGGAAATGACAAGCGGTTTTCAGTAAGGTATTCTCTGCAAGCACTGAAATTATCGGTAACAGATAGTTTTGTGATAAGGTAATTTGTAACGGGTAACAAGTAATGAAAGTAAATCAGGTGTAGCAAGATGGCCCAATCCTTTTTGTAGCAAAGGACAAGCCTGGACAAACTCTTATATAGAGAAAAGCGCTCCGGAGGACACATGAGAATTATCGTCAAGCTAGTTGTCGGTGTCAAAACCGGCGGATCTCGGGTAGGGGGTCCCGAACTGTGCGTCTAGGCGGATGGTAACAGGAGACAAGGGACACGATGTTTTACCCAGGTTCGGGAACTCTTGATGGAGGTAAAACCCTATGTCCTGCTTGATTAATATTGATGATGTGTGTTACAAGAGTGGATCTACCACGAGATCAAAGAGGCTAAATGTAACGCCCCGGATTCGATGCGCCAGGTGTTTGCCAGTTATTCGCCGTCGTTGCCATGTTATTTGCTTGCGTGTTGCACTTTGCCATGTCATCATACGCATTTTATATCATGTCATCATGTGAATCGCATTTGCATACGTGTTCGTCTCATGCATCCGAGCATTTTCCCCGTTGTCCGTTTTGCAATCCGGCACTCCTATGTCCCCCGGCGCCCTCTTTTACCTCTTTTCGTGTGCGGGTGTTAAACATTCTCGGAATGGACCGAGGTTTGTCAAGCGGCCTTGGTATAGCACCGGTAGACCGCCTGTCAAGTTTCGTGCCATTTGGGGGTCGTTTGATACTCCAACGGTTAACTGGGTAACCGCAAATGCCTCCTTCTCTTTGCAGCCCAACACCCCTCCAAAGTGGCCCAAAACCCATCAAACTCCCCTCCATGCTCTCGGTCGTTCGATCACGATCGTGTGGGCGAAAACCGCACCTCATTTGGACTCTCCTAGCTCCCTGTACCTATAAATATGCCCCACCCCCCCCGAAATTCGCGGATGAATCCTTCCCGAAACCCTAGCCCCTTCTTCCTCCGCGCGCCGGACACATCCGCCCGGCGCCGGACGCGTCCGCCGCCGCCGCTCCAGCCAACGGGGGAGCGCCAGGTCGCCCCGCAGCTCCCCGCGCCACCGCGGCCCGCCCGGCCCAGGGCAGGCCCGCCCAGGTCCGCGCGCGCCATCGCGACCCCGCCGCCTGGAGCCCGCGCCGCCGTCCCCTTCCTCGTCCGCGGCGCCCGAGCCCGCCCCGGTTCCGCCGCCGCCACCTCGTCTCCCGGCGCCGGCGACCTCGCCCCGCCGCCGGGCTCCGCCCGCCCCGCGCCGGCCGCCTCCTCGTCGTCGTCCGGCCCCGCGCATAATTTCATATCATTGCATCATTTACATTTGCGGTCATCTTGATGCCCGAAATGCTGTTGCAAGAGGGCTATGTGATGTTAGTTTCAGATTCTTATCAGAACATGCACTTTTGTCATTTTTGCCATGATTGATGTGTGCACCCTATGAACTTGAGTCCTACATGTGTTTTGTAATATGCCATGCCATATTTACAGGGGTGTATGCCATGTATTTTTGTGATCTCTGTGGTGACTAGCACAAGCATGCAAACTAGGCTTCATGATGTTGCTGATTTCAGCCCCTGTTCTGCTGATATTTTGATGCCATGTAAACTTGATGCTACCGAGAGATCCATGCTTATTTTGAGATACTTCAGTAAGGATGTTTTGAACATATGGTTATTCTCTATCCATCGATGCCCTTGTTTGCAATTATGGAGTGCCATAGCTCGAGTCAATCGAGCTCTACTTTTGCTATAAAATGTTTCCTAGCAGGTTGTTTACATGTTATTCAATTTTTCCAAGGTTGTTGTAGTTGATCCGTGTATGCGATGATGTGTTTCTTGCCATGTATAGCTTCTATGCCATGTCTAGTTGCTGGGTGTATCCTTAGTTTGTCATTCAACACCTCATAGTGAGTGCATCGAGCTCGTAAACATGCCTACTTGTTATCTGTTTATGTCATGCTCCAGTTTTTCACTAAGTCTGAATCTGTTTATGTTTTTGCCATGTTCACATGCTCGCAATTGTATTTTATGATCCCTTTTGGCTCATGGTCAGTAAGGGACATTTGTTTTATGAGATTAGTAGATTCATTCCGTGCATTTGTTTTCCATGATAAGTTCCTGTAGCATGTTGTTTGATAGCTCTAAACTTGGTAACCTGATGTTATTTCTGCCATGTCCTGTTATTTCTGCTAGAGTCTGAAACTGTTATTATTTGCAATCTTGGCATGTCATTTTGAGCATGTTCTAGTGATTTCTGAAGATAGCTCAGTGTTCATGTTTTGTCATGCTTTACCTGTACATCATGCCCATGCCTTTTGTTCCAGTGATGACTATGAAACCACTCGTTCTAACCGGAGTGGTTAGAATGAGAAAAGAAACGAATAAGACTGAAAGGATTTAGGCAGCACATGAACGTGAAAACAAAAGGCATGGGCATGATGTACAGGTAAAGCATGACAAAACATGAACACTGAGCTATCTCCAGAAATCATTAGAACATGCTCAAAATGACATGACAAGATTGCAAATAATAACAGTTTCAGACTTTAGCAGAAATAACAGGACATGGCAGAAATAACATCAGGTTACCAAGTTTAGAGCTATCAAACAACATGCTACAGGAACTTATCATGGCAAACAAAGGCATGGAATGAATCTACTAATCTCATAGAACAAATGTCCCTTACTGACCATGAGCCAAAAGGGATCAGAAAATACAATTGCAAGCATGTGAACATAGCAAAAACATAAACAGATTCAGACTTAGTGAAAAACTGGAGCATGGCATAAACAGATAAAAAGTAGGCATGTTTACGAGCTCGATGCACTCACTATGAGGCATTGAATGACAAACTAAGCATACACCCAGCAACTAGACATGGCATAGAAGCTATACATGGCAAGAACAACACCATAGCATGCACGGATCAACTACAACAACCTTGGAAAAATTGAATAACATGTAAACAACCTGCCAGGAAACATTTTATAGCAAAAGTAGAGCTCGATTGACTCGAGCTATGGCACTCCATAATTGCGAACAAGGGCATGGATGGATAGAGAATAACCATATGTTCAAAACATCCTTACTGAAGTATCTCAAAATAAGCATGGATCTCTCGGTAGCATCAAGTTTACATGGCATAAAAATATCAGCAGAACAGGGGCTGAAATCAGCAATATCATGAAGCCTAGTTTTCATGCTTGTGCTAGTCACCACAGAGATAAAAAAAATACATGGCATACACCCCTGTAAATATGGCATGGCATATTACAAAACACATGTAGGACTCAAGTTCATAGGGTGCACACATCAATCATGGCAAAAATGACAAAAGTGCATGTTCTGATAAGAATCTGAAACTAACATCACATAGCCCTCTTCCAATAGCATTTCGGGCATCAAGATGACCTCAAATGTAAATGATGCAATGAGATGAAATGATGCACTCATCGAGACGAACAATTTGACATATTACACGCACGAAACGGAGCTACGGATGCATAGATATGATGGCATGAACATGGCATGATAATATGCAAAAATCTGGGACTTGGACGAAATTTCGGGTCAACCTCCAGATTTGGATCTGGCGTGGAGAACGAGGACGGCCGGAGAGGGCCGGGGCGGCCGGGGAGGATGCCGGCGAGGGCGCGCGGCCGGGGCGGCGCCGGGCGCGGGGCCGGACGACGACGAGGAGGCAGGTCCGGGCGAGGAGGCGGCCGACGCGGGGCGGGCGGAGCCCGGCGGCGGGGCGAGGTCGCCGGCGGCGGCCGAGGTCGCCGGCGCCGGGAGGCGAGGTGGCGGCGGCGGAACCGGGGCGGGCTCGGGCGCCGCGGACGAGGAAGGGGACGGCGGCGCGGGCTCCAGGCGGCGGGGTCGCGATGGCGCACGCGGGCCTGGGCGGGCCTGCCCTGGGCCGGGCGGGCCGCGGTGGCGCGGGGAGCTGCGGGGCGACGTGGCGCTCCCACGTTGGCTGGAGCGGCGGCGGCGGACGCGTCCGGCGCCGGGCGGACGTGTCCGGCGCGCGGAGGAAGAAGGGGCTAGGGTTTCGGGAAGGATTCATCCGCGAATTTCGGGGGGTGGGGCATATTTATAGGTAGAGGGAGCTAGGAGAGTCCAAATGAGGTGCGGTTTTCGCCCACACGATCATGATCGAACGACCGAGAGCATGGAGGGGAGTTTGATGGGTTTTGGGCCACTTTGGAGGGGTGTTGGGCTGCAAAGAGAAGGAGGATTTTGCGGTTACCCAGTTAACCGTTGGAGTATCAAACGACCTCCAAATGGCACGAAACTTGACAGGCGGTCTACCGGTGCTATACCAAGGCCGCTTGACAAACCTCGGTCCATTCCGAGAACGTTTAACACCCGCACACGAAAAGAGGTAAAAGAGGGCGCCGGGGGACATAGGAGTGCCGGGATTGCAAAACGGACAACGGGGAAAATGCTCGGATGCATGAGACGAACACGTATGCAAATGCGATGCACATGATGACATGATATAAAATACAGATGATGACATGGCAAAGTGCAACACGCAAGCAAATGACATGGCAACGACGGCGAATAACTGGCAAACACCTGGCGCATCGGGCGGTCTTGCTGGTATTGTTTTATTGCTGTCGAAATGTCTTGTAGCCGGGATTCCGAGACTGATCGGGTCTTCCCGTGGAGAAGGAATATCCTTCGTTGATCGCGAGAGCTTATCATGGGCTAAGTTGGGACACCCCTACAGGGTATAAACTTTCGAAAGCCATGCCCGCGGTTATGTGGCAGATGGGAATTTGTTAATATCCGGTTGTAGTAAACTTGAAGCAAACTCTTTTAAAATACACCAACCGTGTGCGTAACCGTGAGTGTCTCTTTTCGGGGTTGATCGAGAGGAGAACACGGTTTCTGGGTTATGTCTGACGTAAGTAGGAGTTCAGGATCACTTCTTGATCATTGCTAGCTTCACGACCGTTCCGCTTGCTCTCTTCTCGCTCTTATTTGCGTTGGTTAGCCACCATATATGCTTAGTCGCTGCTGCAACCTCACCACCTTACCCCTTCCTTTCCCTTTAAGCTTTGCTAGTCTTGATACCCATGGTAATGGGATTGCTGAGTCCTCGTGGCTCACAGATTACTACACCACCAGTTGCAGGTACAGGTTATGCGATGCTCATGACGCGAGAGCGATGTTTGCCTGTTTGGAGTTCTTCTTCTGCTTCTTCTTCGATCAGGGGATAGGTTCCAGGTCGGCAGCCTGGGCTAGCAGGGTGGATGTCGTTTGAGTTTCTGTTTATGTTTCATCCGTAGCCGGATGTTGATCTTGTATATGATGTTGATGTATTCTTGTGGCATTTGTGCCTTATGTATGTATCCCTATGTATTATGTAATGTTGATGTAATGATATCCACCTTGCAAAAGCGTCTTCAAGATGCGCTTCTATCCTTGGTGGGACCATCGAGTTCCTTTAGGATAGGGTCGCATCTTGGGCGTGACACTAAACCCTAGAAGCTAGCCTATGGTATGATTGTTGTTCGTCCTATGGACTAAAGCCATCCGGTTTATATAGACACCGGAGAGGGCTAGGGTTACACAGAGTCGGTTACAATGGTAGGAGATCTACATATCCATATCGCCAAGCTTGCCTTCCACGCCAAGGAAAGTCCCATCCGGACACGGGACAAAGTCTTCAATCTTGTATCTTCATAGTCTTGGAGTCCAGCCGATGATGATAGTTCGACTATCCGGACACCCCCTAGTCCGGAACTCCCTCAGTAGCCCCTGAACCAGGCTTCAATGACGACGAGTCCGGCGCGCATATTGTCTTCGGCATTGCAAGGCGGGTTCTTCCTCCGAATAATTTATAGAAGATTGTGAACACCAGGATAGTGTTCGGCTCTGCAAAGATAAATTCCACGTACCACCGTAGAGAGAATAATATTACACAAGTTCAATCTGCTGACGTATTTAGTGGCGTGACGTCATGCCATTACCAAGCCTTTACTCGTTTTTATTTGTTCCACCTCCGTGCGTTTAGCGAGGCGGTTTCCTTGGCACGTCTTGTCGAAGCAGAGATCGTGTTCCCCTTATTCCGGGAGTCCCATAAATACGGACGTGGGTAACCCAACCGCGCCATTGATTGTGACGCTTGGGAGATAAGCGAGTTTTACCAGGCCGGTGGGGACACATGTTTTTGTCCACCCATATAAGGGGATAAAGATCCAACCCTTTTACCTGCGCCTTCTTCCTCCTTGGCTTATCCATCTCCGCGAACTCGAGCTCCAGCGCCCAAGTCCGCACTTCTCACCTCAACCTTCTCCAACTATGTCCGGAGCGGGAGGCAAGTGGATGGCCTCCTCCATCACGGAGGGGCAGATCCAGAAGCTGCGCGACGCCGGATATTTGTCCAGCAACATCGCGCATCGGCTCCCCGACGAGAGAGAGCTCGTCCCCAACCCCAGGCCCCATGAGAGGGTAGTATTTCTTCCCCATTTCCTTCGCGGACTTGGCTGCCCACTTCATCCCTTTGTCCGGGGGCTCATGTTCTACTACGGCCTAGATTTCCATGATCTGGCCCCGAATTTCATCCTCAACATCTCGGCGTTTATCGTCGTGTGCGAGGCCTTCCTCTGCATCCAGCACCCCCTTCGGCTTGTGGTTCAAGACTTTCAGTGTCAAGCCGAAGGTTGTGAAGGGCAGCCAAGCGGAGTGCGGAGGCGCCATGGTGGGCAGGATGTCCCATGTTACGTGGCTGGAGGTCACTTTCGTGGAAACCATCAAGGGGTGGCAATCGGGGTGGTTCTACATCACCGAGCCGCGTGACCCTGATTGGGCAGCGGCCCCCGAATTCAGATCTGGCATCCCTACACGGCTCACCTCCTGGAAAGAGAGTGGCCAGATTTGGGGGGATTCGGAGGAGCTGACCGGACTCCAACCCTGTATCCAGAAGCTGGTGGACAAGAAGCTCAAGCTTGTCAATGTAGTCCAGGTCATGCTCATCCGCCGGATTCTCCCGTGCCAGCGACGGGGCTTCAACATGTGGGAGTTTGATCCGGCGCAGCACCAGACCCTGAGCGGGCTCTTCGACACTACGTACGAAGATGTCTGGAAGGTGCTGTTCAAGGGCGCCGAAGCTCCCGCATCCGCTACCGAAGATCGCGGATTCCGCTCGCAGCGTCCAGCTGACGAGGTAAGTGATTTCACCACTTGTTTTCCATAGTTTGGCTCTATGCAGGATCTAAACTCCCTTTACCTTTGACAGGAATGGCTGGCGAAGGCCGAACGGACTATCTGTCCGGCCCCATTGCTAGAGGACCTAGCGGACGCCCGCCTAACGGGGCTGCTGGCTCCGGCACCCCACGTGGTGCCGGAGAAGAAGGCCAAGAAGACGGCCACAGGGACTCGGAAGAGTTCCCGTTCTCAGGTGCTATCGGATGATGAATCCGAGGCCGACTCCTCCCACCAAGGCGAGGAGGAGAAGAAGAAAGCCTCTCCCCCAACGAGGGGAGGGAAGAAAAGGAAGGCCTCCCCAACAAGGGAGGCCGAAGGGTCCAAGAAGGGAAAAACTCTTCCCCCGGACTGCTCCGCCAACGCCAGTGACGACGACGAGGACTGGCCTCCAAGGGCCAAGCCCCTGGCGACATCGTAAGTATCCGGACTCCTGAATAACTTCAAGGTTTTTTCTTTTCGCCACATAATGTCTTTCTAATGCCGCATACAACCCTGCTGTCCGCCCAAGGATGATCTTCCCGTTTCATCGAGCGGGTCCTTGGGTGCGTCGGATATGGATTCCCTTCTGACTGCCTCCACCCCCCATGCCGCGGACGACGCCGAGGTGGGATCCCAGGAAGGGACCCACCAGGATGAGGAGGCCCCGGAGGTGTCACAGGACACCCTCCCGGGCTTTGCACCGGACTCAGCCCCGGAGGCCACAGCGGCTCCGGAGTCCGGCGGGCGACCCCTTCGTAAGAAGGGCAAGACCGCGACGCCGGCTGCCTCCGTCCAACCGGAGGTGCCGGATAATTTGCTGGAGGCACTCAACGGCGCCTCCATCGAAGAGGAGCACCGCACTGTTATGAGTGCGGTGATTCAGAAGGTTCAGCTCGCCAAGAGCGGGCTTACCGAAGCCTGCAGCAGCCTTCTAACAGGCTTTGAGGTAAGAATTTCAATATATGTAAAATGGTACCGCATAGACAGTAGCCCCTGATGCTCGGTTCGGTGTTCGGAAAGAAAAGCCGGACTGAGGATCTTTAGAAAGATAAACACAGGAGTCATAAAAAATATGTCAATATGGGATTGCAGGCTGTGCTGCTGACCTCCGCCGCACTGACTGCGGAGGTGAATACTTTGAAGGAAAACCTCGAGCGGTCCGAGAACGAGCTCGGCCACGCCAAGAAGCAGCTCAAGGAAAAAGAAGGTGAGTAATACCTTATGAAAATTGTACCTTACAGAAAAGGATTTGGTTGCGAGAAAAATGACAAGGATAACGTGGGTATCGTAGGGGCCACTAATGAGGTGGCGACCCTGAAGGAGGCGGTGGCCGCGGCCGAACGTAATGCGGCCGCGGAGCGCACCGAGCGAGAGAAGCAGGAGGCGCTGGTGGCGGAGGTACAGCAAGAGCTCCAGGATCTCGTGAAAAAACATGAGAGCTTGGAGCGTGACTCGAAGACTCAAGAGTCTGAGCTTGCAACGGCTCTTGAGAGTGCCAAAGCCGCTAAGGCCGAAGCCTACAAGGCCCTCCAGGAGGTTGAGGCGGTGAAGAAAATATCAGCGGGCAAGGCATTTTTCATTCAAAGTAAGCATGTGAGTGTTAACTACCTGTTGCTTACCCGAATTCGGAGCTCTCCAGGAGCGTTCGCAGATCTTCCTCGCAGCGTGTCCGATGTTGCCGCATTCTACCGGGCCGAGGAGGGGAGCTCGACGGAGAAGGTCTTCTGGTCTCAGTATGCTGAGGCCAGACATCCGGTGCCCCTTAGCGACCAGCTGAAGCAGCTGGTCGAGCTCCACAAGGCGGCCGAACAGGCCATGAAGGGCCTCATAGTTCGGCTGTGGCCTAAGGAGGCCATGCCTGGGAGCTACTTCGGCCTGGTGCGGCGGTTGATGGATGCGTGCCCGTGGGTAGAAGTCATCAAGCATTCCGCTTGTATTGAGGATGCCCGTCGGGCCCTTGCCCGCGCAAAGGTGCACTGGGGCAAGATGGATGCCCAGAAGCTCGTGACGGACCCGCCACCAGAGGGCAAGGAGCATCGCACGCCCGAGATGTATTATAAGAGTGTGCTGAAGGGCGCCCGCACTATTGCGGGTGAGTGCTCCAAAGATGTAATATTTGAGTAGACTAATATTTTGTTATCCTGTGCGCTGAAAACTTAGTTCATATGCGCTAAGCAACGCTTGTTAATTTAAAATATTACCTTCTGTGCGGCTGTTTATCAAATCTGAGAGATGGCAAGTCGTCGGCTTCAACCCCCATGCCACGAGTGCTGGGGTGTTCGGGATAAACTTGAGCGCTCTTGTTCCCATTTTTGGGTCCATCTAGGGAGGAGCTCAACACAGCGAACAAGGCAACCGGACTTATAATTCTTGAACACTCTCACTTAGCCATAGAATTCTATGATTTTAAATTTCGGCAAAGCCCCTAGTCTTCGGAAGGCCGAATTTGGGGCTCTATCCAGGCCTTGGCCGGACAGTATCCGGCTCCTCGCTCTAACCGGCATAAGTCTTTAAGGACTCGCAAAAAACCTCTCGAACAGCGACCGGCTCTTGCCTCATCATGACGGTCAGTTTTAGCTTTCTCCACTGAGGCGTTAACCCAGCTCAACTGGGGCGGAATCGCAGTGGTTCTCCCAGTGCTACCTTAGCCGATATAATGGAACATAAGGTACCAAAACACGTGAGCCGGGCAAACCCAACTATTGACCCAAGACATGATTCGGAGCCGATGCATATAGTGCTATAAGTTCGGGGAGCCGCACTTGTGAAAGTGTTCGGACTCATCATACCATAATGCGGGAAACATAAGCCCCTGGTGTATATTAGCCGTACCAAAGTGTACGGATGCAACATGCCGTGAATGAACATATGTATGAAAAAGAAATGCAATTATAAGCAAAAAGGTGCTGCATTGTTTTATTCAATATGTGCTGCTACGAATGCAGAATGATACAAATAGTGCGATAAGCAAGGTATGGGACTATTAAAAATGTCCCCCTCTAGGGGTAGGCTACAGATTGGTGTATAAAAATGCTCGTAATGGAGACCACCTGTATATTCGTTGTAGCCTTTATCCTTCCCTGGCTGTTACATCGTGAGTTCGGCAGGTCTGCTGCCGGACAGGGCCTCTGACAAACGGAGTCCTGTGGGTAAAAAGTAAAAGGTAAAAAGAAAAGAAAAAGGAACGACACACTTGAGAGCCCCTGGTGTGGTTGAGCCGCAGTCTGGGCTTATCGTGGTCGTTCCCCTCTCCCCATGCCCGTGGTATCTTCGAAGCGTAATGGTGTACGCGAAGGACCTGCTTTGACGTTTCGCAGGAGCTAGGGTTGGGGCCGCACTGCTACGCGTGCTCGGAACGTGCCAGGTGGTCTTGTTTGTAAGTTACTCCGGGCGCGCTTAGCTGTGTCCGGCTGCTTAACGGCCGGACTCGAGAATTGCCTTAAGAGGTTGCATTGCACTTCTGCCGCGAGAGCCGCTGTATGTTCCTTCGTGCGGAGAGAACGTTCAGTGTTTCCGTTGACCGTGATGACTCCTCGAGGGCCTGGCATCTTGAGCTTGAGGTATGCGTAGTGCGGCACCGCGTTGAACTTTGCAAACGCGGTACGTCTGAGCAAGGCATGATAGCCGCCGCGGAACGGGACTATGTCGAAGATTAACTCCTCGCTTCGGAAGTTATCCGGGGATCCGAAGACCACTTCTAGTGTAATTGAGCCTGTACAATTGGCTTCTATACCTGGTATGACGCCTTTAAAGGTCGTTTTAGTAGGTTTATTCCTTGAGGGGTCTATGCCCATTTTGCGCACTGTATCCTGGTAAAGCAGGTTCAGGCTGCTGCCGCCGTCCATCAGGACTCTGGTTAGGTGAAATCCATCGACGATTGGGTCTAAGACCAGTGCGGAGAATCCGCCGTGGCGGATGCTGGTGGGGTGGTCCCTTCGGTCGAAAGTGATCGGGCAGGAGGACCATGGATTGAACTTCGGGGCAACTGGCTCCATCGCATAGACATCCCTGAGTGCACGCTTCCGCTCCCTTTTGGGTATGTGCGTTGCGTATATCATGTTCACCGTCCGCACCTGTGGGGGGAAACCCTTCTGTCCTCTATTGTTCGGCAGTTGGGTCTTGTCCTCGTCATCGCTATGCAGCCCCTTGTCATTGTTTTCGGCAATTAACTTGCCTGCCTGCTTGAATACCCAACAGTCCCTGTTGGTGTGGTTAGCTGGCTTTTTGGGGGTTCCGTGTATCTGGCACAAGCGGTCGAGTATTCGGTCCAAATTGGACGGACCCGGAGTAGTTCTTTTGAATGGCTTTTTCCGCTGACCGGGTTTAGAGCCTCTGAATTCGGCATTGATTGCCGTATCCTCAATATTGTCGCCGTTAATGCGGCGTTTGTTTTTGTTACGACGCGGCCTGCCATTTCGGTCCTTGAAGTCCGGACTGCCAGAATTTTTGCTGAGGTTGTTGCTGCGTGCTAGCCAGCTGTCCTCACCCGCGCAGAAGCGGGTCATGAGTGATGTGAGGGCTGCCATGGATTTCGGCTTTTCCTGTCCTAGGTGTCGGGCAAGCCACTCGTCGCGGATGTTATGCTTGAACGTCGCGAGGGCCTCCGCATCCGGACAGTCGACGATTTGGTTTTTCTTGGTTAAGAACCGTGTCCAGAATTGTCTGGCCGATTCGTCTGGCTACTGAATTATGTGGCTTAGGTCATCAGCGTCTGGTGGTCGCACATAAGTGCCCTGGAAGTTATCGAGGAATGCGGCTTCCAGGTCCTCCCAGCTCCCAATTGACTCTGCTGGCAAGCTGTTAAGCCAATGCCGGGCTGATCCTTTAAGCTTGAGGGGGAGGTATTTGATGGCGTGAAGATCGTCACCACGGGCCATGTGGATGTGAAGGAGATAGTCTTCGATCCAAACCGCGGGGTCTGTTGTGCCATCATAGGATTCAATATTGACGGGTTTAAACCCTTCGGGGATTTGATGATCCATTACTTCGTCTGTGAAGCATAGTGGGTGTGCTGCGCCTCTGTACTGGGCAATATCACGACGGAGCTCAAAAGAGCTTTGTCTGTTTTGTTCGGCCCGGCCGGACTTACTGTGTCCGGCGCGACAGTTGTCGTCATGTACTGTGGGGCGCCCACGCGATCCATAGATCGATCTTGATTGTCTTGCCTTGTCCTCCAATATATCCCGCAGGTCCGGAGCGTTCCCCTGTGGCCGTGTGCTTTTTGAGAGATGCCGGGGTACGGTTCTAGTGAAGGGCCTAGAGGCCTCTCTGTCGCGACCACGGGGTGGTCGGTCAGCCGTATTGTCTCCTGGTGATGCAGGTTCGTAAGCCTCCTCCTCTAATCGGGGGAGGAGCTTGCGTCTAGGGTAGCTTTTGGAGGGGCGTTCGAGCTCATGCTCTTCGGCCGCGAGGACTTCAGTCCATCTGTCGGCTAGCAGATCCTTATCAGCTCTAAGCTGTTGCTGCTTTTTCTTGAGGCTGTTCGCCGTGGCCATAAGCCTGCGTCTAAAATGCTCTTGTTCGACGGGATCCTCAGGCACGACAAATTCATCGTCGTCGAGGCTTGCTTCGTCTCCGGAGGGAGGCATATAATCCTCTACCTCTTCTTATGCCGCTCTCTCGTGAGGGCTGGCGTCTCCATCCTCCTGCGCTGGATCTTGCTGGAGTGGATTGTCTTCGGCACTGTCCTGTGTATTGTTATTTCCGGTGCCGGAATCTTCATTCTTGTTGTGGCGGGATTTAGAGCGGCGCCGCTGACGCCGGCGCTAGGGCTGTTTCTTGGAGGGGCCATCCTCCTCTGTTCCTTCGCCATTCCCATCCTTTGGGATATCCACCATGTATATGTCATATGATGAGGTGGCTTTCCAGTGTCCGGTAGGCGCTGGTTCTTGTTCGTCTCCGGCATCGTCGTCCATACCGTCGATGTCTTCGGAGTCGTAGTCTAGCATGTCGGTTAGATCGTCGATAGCGGCTACAAAGTGGGTGGTGGGTGGGCTTTGAATTTCTTCGTCGTCCGCATCCCAACCGTCCTGACCGCAGTCCGGCCAGGGCTCTCCTGATAACGAGAGGTACTTTAGCGAACTCAAGATGTCGCCAAAAGGTGAGAGTTGAAAGATGTCCGCTGCGGTGAACTCCATGACCAGCGCCCAATCGGATTCTATCGGAGGGGGCGCGGGAGGTTCGAAGTCCGGCAAGGAGTCCGGCACCTCGGAGTCGCGAGCTTTAAGAGGGACAAGATCAGTGTTCGGCTCTATCGCCGTAGAGGTTGCAGCCCCCGAGGCGGTGTCTAGCCATCCGTCCCCGATCTGCACAGCCGGCTCCAAATTGAAGATCGGAGCGTGTTCGAGTGCGGTCTGCAGGGTACTGTCCGGCTGCAGAGCTAAATCATGCTCGTCGTGATAGTGCGGCACGCTCGGCTGTGGCTCGACTTCATCGAGGATCAAGTCCCCGCGGATGTCAGCGTCAAGTTCAAACTTCCAAATCTGACCTGACGGCCAGGGGCGTAGCTTTCGATCTACTCCAGATGGCCAAGCGAATCGGCCCGCAGTGCGAAGCCGCCGAATATGAAGATCTGTCCGGGGAGAAAAGTCTCACCCTGGACTGCGTCGTTGATGATGGTCGAAGAAGCCATCGAGCCTATCGGTGACGACACAGAGGAACTCCCAATGAAAGCACCAATGTTGGTGTCAAAACCGGCGGATCTCGGGTAGGGGGTCCCAAACTGTGCGTCTAGGCGGATGGTAACAGGAGACAAGGGACACGATGTTTTACCCAGGTTCGGGCCCTCTTGATGGAGGTAAAACCCTACGTCCTGCTTGATTAATATTGATGATGTGTGTTACAAGAGTGGATCTACCACGAGATCAAAGAGGCTAAACCCTAGAAGCTAGCCTATGGTATGATTGTTGTTCATCCTATGGACTAAATGTTGGGGAACGTAGTAATTTCAAAAAAAAAATTCCTACGCACACGCAAGACCATGGTGATGGCATAGCAACGAGAGGGGAGAGTGTCTGTCCACGTACCCTCGTAGACCGTAAGCGGAAGCGTTATAACAACGCGGTTGATGTAGTCGTACGTCTTCACGATCCGACCGATCCAAGTACCGAACGTACGGCACCTCCGAGTTCTGCACACGTTCAACTCGATGACGATCCCCGGGCTCCGATCCAGCAAAGCGTCGGGGATGAGTTCCGTCAGCACGACGGCGTGGTGACGATGATGATGCTCCACCGACGCAGGGCTTCGCCTAAGCTCCGCGACGATATGACTTTCACCTGCGCAGGGCTTCGCCTAAGCTCCGCGACGATATGACCGAAGTGGAATAAGGTGGAGGGGGGCACCGCACACGGCTAAGGAACGATCCGTAGATCAACTTGTGTGTCATGGGGTGCCCACCTGCCCCTGTATATAAAGGAGCAAGGGGGG
>LR880971.1:93064323-93082671 GCA_904067115.1 Aegilops sharonensis | reverse complement strand
TCTCAACAACTTTTATTCATCATACTCTTTGTATGTGAAGTCATTACTCTCCATAAGATCAATATGATCTCTTTACTTCTTTTTGTTCTTCTTCTTTTCTTTTATTTTTATTCCCTCAAGATCATAGCAAGATAATCAAGCCCTTGACTCAACACTAATCTTTATTATATATAGCTCACGGACTCGATTACATAGAAGGATCATAAGGCAAAACTTAAAACTAAATCATACTAAAACTTTATTCTACTAAATCAAGATATTACCAAAAGGATCGAACTAAGAAAAACGATAAAGATAGGATTGTGATGGTGATACGATACCGGGGCACCTTCCCCAAGCTTGGCAGTTGCCAAGGGGAGTGCCCATACCCATGTGATTATATCTCTTTCTTCGGAGGTGAAGAGGATGGTGATGATGAAGATAACTGTGCCTTTAGCCTTTTCATATTATAATTGAGAAGAGCAATTTCCTCCTTCAAATCGTCAACCTCAGATTCCAGCTTCAAAATCTTGTCACATAAATCCCCTTTGCTTTTCTGCCGAAAACAATAAGGAATAGATCGGTTGTTAGACAATTTAGCCCTCTTAGGTAGGCTAGACTTCTTGAACTTCACGTGCATATCCCCAGGTTGAGGTAGAGGGACATCCTCCTCGTCCGAACTTGAATCATTGATCCTCATCAAATGAGCATCCTCCTCCTCATCCGTAGTTCGACCACAAGGAGATAGATCCCCATAGGTCTTTGGGTCAGCAATGAGGTGTGACACATAGCTCTCTCCGTCGGAATCCTGAGATGACATCTTGCTCCAAACCTGCTACAGAAACAGCTCGAAACAAAAACAGAGGATACTTGCGTGATACAGTGGTCAAAACCTTCGGGAGATTATATAATGAATTTTTACCGACCACAAGAAGTATCGTGCAAGAAAACGGAGTCCGGAAAGCACACGAGGCAGGGGGCGCGCCCTCCACCCTCGTGGAAGCCTCGTGTCCTTCCCAGACTACTTCTTATTTTTCTATTTTCTTAAATATTCCAAAACGGAGAAAATTTACCATTAGAACTGTTTTGGAGTCAGTTTACTTACCGTACCACGTACCTATTCCTTTTCGGAGTCTGACCGTTCTGGTAACTGTCCCTTATGTATTCCTCCGGGGTTACGGTTTCAATAACATTAGTTTCAACATTTATAGGATTACCTGAGATATAATGTTTTATTCTTTGACCGTTCACTACCTTTGGATTTTGCCTTCGAAGTTGTTGATTTTTATGGCACCGGAACGATAGACCTCCTCGATAACCTAAGGACCTTCCCATTTAGAGAGAAGTTTTCCTGCAAAAAATCTTAAAAAAGAGTTGAATAGCAACACATAGTCACCTACATTAAACTCACGCTTTTGTATCCTATTGTAATGCCATCTTTTAACCTTTTCTTTATATAGTTTGGCATTCTCATAGGCCTGGGTTCTCCATTCATCAAGTGAGCTAATGTCAAATAGTCTCTTCTCACCGGCAAGTTTGAAGTCATAATTGAGCTCCTTAATGGCCCAATATGCCTTATGTTCTAGTTCGAGAGGTAAGTGACATGCTTTTCCATAAACCATTTTATACAGAGACATACCCATAGGATTTGTATATGCAGTTCTATAGGCCCATAATGCATCATCAAGTTTCTTGGACCAATTCTTTCTAGATCTATTAGCAGCCTTTTGCAAAATTAATATGAGCTCTCTATTACTCAATTCTACTTGAACAGTAGACTGCGGGTGATAAGGAGATGCAATTCTATGATTAACATCATACTTAGCAAGCATTTTATGAAAAGCACCATGAATAAAATGTGAACCACCATCAGTCATTAAATATCTAGGGACTCCAAACCTCGGGAAAAAATAACTTCTTTAAGCATCTTAATAGAGGTATTATGATCAACACTACTAGTAGGAATAGCTTCTACCCACTTAGTAACGTAATCAACAACAACTAAAATATGTGTATACCCATTAGAGGAAGGAAACGGTCCCATATAATCAAAGCCCCAAACATCAAATGGTTCAATAACAAGTGAATAATTTATAGGCATTTCTTAACATCTACTAATATTACCAATTCTTTGACATTCATCACAAGAAAAGACAAACTTACGAGCATCTTTGAAAAGAGTAGGCCAATAAAAACCGGATTGCAATACCTTATGCGCAGTTCTATCTCCAGCGTGGTGTCCTCCATAAGCTTCGGAGTGACACTTGCATACGATCTGTTCCTGTTCATGCTCAGGTATACAACGTCTAATAACACCATCTACTCCTTCTTTATAAAGGTGTGGGTCATCCCAGAAGTAATGTCTTAAATCATAGAAAAACTTTTTCTTTTGCTGGTATGTGAAACTAGGTGGTATAAATTTAGCAACAATATAATTAGCATAATCAGCATACCATGGAGCAGTACGAGAAGCATTTATGACAGCTAATTGTTCATCAGGAAAGCTATCATCAATAGGTAGTGGGTCATCAAGAACATTCTCTAGCCTAGACAAGTTGTCTGCAACGGGGTTCTCAGCTCTCTTTTTATCAATAATATGCAAATCAAATTCTTGTAGCAAGAGAACCCATCTAATAAGTCTAGGTTTAGCATCTTTCTTTTCCATAAGATATTTAATAGCTGCATGATTAGTGTGAACAGTTACTTTAGAATCAACAATATAAGGTCTGAACTTATCACAAGCAAATACAACTGCTAAAAATTCTTTTTCAATAGTAGCATAATTTCTCTGGGCACTATCTAGAGTTTTACTAGCATATTGAATAACATTTAATTTCTTATCAACTCTTTGTCCTAGAAACAGCACCTATAGCATAATCACTAGCAACACACATAATTTCAAAGGGTAAATTCCAATCGGGTGGCTGAACAATAGGTGCAGAAATCAAGGCTTTCTTAAGTATTTCAAATTCTTCTACACACTCATCATCAAAGACAAAAGGAATATCTTTTTGTAAGAGATTAGTCAGAGGCCTGGAGATTTTAGAGAAGTCCTTAATGAACCTCCTATAAAATCGGCATGACCAAGGATACTTATTATACCTTTGATGTCCTTAGGACATGACATCTTTTCAATAGCATCAACTTTGGCTTTATCAACTTCAATACCCTTTTCAGAAATTTTATGCCCCAAGACAATACCTTCATTAACCATAAAGTGGCACTTTTCCCAATTCAAGACAAGGTTAGTTTCTTCACATCTCTGCAAAAGTCGCTCAAGGTTTCTCAAGCAATCATCAAAATAAGTTCCATACATGGAGAAATCATCCATGAAAACCTCAACAATCTTTTCACAAAAATCAGAGAATATAGCCATCATGCATCTTTGAAAGGTAGCAGGTGTGTTACATAAACCAAAAGGCATACGTCTATAAGCAGAGGTACCGAAAGGGCAAGTAAAAGTGGTATTTTCTTGATCCTCTTTTGACACAGGTATTTGAGAGAAACCGGAATAACCATCTAGAAACCAAAAATGCGTATGTTTGGATAATCTTTCTAGCATTTTGATCAATAAAAGGTAAAGGGTAATGATCCTTTTCAGTAGCTTTATTTTATTTGCGGACATCAATTACCATCCTATAACCTGTAACAATTCTTTGTGGGATCAATTCATCTTTATCATTATGAACAACAGTAATACCTCCCTTCTTAGGGACACAATGGACAGGGCTTACCCACTGACTCATTAAGAGGCACGACAATAGAAGCAAGACCAATAATTTCATATTTACTAGGTAATTCTTCATCACGGGGTTGTCTACGAAATTTAGCAAAGTTAAACTCATGAGATATGTCCCCCATACCAATAGTAACAACATACTTTTCGCAATCTATCCTAGCATTAACAATATTCAAGAAGGGTCTAACAATATTCAACAGTATCGAGCATGGAGCGATTATTGAGAGAAAGCCGAGCATAAAATTTTTGAATAATCATTTCTCTTGAGATCTCATGATTGGGGCATGAATATAACATTGACTTAAGCCTCCCCCAAGCTTGAGCGATGCTTTCTCCTTCGCGAGGCCAAAAATTATATATATAATTACGATCACGATGAACAAGATGCATAGGGTAAAACTTCTGATGAAATTCCAATTTCAATCGGATGTAGTTCCATGATCCCATATCGTCACATAGCCTAAACCATGTCAATGCCTCTCCCTTCAAAGATAAAGGGAAGAACTTCTTCTTGATAACATCCTCGGGCATACCTGCAAACTTAAATAATCCACAAACTTCATCCACATAGATTAGGTGCAAATCGGATGTAATGTTCCATCACCCGTGAAAGGATTAGCTAGCAGTTTCCCTATCATACCCGAAGGAATTTCAAAGTAAACATTTTCAGTAGGTTCAGTAGGTTGAGGAGCAACTAATTGTGGTTCCGGCCGAGGTGAAGATACCCAGAACAAACCCCTCAAAGGATTACTTTCCATAGTAAAAAGTGACAGTAAATTTCAGCACACTATAAAATTTTTCCTTACCAAATTCCACCTACCAAAGGCGCTTCACTCACCGGCAACGGCGCCAGAAAAGAGTCTTGATGACCCACAAGTGTAGGGGATCTATCATAGTCATTTCGATAAGTAAGAGTGTCGAACCCAATGAGGAGCAGAAGGAAATGACAAGCGGTTTTCAGTAAGGTATTCTCTCACTAGTGCAAAACCGGCCTTTAGTGCTGGTTCGTGACGGCCTTTAGTGCCGGTTCGCCAACCGGCACTAAAGAGTGGGGACTAAAGGCCCACCTTTACTACCTGTCGTGGAATTAACACGTAAGATGTCCTTAGTGTTAGGACTTAGTCGCGAGGCCAACGCATCTATGTGGTAGCTTGAGAGGGGTTGATCGGAATCGAGAGACGCAATACAAGACAAGGATTTAGACAGCTTCGGGCCCCGGGAAACATCATCCGGTAATAGCCCTACATGCTGTTTGAACCTAGGTCTCATTATCATCACGAGGGAGTCGCCGTAAACCGGCTCTCCTCTTTGTGTCTAGCCCTAAGATTGTTTCTTCTTGCTTGTCGCTTATCCCTCTTTGGGGAGCCCTACCCCTCCTTATATATGTTGAAGAGGCGGGTTACATGTAGAGTCCAACTCGGACTTAAGACTTAACTATTCTAACTTATCGCCATGGGCTTCTTAACATCTTGGGCTTCATAATGTCTTGGGCTTCATAACCCCTGGCAACCCAGTTAGCACTGTTGGCCGGTTTAACATTGTCTTCCGGTTTAACATTGTCTGCCGGTTTAACATTGCCGTCGCCGGTTTAACATTGTCTGCCGGTTTAACAACACCTGCCGGTTTAACATGGTCTGACCTAACTCCTGCCGGTTTACCACCTGTCAGTTTACCGTCTGTCAGAGCCATCTGTCTTAACTGTGTCTTAACTGTCTGCCGGTTTACCAGGTCCCGGCCGGTTTACAACTCCGGCCGGGTCATACCGCGGGGTATATCCCCGTCATTAGCCCCTAGTTTAATTTGGATTTGTCCATGTTAAACCGACTCTGATCATCCTTAAGTCCTTGTCACTTCCTTCTTCTAGAAAATCCGGTTTAATAGGCCAGCTTCGTAATCAATTTGCTGACATTGGTTTGTCACCGAGAAATATTGTGAAGAATAACTTCTTTGACTCAGCTCCCGATGACTTAACAAAAATAATGGTCCTTGAAATCCTCATCTGATCTTCAGCCGGTTTAAGAATGTAGAACTTGCCGGTTTATAAATATTAATAGCACTGGGTCATACTTGTAGTTAACATCCAGCTTGAAAATATACCTCTTATACAACTATCACTTGTAGCCCTCAAGTCTTAAGAAGGTAGCATAGCAACAGCTTAAGACTTGTTTCAATATAAATATCACAATCTTGAAGAAATCCAGGTTGTTCATCTCAATCACTAGTCAGAATTGAGTATTCCACATATGTAGCCCCCAAGTGTCGGGTTGTCATGCTTGCAACAACCTGGGACTTGTAATTTCCTGATGCTCATAAAAACTTCAACCAGTGTAGCCTCCAAGGGCCGGGTCATTATGCAATAATGAACAAGGACTTTGTAAATATAATCATGTAAACTTTGAATAGCAACGGTGTAGCCCCCAAGGGCCGGCTCAGTAAGATAATATTGAGCTGGGACTTTGATATATACTTCAATGAAAATAATATCATATGATATAACCCCCATCATGGGGCTTGAATCCACGTCCACAAAGTTAAGAGCCTTGTGTTTTACCAACTGAGCAATGTACCCTTCAATATAATGGATAAAAAGCTTTTGTACCTTGAATTGTTGACAGGAGCAATTGGCAGCCCCCAAGGGCCGGCTCATTGTAATGTGATGAGTCGGGTCTTTAATAAGATGTGCAAAAAATGACTTTGCATTAGCCCCCAAGTGTCATGGTGCATGCTTGCAGCGACATGAGACTTGTATATTTGATGTAATCTTGACTTAAATAATGTAGCCCCCAAGTGCCGGGTTGTAAGCCTGCAGCAACTCGGGACTATTCCTTCAATTGTAGAAAAAAAATCATATCTATTGATAATATGATAGCCATTGCGCTAAAGCGACTTTGAAAACCTCAATAATACCGGTTATTAATAACCATAATAAAATCCAGCCATGCTGGCTATTCAAGATAATATAATCCGGTATGAAAACCTTATTCATTCAGTATCATAATGAAAATTCAGCCAAGTTTGGCTATTTGAATAATATGACCCAATGATTTATAAGCGCATGATTCCAATGGCGCAATCCAATTATATACTAGCGACTTATAGTCCCAAGCCAGGCCGGTTTAATAAACACTGGATAATTTCTCATCATATACTGGCGACTTATCATCTTAAAGCCAGGCCGGTTTAATAAACACCGGATAATTTCTCATCATATACTGGCGACTTATCGTCTTAAAGCCAGGCCAGTTTAATAAACGCCGGCGATTTATAATCATGCTTTATTCAACCTGTTTCTGCATACAACAAGTTTAAAGTGTCCTAGCGGTTTACCGCCGGACGGGTCATAATGCCCAACATACCTGTGACATTTAAGAATAATCAAATGTGAAATATATCATACCTGTGACATTGAATCACATTGTTGGTTCTACCAACTTTTTGTAGTAAGGGTAATAACCCCAATCTTGAGTAATGATAACTCCTTTCATACCGTGTCGGTTTATGATGAAACCGTACTGGGTTGTGATAAACACCGGTTTAACCATATATAATACTGGCAACTCGTAGTCAAACCAGACCGGGCGGATAGTCTCCGGATTATGATTTGATCATGTACTGACAATTTGTAATTGAAAGTCAAGCCGGGTTAATGAACACTGGTTACTCCATAATAAGATGGTAACGTAAAATCAAACCGGGCAGATAGTCTCTGGATTAGGATTTGACCGTGTTCCGCCAATATGTAATTAAAAGTTTGAAACGGATTAACAATGCCGGTTTAAAAACGCAACAAAAATCAAATAACAGTTATGAAAAAATATGGAAGCAAAGGCAATGATAAGACCGTTTGCAAAAAGAGGCTTTACTGAGCCGATCAGATGGTGTTACCATGGTCGGACACGACCAAGCTCCCAATAAGGTGTAGCTATGGTTCAAGTCAGCCAGGTCCGCAACTGAAACCGTGGCATTATGCCGATCAAGTGGTGTGGCAATGGTTCGGGTTCGACCAAGCCCCCAAGTGACTCTATGGCCTTAGGCCGATCAAGAGGCGTGACTGGTTTAGACTTGACCATGTCCCCAAGTGATCTGGTGGCTTTCGCCTATCAAAAGGCGTTGCATTGGTTCGGACACGACCAAGCCCTCAAGTGATGCTGTGGCACTGGGCCGATCAAGAGGCGTGACTATGGTTCAGACGTGACCACAAGTCCCCAAGTGATGCTTTGGCATTACGCCGATCAAGAGGTGTAGCTATGGTTCGGATACGACCAAAGCCCCCAAGTGATCAATGATATGATAAGCCAATAAGGCATGATACCCATGTTTGAACCACGCATCATGGCAGCAGGTCCTCTTTGGCACCCTTTAACTTGAGCCGGATGTTTGAACCGGATTTGAGAGCTTCAAAACTTTGCGGGAGAGAGATATCTCTTGAACCGGATTTTAAAACCGGAATCTTCACTTTCAGCCGGAAATTTTCTGACGGCCTTTAAATTTGCACCAATATGGCGGTTTAGGGTCATGCATTTAGATAACTTTGCAAGCCGGAATAATTGCTCTTTTAAAGAAAGCAATATATAATATAAAAATATACTAGATGAATTTCACCTGACATGCTAGTCCAGTCAATATCCACCACGGGGTTGGTGGTCACCATGGTGAAGCTGAAATCGATGATGGCCGAGTCAGTCGCGGCAGCAAGGTAGATGAACCGGCCGTGGCAACTTAAACCGGTGCGGATGAGTAAGTTAACTACATCGTTTTGATGTAGTGAACAATTGTCCTGATGTGCCAGGCCGGAAATAATCCGCCATGAAATTGATGATCGCTAGGTGAAGTTGAAGTCGCTTACGGGTGAACCGGCTGCGTCATGGTAAACCGGTACGGACGGGTGAGTCGGCCGCGAGGTTTGTAAGCCGGCGCGGACAGCGAGTCGGCCACGACATTGTAAGCTGGCGCGGACACGTGAACCGGCTGGCACGTTGACGTAGACTGGACCGCAAGGGCGGCCTCTTGTGCATGTCCATCCATTGGGTAATATGTCTCGGATCATTCTCCGGGCGGAACATAATCAGCCCGTGCTCCATACCCGTGGTATAAACCACATTTGTAGTCAATAATTATCCTGATTCATCTGGATGATCTGTACGTGGACTTTGTGCACGTAGTAATAGTAATGCTCCATACTTTTGTCAAGATGTCAATTAATAGTAGCTTTTTAGCTCCACGTAATGTGTATGTAGCTCCAAAACATGTCAGCACTTTCCTTTGACAACATTTTGAAACGTAACCCTTTCCTTCTTTGAATCTCACTGTTCCTTTCTTCTTTTTGCATGAATAACCACATCATCCAGTATTTGATTCAGTCAAGTGTCTCTTTGACAGTCTAACAGACTTGTGCTTTTGACCCTGATGTTGGAGGGTGTTGACTTGAAGCCCAAGTTTGGCACCAATGACATACATGAAACTGACACATCAGCGTGGTAATCCGGCGGAAACGGGAGCGCTCGGAGGCGCAGCAGTCCCGAGATGGAGTGAACACGTGCGCGGGCGGGTTGAAAGCGAGCAGACGGCGGTTCGTCCGCAGCAGCGGAGGTGATTTGGCGCAGACATAAGGCCACTCAGAGGCACCGGAGGAAGCCCCACACAACAACAGGGGGCTGGACGGCTCAGCGGCCAAGGCGAAGGGGAGTCAAAGCAATCTGGCGAGATGGCCGGGCCATACGCGGGACGAGTTGGAGAAGACCAAAAGGAGGTGGCGCTGGCGCGGCAGAACGAGCCAGGGTGGGACACAGCCGCGGTAGTATGAGAGTAGCGCGACCGGCTCATGGGCGCCTCTGCAAAAGAAAGAAGGCGCCGGCTGTTCAGAACGACAACTTTAAGGGCGAAGCTGCTGAGAGAGAAAAAACCACCTGTTGTAGCGGAGGCGAAGGACGGCCCACGGCGATCTGTCCTGGCGGTTCCAGACGGAGCGCGGCGTAGGCGACCTGAAGATAACCAGCCACAGCAGAGGCAGGCCAGCGGAGGCGGACCGCAGCAGTGATGCAAGCCGGTGGAGGCGGAATCGGAGTTCAATCCATATCCAGTTTATCTTTCCAAATTATGCTCAGTTTGTTTAAGTATATGTCCGAATCATGATCACTGCAAAAACCTCGAGCGTTGGGGTCTTGTACTGATTGCCGTCCTCCGTTTGTTTTTAGCGCAGATCGATGAGCAGCACTTGTGGACCTCTCTTTTGCAGTTTTTTGAGGGATGTGCATCTGCCACCGTTGTAGGTATTGAACACTGTAGCTTGATGTGTCCAGTAATAGTTGGAGACTTGAAGCGGTAGTATTTGGGCTGTTGTGCTACTGCTCGAAAAATTATCGCTGCCTTAGGAAACATATGTGGATAGCGACGGCCAGTCCGACCTTTGTATCCATCTCGGATTCGACGACTTGGATATATGCCTCGGCCTCTGTCCCAAATACGAATAGCAGCTTTTTGGATCCAATCTGTAATAAAAACTTCATCTTGGTGAGTTGCCGCGGCGTACAGACGCATAACCCAAACTCTTGCCTTAACATTGCTCGCGCTGCATAAACCGACTTTCTTTACGCGGAAATTTGTAAACTTCTCGAACCCTAGAAAAGATCCCTTCAAGAACATTATACCACCGTGCGGGGGGCCCACGGTGGGTGCCAACTGTCGTGGAATTAACACGTCAGATGTCCTTAGTGTCAGGACTTGGTCGCGAGGCCAACGCATCTATGTGGTAGCTTGAGAGGGGTTGAGCGGAATCGAGAGACGCAATACAAGACAAGGATTTAGACAGCTTCGGGCCCCGGGAAACATCATCCGGTAATAGCCCTACATGCTGTTTGAACCTAGGTCTCATTATCATCACGAGGGAGTCGCCGTAAACCGGCTCTCCTCTTTGTGTCTAGCCCTAAGATTGTTTCTTCTTGCTTGTCGCTTGTCCCTCTTTGGGGAGCCCTACCCCTCCTTATATATGTTGAAGAGGCGGGTTACATGTAGAGTCCAACTCGGACTTAAGACTTAACTATTCTAACTTATCGCCATGGGCTTCTTAACATCTTGGGCTTCATAACGTCTTGGGCTTCATAACGTCACGAACCGGCGCTAAAGTGCAAACACGTGGCACGAGCCAGGCCCGTGTGCGTGTAGGTCTTTAGTACCGGTTGGTAACACCAACCGGTACTAAATGTTTGGGTTATTTTTTTTAATTTTTGCTTTAATTTTGTGTTTTCAATTTTGCTTTATTTTCCATTTAATTCTTTTTTGTTTGCTGGTATTTCACGATACTACAAATTGTACACGTTATGCATATATATAAATAGATTTTCTCGTACGTAGAACCATAATATCATCGAATGTCTCACAGCCAACACCATTAACTATTCACACNGGCTGCTGTTATTGGTAGAGGCACACTGAGGTTGGCTAGCCATCGAGGATGACCAGTGGGCCAGGGGCCACATGACTGGGAGCATTTGTGTGTGCGTGACTGCCGTGGGACCCGGATGTCAGTGGCTTACTTTGAAAACAAAAGGGGGCACTAGTGCAAAACCGGCCTTTAGTGCCGGTTTGTGACAACCTTTATTGCCGGTCTGCCAACCGGCACTAAAGAGTGGGGACTAAAGGTCCCCCCCTTTAGTACCGGTTCGTCACGAACCGGCGCTAAAGTGCAAACACGTGGCACGAGCCAGGCCCGTGTGCGCATAGGTATTTAGTACCGGTTGGTAACACCAACCGGTACTAAATGTTTGGGTGTTCTTTTTAATTTTTGCTTTAATATTGTGTTTTCAATTTGGCTTTATTTTCCATTTAATTCTTTTTTGCTTGCTGGTATTTCACGATACTACAAATTGTACACGTTATGCATATATATAAATAGATTTTCTCGTACGTAGAACCGCATATATAAATAGATTTTCTCGTATATATATATATATATAATATCATCGAATGTCTCATAGCCAACACCATTAACTATTCACATATACACATGTATATACATATACAATTTCTCCTACATGTTTCCTTGGTGCCTTCGGAGCATGCACGATGACAAGTGGTTCATGGGTGCGGTAGCGGGTAATAGTATTCTCCTTTGGGATCTATGACCTGGTCGAGCAAAAATCCGGCTATTTCCTCTTGAAGTGCTAGTATGCGCTCCTCGGGTAGGAGCTTATCCCGCACCTCTCTGAACTGTTAAGAAGGAGATCAATATGCATGTGTATTAGTTGTGTTACAAGATATCAATAATGGTGTGAATAGAGTTCTGACAACGTACCCATTCCTGTCTTTGAGATCTGCTCCTTTCGGACGCCATCATTCGAATGTTCTTGCAAACGTAGAATGCACACAGATCATTCCCCGGCGCCTGCTTCAGGGCCTTTACGAGAATGGAATTGAATCAGATAATGATTAATCAAGCATGATAATTAATTAATGGTATTGAAACAAGAATTAAAGAGATGGCTAGCTAGCTAGTACTACTTAATTACTTACCCTTGGTCGATGCCAAAACAACTTTTTTGGCCACTTGCCTGGAGTCACCTCGATGAACTTTGCCCAAGCCCTGCCCGCCGGCAAAGAAAATCAATAAAGGTGTTATTAAATAGTTCATATCAGGAAATGACGAACTAATAATAGGCCGAGATATAGTTAATAATGATTGAAATTACCTGTTGATACTCTGCTTTCTATTTTGGATGGCTGGCAGGCCGGATATGATAATGACAGTTTTAAGCTTACAGTCCAAGTTTCGTCAGTCCCAACCAAAGAATACATCTACAAAAGGCTCATGCATTGCTCTCTCTGTGATCGTCTTGGTCATGTTGACGATTCCTGCACGGGTTCTTTTTGTCAACGTTGTGGAGATGTCTCTGGAGTCTGCGCTTGTTTTGCCTCACGTACAGCTGTTCACGAGCATGAGCCATGCAAGGTGGGCCCGGATCCCTTGGGCTTTCCGTGTACTGCATGCTCTGCGGTGGACCATATGACTAGGCTCTGTCCTGGGCTTCTCCGTTGTTCTTTCTGCTTTCGCCTGGGCCACAGGTCTCGTAAGCCCAAGGCTTGTAAGTTTCTTCCTCATTGGGCCTGGAAACAAAAACAACTAAGACAATCTAAGAGGATCTTGCCTCGGGTTGCATTGGATGCGCCTGTGGTTGGTAACTCTATGGTGGTTGGTATGGCCCGTGCTATTAGGGATTCGCATGATGGTTGGGTTTGGAAAAGGAAACAGAAAATCCCACGCCCCTCGGACGTGGCTAACCCCCATTGCTTGACGATACGCCTCCCTGGTCAGGGTGTAGTCAATTCTGCCTGCCAAAAACCCAATCGGGTGAGCTGACGCCCTCCTCGAGTTCCACACCCACGCCTGCACCGTCTCGATTCCTCTCGCCTTCGACCCTGAGCAAGAAAGCCATTGTTCCTCCTCCGGCGAACCTTCCCCAGCAGAATCAGTCACCGGCATCCTCAATGGCGAAGTTCCCGCTGCGCCCGTTTGCCTTCGCTCCGGATGGATCGACCTTCGATCGTGGGCTTGCGTACCGTGTCCAGCGCCATGTCATGGTGGTGGATGATCCGCCTCTAAACCATGACAGGTACGCCATCGTTTCTGTCCACCCTCCAGTACCAGATCATCAGAAGTAGTTCTGGTTAGCCGAGGTCTGCCGCATTATTATTGGTGATTTAGAGTATGAGCTGCTAGATGACTTTGTTTACCCGCTGGGTATCGGGTGTGTGGTGTTCGCGGATATGTAAAGTAGAGATGCTGCCATTAGAGAAGGATCTCATGCTCTGACTGATGATTCCACATTCTCCCTAGTTCCGCATGATGAGAGTATCAATATGCGCATGCCTGCTTTTGAATATGAAATTTGGGTTATGTTTCTTGCCTTTCCAATGGATTATCAGACTGAACATTACATTCATAAGGTTGTGTCAAACTTTGGAAAGCTTCTTGTCTGGCCCCGTCCGGGCCAGAACAAGGCTAGAATTCTTGTCAAATGCCATATCAAGGATGTTGCTGAGGTGCCACACAGTCTGCTGATTACCAGGGTTGGTTTACTGCCTGGTCTTGCCCGTTCGTGGTCTGTGCCTGTTTATGTTCTGAATGGTAGAAACACTATCCCCAATTTAGTTGGCAATGAGGATATCCCCCCGCTCCTGAATGCTTCACCACACCCCTATGAGCTTCCGTACTACACCCTCATGCAGCAAGCACGAATTGATGAGATGGCTGCTCAAGATGCTCTCAATGAGGCGGCCTGGAACGCCCCTGAACCTGCTCAAGATCACGTTCAGGAAAATGGTTGGGGTGTGTGGCCTGTGATCCCTCCACCATACACTGGATTCAGTTTCAGGTCTATCTTTCAGTACGATGGACCGTCACTCATGGATGGTGTGGATCCGGAGCATAATGTGCAAGACAACTTGTCTGATATTTGGTCTTCTGATTCTGAGTTTCAGGCGGTGGAAGCTTTGGCCGACAGATTTGTGAATGGAAGTCCTAGTGCTAGACTGGCGTTCGTCAGAGCCGGAGGTAACTCTGTTAATTTTCTGGTTGCTGCTAATCAGGAATTCCTGCTTTGGATCGGGAGGATGCTCAAGCGCATATATACACCAGCTATCACCTTCCAACATGCTGTGCCTGTGATGCTGCCTCTAAACCCTTTCAAGATCATTCAGAACCACCTTAACGTTGTCACTGCAGCCTGGATTGAAAACATGGCACCTGAACCTGATGTCCTCTCCATGATATTTACTGCTACATTTCAGTGGGGAGCGGTTCTTGTTCCATCGTCTTTGTTGTCTTCTGAGCCCAGGGTTCGGCTGTCAGCAGCGGATTGGGATTTTCCTGCTCGTTCTCCTGGACTCAAGGCGATCACACAACTTGTCTCTGCAGATGTGGAATCTCTGTTAGTACCTCCGTCAGACCCGCATAATGCTCTTCAGGTGATTGCTTCCTCCTCTCTGTTCAATGCTCCACAACCCCACAATATGCTAGTGCCTTTGGACACCACTGCTGTCAGACGAAGCACTAGAGCAAACAAGTATGATGGATTCAAGGTCAATCATGTTTCTGACACTAAGCGTTCCAAGTCAAGGGTTAAACCACGAGAGACTCCTTTTGTCACTGCTGTTTCTTTGGCTGCTGCTCCTGTGCAGGTGGTCACTACTGCTTGCCCCCCTCCGACACCGATTGAAAATCTTCAACAGATGGGAAGCAATTGTGGAATTGCTCAGGAAGCCCTCACCCACGAGAAGCTGCTGGATGACCAGCGCTCGTCTGTGGATGCAGAAGACTGAAGTCTTCCTGTCTGGTGAATAAATCGTGGAACGTGCTTTCGTGGAACATCAGAGGCATAAACTCTGATGCAAAACTTTTGGCTATTAGGAATGCGATCGATTCGAGTGGTTGTTCTGTGCTGTGTATCCAGGAAACTAAACGTGAATCCTTCGATCTCGCTTTTATTAAAACTTTCTTCCCTAAGCGTTTCGATAAGTTTGTTTTTGCACCATCAGTGGGTGCCTCGGGTGGTATCATTATTATTTGGAATAGTTCTGTGTTTATGGGCACGCCTTGGTATGTGGATTCTTTTGCGGTGGGGGTTTCTTTTGTTGCTACGCAATCGAATGATTCTTGGAATCTGATCAATGTCTATGGCCCCTGCTCCGGCCAGCGTAGAGTGGACTTTACCAATTGGCTTTTTGACCTGGATATTCCTGATGATGAAAACTGGCTGATTCTTGGTGATTTTAATTTTATTCGATCCACGAATAACAGAAACAAACCTGGGGGAAACGCTGCGGATATGTTGTTGTTTAATGAGCTCATCCGTGCACAGTCGCTAATGGAGCTACCAGTGAAGGGCAGAGCCTATACCTGGAGCAATATGGAGGATGATACCTTGCTGGAGCAGTTGGACTGGTTCTTTTCATCATCTTGTTGGACTACCTCCTATCCAAACACCATGGCCTGCCTCTGGGAAAGCCGGTGTCCGATCACATCCCGTGCGTGGTCACAATTGAATCGAGTATCCCCAGGTCCAAGCTTTTTCGATTTGAGAACTATTGCACTAATCATGAAGGGTTCATGGAGGTTGTTGCTAACTCTTGGTCTAAGACATGTCACGCCCCGAATGCTGCCGCACGTATATGCAAAAAGCTTAAAACCCTGAGATATGATCTTAAGCGATGGAGCAAGGGTATCTCAAAACTCAAATTTTGATTCAAAACAGTAACGAGGCTCTGGTTCTCATGGACACTCTTGAAGATAAACGACCGTTATACGTCCAGGAATCAAACTTCAGGAAGATATTGAAATCACATTTACAGGCCTTGCTCAAATACCAGAATGAATATTGGAGGAAGAGGTGTACTATCAGGTATTTCAGATTTGCTGATGAGAACACTAAGCTCTTCCAATCTCTGGCCACGGAGAGATATAGACACAATGCTATTGCCATGCTTAGAGTTGGGGATGTGGAAATCCATGACCATGTTGGCAAGGAGGGGGTGCTTTTCAATACATACAAGGAATGTTTAGGTTCTTCTAAACCCACCAGCATGCGGTTTGATCTCTCTAGGATCATCCACCGGGTTGATGGGTTGGATCAACTGACTGCGCCCTTCTCTAATGAAGAGATCGATGCTGTTATTAAGGAAATGCCAAATGACAGAGTCCCCGGCCCAGATGGTTTCAATGGTTGCTTTCTCAAGAATTGCTGGCAAATCATCAAGACGGATTTTTACGAGTTGTGTCGTGCTTTCCATGCGGGTGGGCTTGATATCACTAGCATTAGTGAGGGATACATCACCCTGATCCCAAAAATATCCTCTCCGGAAACTGCTAATGATTTTAGACCAATTACCTTACTGAATTGCTGTCTGAAAATCATTACAAAGATCCTGGCTAACCGACTGCAGAAAGTTATTCTCAGAATCATCCACAGGAACCAATATGGTTTTATTAAGGGAAGGACCATTCAGGATTGCCTTGCGTGGTCGTTTGAATATATTCATCAATGTCACTCGTCTGCGAGAGAGATTGTCTTACTTAAGCTCGACTTTGCCAAAGCTTTTGATACGATTGAACATGCCCCCATGTTGGAGATCATGAAACACATGGGATTTGATGACAAATGGCTAGGTTGGATGGAAACGATTTTTGGCTCGAGAGTTTCATCTGTTCTCCTAAATGGTGTTCCTTGTCAGAAATTCAAATGCAAATGTGGTGTACGACAGGGTGACCCTCTCTCGCCACTGATCTTTGTTCTTGCAGCTGACCTTCTTCAAGCTGCAATTAACGACGCCTACGCCCAGGGTCTACTGGAGCTTCCCCTTCCTCGTGAAAATGCAGGTGATTTCCCGATGGTGCAATACGCAGACGATACAATCTTGGTTATGCAAGCTTGTCCTACACAGGCTGCCCACATGAAACTTATCTTGGAGGATTATGCAGCTTCGGTCGGACTTAAGATCAATTTCCATAAATCAACCCTTATACCCATTAACATTGATCACCAACATGCTAGTGAGTTAGCAGAGGTCTTTGGCTGCTCTGTTGGCACCTTGCCGTTCACTTACCTCGGTCTCCCAATGGGGACAACGAGATCGAGTCTTCTTGATCTCATGCCGTTGGTGCAATCGGTTGAAAGGAAAAATTCCACTGCCTTATCATTGATGTCGTCAGGGGCAAAATTGACTCTGGTCAATTCGGTAGTGACCTCCATGCTGATCTATGCAATGTGTACAATCAAGCTGCACCCCAAAGTGATTGAACATCTCGACAAACTGCGTTGATACTGCCTTTGGGCGAAAAATTCTGACGATGGGGTCAAAAACAACTCCCTTGCTGCCTGGGAGCTCGTTTCTCGACCAAAACGTTGCGGTGGCCTTGGTGTTATTGATATCAAGACACAAAATACTGCGCTCCTCTTAAAGCACCTGTTCAAGTTCTACAATCGTGAGGATGTACCCTGGGTTCAGCTGGTCTAGGATGCATATTACACAGATAAGGTACCGCATGCTGCTGAAGTAGTGGGTTCCTTCTGGTGGAGGGACGTAATGCAGCTCAGCGGGGTCTTCCGGGGGATCACCAAAGTCATCCCAGGGGATGGCTCTAGCTCTTTGTTTTGGAAATATGTCTGGTTTGGTGATAATGACTCCACACTAATGGACATGTATCCCCCGAGCCTTCTCCTTCGCCTTGAACGGGGATGACTCCATTGCCAAAGTACACATGAGCGCTGATCCGGCCATGATATTCAGCCTGCCTCTTTCGATCCAGGCCAGGGAGGAGATCAGAGAGATTCAGCATGGGTCTATGCACGTCCGGGTGGTCAATGACTGTGCCGACACTTGGGTCTGCACCCTAGGGAGTTTTTCTTCCAAAAGGTACTACAACCACTGTTTCAAGCACATTGTGGCCGATGAAGCGTTTTGTTGGCTTTGGAAACCAAAAGCCCGATCAAGTTCAAACTGTTCGGGTGGCTGCTTATGGTAGATCGCTTGAACACCAGGAACATGCTAAGGAGGCGACACTTTGCTGTGGCCGGGGATAATTATGCATGCATGTTCTGTCAGAACCCCCCCGAGGAAACTGTGGAGCACCTTTTCTTTAC
>LR880971.1:93044690-93057649 GCA_904067115.1 Aegilops sharonensis | reverse complement strand
CGGGGACGGCCGGGGCGGCGACGAGGGGCGGGCACGGCCGGGGTCGGCGACGAGGGGCGGGGGCGGCGACGTCGACGGGGACGGCGTCGACCGGGGCAGGGCGGCGCGACGGAGGGAGGAAACAAAGGAAAAGTGAAATTTTTTCAAGTGTTGTATATATAGGATGGACCTTTAGTACCGGTTGGTGGCACCAACCGGTACTAAAGGTCTGTTTTGGCCAGCCCAAGCGGCGGGAAGCACCCACCCTTTAGTACCGGTGGGTGTCACGACCCGGTACTAAAGGGGGTGCGCTGGCGCAGTGCGGTGCGGCAAGTTTAGTCACACCTCGCTAGCCGAGGGGCTACCGCACTGGTTTATAAGCCCCAGTGCGGTAGCTCTCTCGAGCTCCTCTCCTAAGCACGCCTACTGGGCCTACCTGTTCTCTTCTGCCTAGTGGGCCTACTGGGCATTTGCGGTCCTGCATCCTGGCCCAACAGAAGGTTGGGTTCCTAGTCGTATGCAGGCCGCTTTGGCCCAGTAGGCGGGCTTTTTTATTTTCTTAATTTTTTTCGCTTTATTTATTTTGTTTTATTTATTTTTGAGTTGTTTTTTGCTGTATTTAGAGTTTGCTTGTGAATATTTTTGCTTTAGGTACAAAAATTTACAAACTTTATGTTAGTGCTGGTACTTTTCAAATTTGAATAGTTTAAATATTGAATTATTTGAAATTTGTGTGAATCACTAGTTTATGTATAACTTGACTTTGAAAAAAGATTTTTCAGTGATTCTTTTTTCTTATGTTTAGTATTAGTGTGTTTTATCATTATGTTCAATTTGGTAATGCTTAGGTTATTTAAAAAATGAAATGCATTTGTAACAGTTGAGTTTTCGTGGGAAACCCTGATACTTCGAAAGAGATTGTCCATTTTGTACACGAAGTGCATCCAGTTTTTGCCGTAACCCTCCCTACTTTTGTTTGCACATAAAATTTCTTCGCGTTTCAAATGCCAAAACACATAACTACCCTAACTATTACAGAGATTCCCTCCTGGGTGTGAAACACAGAAGAAAGTGGTGATAGTGAAGCCGATCACATCCCAGATCTTTGGGTGTGAAACTTTTTCTTCGCGTGTGTCCCTTTGCGCCGTAGCCATGGAAAATCTTCATCATTTAACTGGATGCTCGGGTCAATATTCACTGTGAATGGAGGAATTTCATCAAACATTTCATAATCTTCTCACATGTATGTCTTGTCATCCACTCCCACGATGTTTCTTTTTCCTGAAAGAACTATGTGGCGCTTTGGCTCTTCGTATGATCCATTCGCTTCCTTATCTTTTCTTTTTCTCGGCCTGGTAGACATGTCTTTCACATAAAAAACCTACGCCACATCATTGGCTAGGACGAATGGTTCGTCTGCATATGCAAGATTGTTGAGATCCACTGTTTTAATTCGGTACTGCGGGTCTTCCGTTACCCCGCCTCGTGTCATATTGACCCATTTGCACCGAAACAAAGGGACCCTCAAATCACCTCCATAGTTAAGTTCTCATATGTCCACTATGTAACCATAATATGTTTCCCTTCCCGTGTTGGTTGTTGCATCAAAGCGGACACCACTGTTTTGGTTGGTGCTCTTCTTATCTTGGGCGATCATGTAAAATGTATTCCCATTTATCTGGTACCCTTTGAAAGTAATTATATTCAAAGATGGTAACTAGGACAACGAGTACAGGTCATCTTGAATATCTCCATCATGTATGGCACGTTTCTGCAACCAACCGGCAAAAGTCCTCGTTTGTTCACGTGTAATCCAATCATCAGACTTCTCCGGGTGTTTGGAGTGTAGAAAATTCTTGTGTTCCTCCCTGTACGGAGCCACCAAGGCGGAATTCTATAGAACTGTGTAGTGTGCTTCAGTGAGAGAATGCCCGTCCATACATATTATTTGATCCCCTCCTAGCGTGCCTTTTCCATCCAGTCTTGTCACATCCCTAGCTTCTGGTATTGCACTAGGCTAGCTTCATGTCTGCATCATGTTTAAATTTTGCTTAAACTTGAAATGGGGATTGTTCAAACCCTAGCACCAAATGAATTCAAATAGGCTCAAATAAAATCACTTCCAATAAACCCAAAGTGACTTCAGGAAAAGTCCATCATTTTTTAAACTGGTGAAAACCTCTGACAAAAATTGGTGCATATTTTTCCTAGGTCGTTTCAGGTTTTTGGATTAAATCATAAGTATTTGAACTGGAGCATTTAATGCCTATAAATATTTTAAATGCTTCAATAATTCTGAAAACATCTGAGGGCTGTTAGTAAACATTTTAAAAGTGCCCACAAATTTTCTCAGGAGTTTTTAAAAATGGTTTAGTATTATTACTAAATCAAAAACAGAAAAGCAAATTAGAAAACAGTAACTAAACTAGAAAGAGAGAGAGAGTAACCTTACCTGACGCTTACCTAAGGCCCACTCACCTGGTGGCCCAGCAGAATCGGCCCAGCCCACCAGGGGCGCCTTGGTCTTCTTCCACCTCTGCCAGTAGGCAGAGGCGTGTCGACGCCAGCGCGCCCGAGACCTCCACCTCCTCCCTCCCAGCCTGCCTGGCTCCTCCTCGATGCACCAGGCGACGCCACGCAACCCTTGGCCCCTCTCCTATCTCCCTGGACCTCTCTCCCTCCTCTGATCTCTCCCTGCTACGCCACCGAACCCGCCCATCGCCGCCGTTCGCCGTTGCCGCGACCACCGCCGTCCCGACGACACCCCGAGCAGTCTATGAGCTCCGCCCCGATGCCCTCTTCCTCCTCACCGATCCTCAAGACGCCGGAAGCCCCTGGACGCCGCCAACATCGTCGTTCCCCTCGCCGGCCACCGGAGATCGCTGGCACCCGTACGTCGCCTCCGACGCCTCCCCGAGCCCACTTCGACGACCGTCGCAACCGCCGTGAGCCACTGACTCCTCTCACCCCATCCGTTTTCCCTCTCACACGCCGTAGCCGCCGCGTCACTTGCGCCCGAAAGCTTGGCTCCGCCGGCCATGCCGCCGCCGTGGCCACCGACACCTAGAGCTGCGACCGACCGCGCCATAGCGCTTAGTGCATCACCAGGTGCCCGTAGCACCCCTCCGTGGCCCCTGCCGTGCAGTATAACACCGACCCCGAGCACACCCGCACGCCGGCCGCCGCCACGAGCTCTTTTCCGGCGAGCTCCGGCCACCCCAGCTACTCCCACTTGCCCCGTTGGAAGCGCGCGTTTGCCAGCTCCGCGTAGATGCCCTCCGCCTTGCTTTTGGTCGCCGGAGGAGCGATCCCGAGCCTCCGCCGCGTCTGGTCATTGCCGGCGGCTAGACGCCGTGGATTAGCCCCAGTTGTCCAGGGATTTGACACCCCTGGGTCACTGACGTGCGGGCCCCGCCCGGCTAACCAAGTTAGTTAGGGTTAATTTTAATTACGTTAGTTAGTCTAATCACTGACACGCGGGACCCACTGGTCAGTTGACCTGGGCTGCCCCGTTGACTCGCTGACATCATGATGATGTAGCGCTGGCGCAGTAATTCATTTTCTGGAATTAGTTTAGTTCTAAATACTTAGAAATTCCAGAAAATGTTTAAAACTTGTAAAATTCATAGAAATTCAACCGTAACTCCAAACGAAATAAATTATATATGAAAAATTATCAGAAAAATTCAATCTATCCATCTGTACCTTTTTCATGCATGTTAGCACAACCTATAGCTGCTGTTTAGGACAAATCATATGAATGGCATTTAAATAATCACATGTGGAGTTTGAATTTGAACCTTGGGTTCAAACCAACTACACTTAATTGTGTTGCTAGTTGCATTAGACCAAGTCACATCATATTGACATGTCATAATCATGCATCATAATTGTTGCATTGCATTGATTGTGTTCTTCCTTGTTTGCCGGTGTTTGCCCCTCTCGATAGATGTGGTTCCGACGATGAGCTCAATGACACCGATGAAGAACTATAATATCTTCAGAAGTGCCAATTAAGCAAAACCCCCTTGTTCATTCCGATACAATCCCACTCTCTCGCTCCTGCTCTCTTTTACTGCATTAGGACAACAACGTTTCAACTGCTACATGCTGCGGTAGCTGAACCCTTTCCTCTGCATGACCTGTCATTGCCACACTAAATAGATGAAACCCACTAGCCTGAGTAGGAGTTGTTTGAGCCCTGTTGTGCCTACTCATTCATGCTTGTTTGTCATGCCTGCTATTGCTTAGAGTTGTGTCAGGTCTGATTCATCGGGAATGAATTGGAAAGTGGTGAACTTGTCCTACTGTGTGTGAGCTAAGTGTGTGAACATGATTTGGTAAAGGTAGCGGTGAGAGGCCATGTAGGAGTACATGGTGGGTTGTCTCATTGTAGCCGTCCTCAGGAACTGAGTTCTGTGTTTGTGATCCATGAACAGTTACTACCACACATTGGGTTCCGGTAACTCGACCCCTCTCGACTTATTAATCAACTTGATCTCTGTCCAGGAGTTGCAACTAGTTTCTGGTGTTTGTAGGTAGTGTTAGTAGTCTACCAAGTGGCACCCGGTATAGGTGGGCTTGGGAACCCTGCTCCCATCGTTTGGGGCCGTGAGCGACACCCCGGCCGGATCTCCTTGCGGATGGAACCCGAATAGGCGAGCCGGATCTCCTTGCGGATGGAACCCGAATAGGCGATAAACCTGGACGAGAGACTTGTGTGGTTAGTCAGGTCGTGGCCGACTCCCTCGCCCGGCTTCCGCTTGAAGGTTGCGGAGGTACATGACGTGTACAGGGCGATAAGTGGCGAGAGCGTGTGTGAAGAAGTACACCCCTGCAGGGTTATCATGATCTATTCGAATAGCCGGATTCCTCGGATATGGAAACTTGGACCCCTTGCGTAGTTCATAGACAAGTGAAAGTGGATACTCTAAAATGCGCAAGATAAGCGTGAGTGCTATGGATGGCGTTCTCGTAGGGAGACGGGAGCGGATCCATAGTGGTGTATTGGTATGGTGAATATGTGGACTCGTGTGCGCCACCTCAAAAGAGTTACTTGCAGTCGTAGTTCAGGATAGCCACTGAGTCAAAGCTGGCTTGCTGCAGTCAAAATCCACCACCCCCTTTGTTGATAATGTTGCATGTGTAGTTAGTTCTGATGTAAGTCTTGCTGAGTACAATTGTACTCACGTTTTCCTATTTTATGTTTTGCAGAGAGACTTCAGTCTCGCTAGTAGTTCCGCATGGACTTCGACGTTTAGCTTGATACCTCAGCTACGATCTTGTGCCCTCGGCAGGATCTCGTAAATAGTCAGGCCTCTAAGCCTTTTTCATTTGTAGATGTCTGTACTCAGACATGTTAAGCTTCCGCATGTGCTTTGACTTGTATGCTCTGAGTGTTGGGTCATGAGACTCATGTTTGTAATATGTCGCTCCTCGGAGCCTAATGAATAAATATTTGAGTCGTAGAGTTATGTTGTGATGCCATGTTGTATTTACACATATTGAGCATATTTTGTGTATGTTTGAAATGCTTGGTATGTGTGGGATCCGACAATCTAGTTGTTTATCCTTGGCAGCCTCTCATATGGGGAAATGTAGTCTAGTGTTTCCTGAGCGATAGTAGTCCGCTACAGCCCTGTTGACCGGAGTCCTACTAGCCCAGCACTACTGCTCTGGACACTTGAATGGCCGGCATGTGTTTCACCTCGTTCCTGTGTCTGTCCCTTCAGGGAAATGTCACGTGGTGACATCCGGAGTCCTGCCTAGCCTGCTACAGCCCGGGTTACCGGAGTCCTGTTAGCCCAGTGCTACAGCCCGGATTCACAAGTTGATGACCGACATGCTCGATGTGATTCATGTATGCCTGTCCCCATGGGTTAGTGCCGCTTTGGGTTCACGACTAGCCATGTCGGCCCGGGTTCTCTGTCATATGGATGCTAGCGACGCTATCATATACATGAGCCAAAAGGAGCAATCGGTCCCGGGCCATGGTAAGGCGACACCCGTGGGAATACCGTGCGTGAGGCCGCAAAGTGATATGAGGTGTTACCGGTTAGATCGATGTGACTTGGAATCGGGGTCCTGACAGCTTTGGTATCAGAGCCTGACTGCCTGTAGGATTACCAAGCCAAACTGGTCGAAGTTGTGTCTTGAAATGCTTTAGTTATGTAAGGGAATTGATTGCGGAAGGGAACGTAAGGCTCTTTTTACTCCTTATACCTCATGGCCTTCTGATCTGAGTCATCCTCTTCTCTTCTACGGGGATTAAGAACTAGGCCTTCTCATCTATCTATCAGGATGACGTGTTACTAATCCGTAGACCTTTAAGATTGTTGGTTTTTGAGCCCTAGTTCAGTTTCTACTACTTCCGTATGTTAATTGTTGATTTCGGAACATTGATATGATGTTGTTGAGTGGCTATGCCGCCATTTTGCATGATATCTCAAATATTTTTGAGCTTTACAGACGTTATGCTGTCCGAGTCATCCCAGGTTTCTAAAACAATCTGAAGCATTTGCAAAATTCCTTCCTCTCATTTTGATGTCCTTTTGGTCAGAATAAGCACACTAACCGGTGCGTTGAGGTAATTTATTGCCTTGACATATATGTTGGAACTATTATTATGACCCTAGGTGTTTTAGGGAGTCACTTAGTAATCCAGCCATGCGTTGTGTTCCCAGTGTGATGATTCTGGTCATCATTCTCGAAAGCATCCCGTGATGCCATTTAGTAGTAGGTATTCTACTCCTGGGTTCTTGAACCCGAGATTCACCGTACTTACTTCATGTTGATAGTAATTGCTAGCTCCCGTAGGTTATTAGTAACCTTGCATTAGTCCTCGAGGTCCGGGGTATTTCTTTCTTTCGAATACCATGAATCAATAAGGCAGAAGTCTCTGAATTAAAAGATCACAACCAGGGTGATCTTGAGGAGTACTCCATTCTATATTGTGACTCTGTCAGTTCTACCTTCTCTGCATGGATTATCCGGAAGAAATGTTGAGCTTTGCTCGACATACTAATCTGTGCATCCGCAACTCAGAACATTATATGTTCCTCTGGGTTGTTCTCTTTAGTTGCATTCCGACCCTCCTCTATCAATTGATAGTCAAGAGTATGTGTGCGATCGTGTTCATCGATGCCTATTATTCTTGTGGTCCGTTAAGCCATTCTATTCCAGAATGACTAGGAGAAACAAACTCCAGTACCTTGTCCATTTCTAGGATTGGGTCAAAGCGGTTGTATTCCGCAGATCAAATGTCAATCCAGCTTTTGATTCTGTTCTACTCTGAAGTATTACCGTCTTATGTCAAGAATGTCATGAGAATTGCACCAACTCTTATGAATTCTTGTTGCAGTGATACCTCTCGCCATCATTGCTCATTCCCCGGTTCCTTGTTGTCATAACCGGAATGCTGGCAAGTGAGTCATGATGTGTGAAATCAATACTCCTAGCAACCCCGTTGCTTGGTAATTAATGGAAAATATTATCATTCTTAGCGTGGTGGTTATTAAATCATCATCCTAAGATTGATCGTGCCACCTAGTCCATTTTCCTGGTGCACACTTCGATTGATGAGTTAGGATCTTGTCAAGCCCTCGCTCATTTGGTCATATCGTCTTGCCCTGAAAAGCAAGATTGTTCTCGAGCTTAGTAATATATCTGTGGTTCGTAACTTTCCAAATATCTTCTTGGAAGTGTTACCAGGTTGTCACCTGACCGCTATGTTGAGTTCGTGATCATATTGGTTTCCCTCTAAACCACCCCTTCTCCAAGAATCCGTGTTGGATAACCCTGAGCTAGTTGGTTAAGCTAAACAACAACTTGGAGAGTTGGAACATGAAAGCTTGTCCGACTTAGTTCATTTTAAGGGATATCCTTTTTGGGTGTGTGTTGAAGAAAGATAATATCTCCATTGATTGGTCCTCGTGATCAGTTGTTGGATCTATTGCCTTGTCAAAACTATGACTTGAGTATGGGCTATTGTCAAGTTAAATCAGAACCAACGATGTTCGTAATGTTGTCTTACTCGTGGTTGATCCCTTGAGCATAAACCATTACATCTTTTGGTCTGATCAATGCTATCACTGTGTTCACATGATGGTGGAAGTCCAGTGATATGGAAAATTCCGATGAGTTGTTGTTGAACCCATCAGCATCATTTTGTCTCCCCCATGATTCATGTTGAACATCAACCTAGTGTTGGAAACTTTGTAAGCAATGCCTTCGTGCCCCGTTCATGAAGTTTATGCTTGGATGGAAGATGTGATTTCCTCGAATCCTTGTGCATTTAGTGCAAGTTGCCGCCGTGGGTTCGAGAAAGATTGTTTTTGCTTCCTTCGGAACCATCTCAAGTCAGTCATGCATATGTGCGAAGTATTCTATAGTTTGAAGACTTGCAACCTTCATTCTATATGTATTCTTAGCACACCAAGCCACTGATTGATTTGTTCAAGGAAAAGGAGTTGATGTGCGAATACTAGTTCATGCACACGACTTCGATATCCTTGTTGATGGTGCCCCACCTGAACTCGGTAGTGTTGTATTATAAGACTACTATGTGGTCATGCTTGTCTGGGACAGCGTGTTCACTTGTATGTAGCAGAACCAGCTCATGTTTTGGAGCTTTCTATCGTGGTTCATTCCCCTAGAATCTCGCAACTCCATCTCGTCGATTTGTGTTGCAACTTTTCTTTTCAGACATGTGAGTCTGAAGTATCCTGTTTCTAACCAGATCTGAATCTCAGGAAGATATGATGGTTGGAACATTTCCGACATTTGCATTTTGTTCCCAGCTTGCACCGCCTTGTGCCAAATTCCTTTGGATTGCCCTTCTCAGCAATTGTTGTTCAGGATCATCTTCAGAGGTGGTCCAACCATGGGTCCCATCCATTTCCGATGACAAGAAAAATTCATCCATTGCGTTGTCTTCAACAGGGTAGTCCACATCATCCATCCTAGTTCGAGTTTGCCATTCCTTCGAGTTCTTCCAATCGATCAATTGTAAATTGTCTTAAGCTGGTATGAAGAGTTTCAATGATCTCTAAATCAAAGGTAATTCTTTTGCCACTTAAGGGAAGATTCTGCGAGTCACCTCATCTAGGATGTCTCGTTATGGTATCATGGCAACTCAACTCGTCGCTACGTTGACAACCATTCACCACCCTCTTAAGTGTAGAATTGTTGTCTACCTAGTGAATTTTCGTCATCTATCTCACTCCATTCCTTCAGATATATGCTTCATGTCTCAGCTCGAGAGATGTTGCTATGTCTCATTCCGTGAGTTAATCCTGAGATGTCCGATCCTCGAGAAGATCGATCCTTCTAGAGTTCTCCCTTTCCTCTCGTTGTCATGATAGCTGGAGTTCTCAGAGCAAGTCATCGAGACAAAGATGATGAAGGAATCGACGTCCCTATGAAGTGCAAGTTGGATCTTGAAGATCATGATAGCTTTGTGTCCCCTCTGTCTTCTTACCTCACGTCTTGAGTCTCGGGACGAGATTCTTGTTTAGTGGGGGCGAGTTGTCACATCCCTAGCTTCTGGTATTGCACTAGGCTAGCTTCATGTCTGCATCATGTTTAAATTTTGCTTAAACATGAAATGGGGATTATTCAAACCCTAGCACCAAATGAATTCAAATAGGCTCAAATAAAATCACTTCCAATAAACCCAAAGTGACTTCAGGAAATGTCCATCATTTTTGAAACTGGTGAAAACCTCTGACAAAAATTGGTGCATATTTTTCCTAGGTCATTTCAGGTTTTTGGATTAAATCATAAGTATTTGAATTGGAGCATTTAATGGCTATAAATATTTTAAATGCTTCAATAATTCTGAAAACATTTGAGGGCTGTTAATAAACATTTTAAAAGTGCCCACAAATTTTCTCAGGAGTTTTTAAAAATGGTTTAGTATTATTACTAAATCAAAAACAGAAAAGCAAATTAGAAAACAGTAACTAAACTAGAAAGAGAGAGAGAGTAACCTTACCTGACGCTTACCTGAGGCCCACTCACCTGGTGGTCCAGCAGAATCGGCCCAGCCCACCAGGGGCGCCTTGGTCTTCTTCCACCTCTGCCAGTAGGCAGAGGCGTGTCGACGCCAGCGCGCCCGAGGCCTCCACCTCCTCCCTCCCAGCCTGCCTGGCTCCTCCTCGATGCACCAGGCGACGCCACGCAACCCTTGGCCCCTCTCCTCTCTCCCTGGACCTCTCTCCCTCCTCTGATCTCTCCCTGCTACGCCACCGAACCCGCCTATCGCCGCCGTTCGCCGTTGCCGCGACCACCGCCATCCTGACGACACCCCGAGCCGTCTACGAGCTCTGCCCCGATGCCCTCTTCCTCCTCACCGATCCTCAAGACGCCGGAAGCCCCTGGACTCCGCCAACATCGCCGTTCCCCTCGTCGGCCACCGAAGATCGCCACCGCCCGTACGTCGCCTTCGACGCCTCCCCGAGCCCACTTTGACGGCCGTCGCAACCGCCATGAGCCACTGACTCCTCTCACCCCATCCGTTTTCCCTCTCACACGCCGTAGGCGCCGCGCCACTTGCGCCCGAAAGCTTGGCTCCGCCGGCCATGCCGCCGCCGTGGCCACCGACACCTAGAGCCGCAACCGACCGCGCCATAGCGCTCAGTGCATCACCAGGTGCCCGTAGCACCCCTCCGTGGCCCCTGCCGTGCAGTATAACGCCGACCCCGAGCACACCCGCATGCCTGCGGCCGCCACGAGCTCTTTTCCGGCGAGCTCCGGCCACCCCAGCTACTCCCACTTGCCCCGTTGGAAGCGCGTGTTTGCCAGCTCCGCGTAGATGCCCTCCGCCTTGCTTTTGGTCGCCGGAGGAGCGATCCCGAGCCTTCGCCGCGTCTGGTCGTTGCCGGCAGCTAGACGCCGGTGGATTAGCCCCGGTTGACCTGGGATTTGACCCCCCCTGGGTCACTGACGTGCGGGCCCCGCCCGGCTAACCAAGTTAGTTAGGGTTAATTTTAATTAGGTTAGTTTGTCTAATCACTAACACGCGGGACCCACTGGTCAGTTGACCTGGGCTGCCCCGTTGACTCGCTGACGTCATGATGATGTAGCGCTGACGTAGTAATTCATTTTCTGGAATTAGTTTAATTCTAAATACTTAGAAATTCCAGAAAATGTTTAAAAATTGTAAAATTCATAGAAATTCAACCGTAACTCCAAATGAAATAAATTATATATGAAAAATTATCAGAAAAATTCAATCTATCCATCTGTACCTTTTTCATTCATGTTAGAACAACCTGTAGCTGATGTTTAGGACAAATCATATGAATGGCATTTAAATAATCACATGTGGAGTTTGAATTTGAACCTTGGGTTCAAACCAACTACACTTAATTGTGTTGCTAGTTGCATTAGGCCAAGTCACATCATATTGACATGTCATAATCATGCATCATAATTGTTGCATTGCATTGATTGTGTTCTTCCTTGTTTGCCGGTGTTTGCCCCTCTCGATAGACGTGGTTCCGACGATGAGCTCGATGACACCGATGAAGAACTATAATATCTTCAGAAGTGCCAAGCAAGCAAAACCCCCTTGTTCATTCTGATACAATCCCACTCTCTCGCTCCTGCTCTCTTTTACTGCATTAGGACAACAACATTTCAACTGTTACATGCTGCGGTAGCTGAACCCTTTCCTCTGCATGACCTGTCATTGCCACAATAAATAGATGGAACCCACTAGCCTGAGTAGGAGTTGTTTGAGCCCTGTTGTGCCTACTCATTCATGCTTGTTTGTCATGCTTGCTATTGCTTAGAGTTGTGTCAGGTCTGATTCATCGGGAATGAATTGGAAAGTGGTGAACATGTCCTACTGTGTGTGAGCTAAGTGTGTGAACACGATTTGGTAAAGGTAGCGGTGAGAGGCCATGTAGGAGTACATGGTGGGTTNACTCTCTCGCTCCTGCTCTCTTTTACTGCATTAGGACAACAACATTTCAACTGTTACATGCTGCGGTAGCTGAACCCTTTCCTCTGCATGACCTGTCATTGCCACAATAAATAGATGGAACCCACTAGCCTGAGTAGGAGTTGTTTGAGCCCTGTTGTGCCTACTCATTCATGCTTGTTTGTCATGCTTGCTATTGCTTAGAGTTGTGTCAGGTCTGATTCATCGGGAATGAATTGGAAAGTGGTGAACATGTCCTACTGTGTGTGAGCTAAGTGTGTGAACACGATTTGGTAAAGGTAGCGGTGAGAGGCCATGTAGGAGTACATGGTGGGTTGTCTCATTGTAGCCATCCTCAGGAACTGAGTTCTGTGTTTGTGATCCATGAACAGTTACTACCACACATTGGGTTCCGGTAACTCGACCCCTCTCGACTTATTAATCAACTTGATCTCTGTCCAGGAGTTGCAACTAGTTTCTGGTGTTTGTAGGTAGTGTTAGTAGTCTACCAAGTGGCACCCGGTATAGGTGGGCTTGGGAACCCTGCTCACATCGTTTGGGGCCGTGAGCGACACCCCGGCCGGATCTCCTTGCGGATGGAACCCGAATAGGCGATAAACCTGAACGAGAGACTTGTGTGGTTAGTCAGGTCGTGGCCGACTCCCTCCCCCGGCTTCTGCTTGAAGGTTGCCGAGGTACATGACGTGTACAGGGCGATAAGTGGCGAGAGCGTGTGTGAAGAAGTACACCCCTGCAGGGTTATCATGATCTATTCGAATAGCCGGATTCCTCGGATATGGAAACTTGGACCCCTTGCATAGTTCATAGACAAGTGAAAGTGGATACTCTAAAATGCGCAAGATAAGCGTGAGTGCTATGGATGGCGTTCTCGTAGGGAGACGGGAGCGGATCCATAGTGGTGTATTGGTATGGTGAATATGTGGACTCGTGTGCGCCACCTCAAAAGAGTTACTTGCAGTCGTAGTTCAGGATAGCCACTGAGTCAAAGCTGGCTTGCTGCAGTCAAACTCCACGACCCCCTTTGTTGATAATG
>LR880971.1:93026108-93037560 GCA_904067115.1 Aegilops sharonensis | reverse complement strand
AAGCGGAAGCGTTATGCGAACGCGGTTGATGTAGTCGTATGTCTTCACAATCCGACCGATCCAAGTACCGAACGCACGGCACCTCCGAGTTCAGCACACGTTCAGCTCGGTGACGTCCCACGAACTCTGATACAGCAGAGCTTTGCGGGAGAGTTCCGTCAACACGACGGCGTGATGACGGTGATCATATTGCTACTGACGCAGGGCTTCGCCTATGCACAGCGACGATATGACCGAGTTGGTGGATTATGGTGGAGGGGGGCACCGCACATGGCTAAAAGATCAATTATCAACTTGTGTGTCTTGGGGTGCCCCCTGCCCCCGTATATACAGGAGCAAGGGGGGAGGACGGCCGGCCCTAGGAGGGCGCGCCAGGAGGAGGAGTCCTCCTCTTAGTGGGAGTCGGACTCCCCTTTCGTAGTCCCACTAGGAGGGGGAAGGAAGGAGTGGGAGAGGGGAAAGGCAAGGGGGCGCCCCCCCTTCCTTGTCCTGTTCAGACTCAAGGGGAGGGGGCGCGCGGCCTGCCTTGGCCGGCCCCTCTCTCTCTCCACTAGGGCCCAACAAGGCCCATTAGCCTCCGGTGGGGGGGGGGGTTCCGGTAACCCCCCCGGCACTCCGGTAAAATCCTGATTTCACCCGGAACCATTCCGATGTCCAAATATAGGCTTCCAATATATCAATCCTTATGTCTCGACCATTTCGAGACTCCTTGTCATGTCTGTGATCATATCTGGGCCTCTGAACTACCTTCGGTTCATCAAAACACATAAACTCATATTACCGATCGTCACCGAACGTTAAGCGTGCGGACCTACGGGTTCGAGAACTATTTAGACATGACCGAGACTCGTCTCCGGTCAATGACCAATAGCAGAACCTAGATGCTCATATTGGCTCCTACATATTCTTCGAAGATCTTTCTCGGTCAAACCGCATAACAACATACGTTGTTCCCTTTGTCATCGGTATATTACTTGCCCAAGATTCGAGCGTCGGTATCTCAATACCTAGTTCAATCTCGTTACCGGCAAGTCTCTTTACTCGTTCCGTAAAACATCATCCCGCAACTAACTCATTAGTTGCATTGCTTGCAAGGCTTATAGTGATGTGTATTACCGAGAGGGCCTAGAGATACCTCTCCGACAATCGGAGTGACAAATCCTAATCTCGATCTATGCCAACCCAACAAGTACCTTCGGAGACACCTGTAGAGCACCTTTATAATCACCCAGTTACATTGTGACGTTTGGTAGCACACAAAGTGTTCCTCCAGTATTCGGGAGTAGCATAATCTCATAGTCACAGGAACATGTATAAGTCATGAAGAAATCAATAGCAATATACTAAACGATCGAATGCTAAGCTAACGGAATGGGTCAAGTCAATCACATCATTCTATAATGATGTGATCCCATTAATCAAATGACAACTCATGTCTATGGCTAGGAAACTTAACCATCTTTGATTCAACGAGCTAGTCAAGTAGAGGCATTCTAGTGACACTCAGTTTGTCTATATATTCACACATGTACTAAGTTTCCAGTTAATACAATTCTAGCATGAATAATAAACATTTATCATGATATAAGGAAATACAAATAACAACTTTATTATTGCCTCTAGGGCATATTTCCTTCAAAGACAACATACATCTCATCAAAATATCGAACGAACACCAAATTCACATGACTACTTATAGCAAGACTAATCCCCTGTCCTCAGGAACAAACGTAACTACTCACAAATCATATTCATGTTCATAATCAGAGGGGTATTAATACGCATAAAGGATCTGAACATATGATCTTCCACCAAATAAACCAACTAGCATCAAATACAGGGAGTAATCAACACTACTAGCAACCCACATGTACCAAACTGAGGCTTTGGGACAAAGATTGGATACAAGAGATGAACTAGGGTTTTAGAGGAGATGGTGCTGGTGAAGATGTTGATGGAGATTGACCCCCTCCTGATGAGAGGATCGTTGGTGATGACGATGGCGATGATTTCCTCCTCCCGGAGGGATGTTTCCCCGGCAGAACAGCTCCGCCGGAGCCTTAGATTGGTTCGGCCTCGTGGCGGCGGAGTTTCTTCCCGAAAGCTTGCTTATGATATTTTCCAGGGTAAAAGACTTCATATAGCAGAAGATGGGCACCGGAGGCCTTTCAGGGAGCCCACGAGGCAGGGGGCGCGCCCCGGGGGGTAGGGCGCGCCCCCCGCCCTCGTGGATGGTGGGTGCCCTCCCTCCCCTTAGGTACTTTCTTCGCTCAATATTTTTATTAATTCCAAAAATAACTTCCTTGGAGTTTCAGGACTTTTGGAGTTGTGCAGAATAGGTCTCTAATATTTGCTCCTTTTCCAGCCTAGAATTCCAGCTGTCGGCATTCTCCCTCTTCATGTAAACTTTATAAAATAAGAGAGAAAATGCATAAGTATTGTGAAATAACGTGTAATAACAACCCATAATGCAATAAATATTGATATAAGCATGATGCAAAATGGACGTATCAATTACCCAGTGGCGGGCGAGCCAGTGCACCCGCCACAGCTATTGTTTTTACTATTTTTTTGAAGTTTTTTTTACTATTTTTATATGTGATGTTAGTGGTAATAGTGGCAATGTCACAGAGTAAGTATGTTTTCATGTTACGTACTAAGCGGTGATTTTTTTATATGTTTACTACTTGTGTAAGGAAAAAAAAATAAAGAGTCTCATACACCAGGTGCCCGAGATCGGGGAACCAACATGGTGGTTGATGGCATTTTATTTTTACAAATATCAGACGATGCCTGAAAATTAAGAAACTTGGCATGCTGTAATGATATCACTCAAAGATGTTGTGGAAAAAAATTGAGAACACTTCATGGAAGTTGTCACACAGACTGCATACAAATCAGACCATCTCGGAGGAAGAAACTAGGTTTCGAGAGGGAACATGTCATGTTTGCATGTGAATCTAGCGATGCTTTGTCGTTGACCTTGAACTTTTTTCCACACACGATACACACCAATAAATGTGTCATGTCATAAAATTGCATTTTCCGTGATCCGTTTGCTATACTTAAACAATTAAATGCATGTCTAGACATTTGAAATAATCAGTTAGGGTTCAAACATTTTCCACACTCAACATACACCATTACATGTGACATGTCAAAATTAGGCATCATTTCGGGTTTGTTTGCTATATTGAAGAATTTAAGTGTATGTACCTCCATTAAATACCTAGAAACCTATTTATTGTCCTAAAAATAATTAATTAACAATAAATGGGCGAAACTATTACATGAAAGTTCATATGATGCACCTTCAATGTAGTAAAAATAATTGGCCCAAGACCGAACATAAAATACTAAAATCCTAATACAAATTACAGAAAAACTACTAGTGGCGGGCAAAAAACAGTGCCCGCCACCGCTACTTCCTTTACTAGTGGCGAGTAAAAAACAGCGCCCGCCATGGGTAATTTTTTGAAAGCTTTGCAACAATGCCAGAATACTAGTGGCGGGTTTGTATTACCGCCCGCCACTGCTATTTTCCTTACTACCGGTAGGGTCTACTACTGCTCACTGTTGGTAGTTTTTGTCAGATTTGCGCCCACCGGGCCAAAAAATACCTATGGCGGGCACGTATTGCGGCCCGCAACTGGTAACTCATCTACTTGTGGTTGGCCCCAGTTTGTGCCCGCCACTAGTTACATTCGTCCCATGACAAATCTGGACAACTGTTACCAGTGACGGGCACAAACGAGCGCCCGTTACTGGTAGGCTAATAGTAGTGGCAGCCAGTTTTTAGCACCCATCACTTGTAATTTTTAGATTTCCAGCGGCGGGTGCTAAAGTGCGCACGCCACTAACGGGTTCACCTATAATCCCTTTCCCAGTAGTGATACCATCCTTCGTCGAACACATTTCTAGAATAGGGGCTATGCTTCTGAAACATATGACATGTTGGAATGGTATACGACGGGTCTATGTTTTGCCAGAAAACCTCTCTTACAAAAATTTCTGCAACATGACCTTGTTGAAAAAAAAGAATTCAGCGAAACCTTAGTTGCAAGGAAAAAAATGCAGCAAAACAATTGTTGCAAAAAATTTCTACAACAAGACTTGTGTTGCAATTGTGGAGGCACGCTCGGCCGCTCGATGCGGCAGATTTGACGGTTCATGACCCGACGGGTATTTTTCTTATCACCGCATATAGTCAACTCTATATTCCCTGTGCCAGTCGGAGGTTTCAATGGGTAATAAGAATGTGAAAATCAAAGATTCCACTAAGAATTAAAATCTTCACGTGGTATCTTCGGAGGAAAGTTGTGCTAACCAAAGAAAAACTCGTCTGTCGCAATTCGCAAGGAAGTAAGACATATAGTTTTTGTACTCACGACGAGACAATGAAACACCTATTTTTCAGTGAACTTTGCTTCTTCTAAGTGGTCAGTCATCTAGATAGCGTCCAGTTTGTATTCTTCCACAAGTGCTGCCAATATTTTTAATCATTGGTTGAAAGGTATTAGGTTCAAAAAGCTAATTTTTGGTGGCTAATTCGTATCCGCCCACAATTTGCGAAGGTAGATCGTAGCATTGCTCTCTTTTTTTGGTGGCCAGCCTTTCATTCTGCCGTCTCCTTTTCTTCCTCGAGGGGTTTCACGAGTTTCTCACGTATTTCCTTCGTCTTTTTCGCCGGCCTCGCCCTACTCATTTTCGTTTTAAACATGGAACCATCAATCTTGAGCTGCGCTGAAACAATCAATTTCGACCTGGAGTTGTCAAGAAACCTCTCCCCCCGCGAAAATTTTACTCCAGCTCGATCGGATTACAACTTCTCGCAGCACAAACACTTGGACACGAGCGGGAGACGGACACCAGCGAGTCTAAATGCGAATCGAATCCAAATGGGAATCCGAGTTCATTTTGCACACGGATGGCGTACGTACGTATCGCAGGCGGTATCCCATCGCCTGACTCGATCGATTGTCTGGAGTAGTATATATTTACTGTTTTACACCCCAGGAGGAATCAATCGCTGCATCTACAGACGGCGACGATCGGCATTGCACCTGCGACGGCGATGGCGCGATCTTGCTCGACGTCAGCGTCGGCTTCCGGCACGGTCTCCGGCAACGGTGAGCCCCGTCCGGCGGATGATCTAGAGAAAAGGCAGAGGACCCAGCCGGGGGTGGTGTCCCTGGCGCATCTGCTGCAGGGGCCTGACGCGGCGCCGCCTGAGTACCTGACGCTGTCACTCACGCCCGCCGGGGAAGTACAGCGGCGGGAACAGCCAGGGGAGGTGACGCTGAAGCATATAGACGCGCCGCGTGACTACCTGAAGCTCTCGCTCACGCCACCGGATGAAGATGAACCAGGACCAAACGCCACCGGGGTATCGAGCGGCGGCAACGGCTCTGTCGTCGAGGAAGATGGCTCGGCCGCGTCGAGCGGGGTGGCGGAAACAGCGCTAGTGATCGTGGATGCCGTCGCGCCGCCGGCGGCCACTGCGAACAATGTTCTACCGCCCAAGAAGCGAAAGTTTGCGGCTTGTTTTTACCAAGAAAAGCCGGGGACATCAGCGCCGGCCAGCAGCAGCTCACCCTCACGGTCGTTATCGCTGGCGATGGTGGTCCGCGGCAGCGACGGCGAGACGCGTTCCCCAGCTGCAATGGACGGTCAGCCCATCGACGCTGTCCCGCTGCAGGCAGTGTGCGCCCGTGGCAGAGTATGGCGCCCGTTGGGGCTGAGCGGCGGCGCCGGAGAGATCCCAACGAAAGACGCGGCGTCCACCTCAAGCAGCACCACAACGGCGGCACCGTTCTCTACCGATCCCATTAGCGCCGTTCCGCTGCGTGCGGCGTGGTGCCCATACGTACCTCTCGCCGCCGGCGCAGCCTCAGGACACCACCCCGGCCCACCGGAGTCGTCGTGGACCCGGATACGCGCAGAGCTGGGCCTCCAGCCGGGCCACCCGCTCCACCTCATCGCCCACAAGCGCGTCGAGCGCTCGGACCTCGACCTGCAGCAGAGCCGGCTGTTGATACCGCGCGGCGAGGCCGCCCGCCTCATCCCGCTCCTCTCGGACAACGGGCGCCGCGCCGCCAACCTGGAGGGGCCCTGGAAGAGGCCGAAGCGGCAGACGCCCGGCAGCAACAGCGAGAGCAGCGACGACAAGAAGGCGAGGGCGCAGGGGAAGAGGCACGGCGGGCTGGTCGTGCCGGTCTACCTCAACCGTGGCGGCGACCGGATGGATGCTCAGCTGACGCGATGGACGTCCAACGGCAACACGGTGCTCAAATTCGGAAGCCACAAGAGCTTCGTCGACGTGAGTGGCCTGCAAGTGATGGACGAAATCCAGATATGGGCGTTCCAGAACCCTGGCGTGTGTTTGGTGATCACCAAGATCGGCGGCGGCGGCGATACGACGTCGGCAGCAGGAGGAGGTCAGCAGAGCAAGCCGCCTAGTATAGTGTAGGATATCCGAATGTGTGCAACACAAATATGCAAACGGATCATAAATATACTTTCGATTCAAAAGATACAATAGATTTTAACTTGGAAATAGAATGAAAAAGTATGGGATGGTGAAGCCTAGCCGGGACAGTGTATTTCCATGTGTAGAAAGATGTGGCAAGTACCAGCAGCATCAAACCATCAATACATGACATTGGATCTTCAAGAAAAATCAAAGGCTCTTCCATGTACGGAACCTCCCGTGCATGGGAGAATTGCTTCTCTTCGCTTTTCAGTGTATGTTTATATATGCAAGGACAGGTAGCAAACTTTGCTTTAGCCGTGAATGCAGTCACCAAGATGATATGACATTTTTTGCGTTACAAGCTTTCATTGTTTCTTTAGGACGTCACGTACTCGTCTCTGTTACAGCTGCAGTAAGGCTGGTCATAATGGAAGATATCATGTACTAGTATTATACATATTGTACTATATGTATGATACTACTCCATCTATTGTCATGCAAGATGCATATTTGTACATCATTTGACATAATACAGTATCATATTAGGGCATGTACAATGGTTGATAAAATAGTCTTATTTTAAGTCTTGCATGTAATTTAGAGATGACAAAAAAGAATGTCTGGAATGGGTCATCTCTTAGCCTTATCTTCAATAACTAGTTATTTCTAAAAATGTGGTGAGACATATTGTGCTAAGAGATCATCTTTGTCTTCTCTTATTTAAGAGAAGACAAGCCTTTTCTTATGAGTTCTCTCTCCTCTACCTCATCATTTATCCTACGTGGGACTCTTAAGATAGCACCATTGTACATGCCCTTAGGGGGCATGTACAATGGTTGATAAGATAGTTTTATCTTAAGTCTTGCATGTAATTTAGAGATGACAAAAAAAATGTCTACAATGGGTCATCTCTTAGCCTTATCTTCAATAACTGGTTATTCCTAAAAACGTGGTGAGACATATTGTGCTAAGTGACCATCTATTGTCTTCTCTTAAATAAGAGATGACAAGTCTTTTCTTATGAGTTCTCTCTCCTTCACTTCATCATTTATCCTATGTGGCACTGCTAAGATAGCACCATTGTACATGCCCTTATGATACTCAACCCTCTATATAGTAATCCTTTAGTCTCAGCCATTGATGCCCGCTGAACCACTCAGCGGACGCACAAGTACACCACAGATCGAGGACGACTTCTGACTCGGCTTTGGTGTCTCAGGCCTGCGCGCACCGCCGGTGGCACGAAGGACTTGCGCGCACGCACTTGGTCAGCGGCACAACACACACCGGGAGCGTTAGGGTTTGTCGTGGAGTTTGCCATGCACAACAATGCCGGCTACTATCGGTGCTCACAAGAAGGGTTCATTATCGCTTGTGGAGCTCGGCCTGTGGAAGAAGATGGATATGATGTGTAGGGCCGCTGAGTCAGTGAGAGAGTCTAGTAAGAGCATCTTTAGCAGATCTATTAAAATCTGGCACTGCAAAATCATTTTAGTGTTCCCCCGAAAAATGATTTCCCGGGAACGAGAAGGCTCCTGCGGTACTAAAAAATCATTTAGTGTTCCCCTGAAAATGAGTTTGCGGGAACGCGAAGGCTCTGGCGGAACAGATCCTGTAAATCTCGTACTGCATATTAGAAAACAACTTCATGCCAGAAAATAGTTCATCACAACCATAGTGCACTAATGACCCACAAGTATAGGGGATAAATTGTAGCTCTTTTCGATAAGTAAGAGTGTCGAACCCAACGAGGAGCAGAAGGAAATGACAAGTAGTTTTCAGTAAGGTAATGTCTGCAAGTGCTGAAACTGTAAATAGCGAGTAGTTTGATAGCAAGATAATTTGTAACGAGCAAGTAACGATAGTAGCAACAAGTATGCATCAAGATAGCCCAATCCTTTTGAGGCAAAGGACATGCCAAAACGGTCTCTTATGATAAGCAAAGTGTTCTTGAGGGAACACGGGAATTTCATCTAGTCACTTTCATCATGTTGGTTTGATTTGTGTTCGCTACTTTGATAATTTAATCTGTGGGTGGACCGGTGCTTAGGTGTTGTTCTTACTTGAACAAATCTCCTACTTATAATTAACCCTCCCACAAGCATCCGCAACTATGAGAAAAGTATTAAGAATAAATTCTATCCATAACATTAAACTTTTGGGTCCAATCAGTCCCTTACAGAATAGTGCATAAACTGGGGTTTAAGCTTCTGTCACTCTCGCAACCCACCATCTATTTACTACTCCACAATGCATTCTCTTAGGCCCAAATATGGTGAAGTGTCATGTAGTCAACGTTCATATGACACCACTAAGGGAATCACAACATACATACCATCAAAATATCAAACACATATCAAGTTCACATGATTACTTGCAACATGATTTATTCTGTGACCTCAAGAACAAAAGTAACTATTCACAAATTACAAACATGCTCATGATCAGAGGAGTATTACATAGCATCATGGATCTGAACATATAATCTTCCACCAAATAAACCATATAGTAATCAACTACAAGATGTAATCAACACTACTAGTCACCCCCGAGCACCAATCTATAGTTCTGGTAACAAGATTGAATATAAGAGATGAATTAGGGTTTCAGATGAGTTGGTGCTGTTGAATATGTTGATGGATATTGCCCTCCCCAAGACGGGAGAGTTGTTGGTGATGATGATGACGATGATTTCCCCCTCCGGGAGGGAAGTTCCCCCGACAGAATCGCTCCGCCGAAGGGCAAAAGTGCTCCTGCCAAAGTTCCACCTCAAGACGGCGGCGCTCTGCCCCTAAAGTAATCTCCTTATTTTTCTCTCGGTAAAAATGACTTATGTACCAGAAGATGGGCACCGGAGGTGGGCTGAGGAGGCCACAACCCACCAGTGCGCGCCAGGGGTCCCTGGCGCGCCCAGGTGGGTTGTGCCCACCTGGTGGCCCCGCTCTGGTGATTATTGGCTCCATTATTTCTTAAATAATCCATAAAAAAATCTCCGTAAAGTTTCAGCTTGTTTGGAGTTGTGCAGAATAGGTGACCTGACGTAGCTTTTTCAGGTCCAGATTTCCAGCTGCCGGAATTCTCCCTCTTGGTGTGTACCTTGCAAATTATGAGAGAAAAGGCATTAGAATTACTCCAAAAAGCATTATTTAGGATAAAAACATTGTAAATAACAGTAAGAAAACATGATGCAAAATGGATGTATCAACTCCCCCAAGCTTAGATCTCGCTTGTCCTCAAGCGAAAACCGAAATCGGAAAACATGTCCACATGCTTTGAGAGAGAGAGATGTCGATAGAAAAACAAAATACGGACATAGAAGCATCATGTTGATTATTATGCAGTCTGTCGCTTTTATTCTTTGTCATGCAAGTTCGTGCAACGCTCAATTTTCTCTTACACTAAAACGAGAGGAGCTTTCCTGCAAAGAATCTAAAACGAGAGTTGTACAAAAGAAGATATTCTCCAACTTTAAACTCACGCTTTTGGATTCTTTTGTCATGCCATCTTTTAACTTTTTCTTTGAATAACTTTGCATTTTCATAAGCTTGGGTTCTCCATTCATCTAATGAGCTTATATCAAATAGCCTCTTTTCACTAGCAACTTTGAAATCATAGTTGAGTTTTTAACTGCCCAATATGCTTTATGTTCTAACTCAAGAGGTGAGTCACAAGCTTTTCCATAAACCATTTTATAAGTAGACATACCCATAGGATTTTTATAAGCTGTCCTATAAGCCCAAAGTGCATCATCTAATTTCTTAGACCAATTCTTCCTGGACCTATTAATAGTCTTTTGCAAAATTAATTTTATTTCTCTATTTGAAAGTGCAACTATCCCTGGGTGGTTTTGGGAATGATTAACAACATATAGCTCATTGAACTAATGCCATTACAAGATAATATTTCAGGAAAGTTCAATTATTGGCATGGCATGGATAAGGAATGTGGACCCCTCAAAATGCTAAGGACAAAAGATTGGCTCAAGCTTCAAAGTCCAAGACTCTACATTTTAATTTTAGTGATCCAAGATCACATTGAGTCCATAGGAAAATCCAATACTATTAAAAGGGGATGAGGAGCTGCTTAATGGCTTGCTTGCTCAAAGTGCTTAGTGATATGCTCCAAAGCCATCAACCACTTTCTCATATCCACATATCTCCCAAACCAAAAGTCAAACTCGGCCCCACCGATTTGATCCATCCAGCGCCACCGAGTTCATTTGACATAGCCACTGCCAGAAACCCTAGTCTTTTCGGTCTCACCGATAGGGATCTCGGTCCCACCGAGTCTGCAATGCAAACTCTCTATTTCCTTTTCGTAACGCTTCGGTCCCACCGAGACGAGCGAATCGGTCCCACCGAGTTTGACTGACCAACTCTCTGTTTGTCTATTACCAAAATCGGTCGCACCGAGTTTGAGTAATCGGTCCAACCGAGATTACGTTATGCCCTAACCCTAATGATATCGGTCCCACCAAGTTGACATCTCGGTCCCACCGAAAATCCTAACGTTCACATTTTGAACTAAATCGGTCTGACCGAGTTTTCTGATTCGGTCCCACCGAGTTTGGTGATTTGTGTGTAACGGTTAGATTTTGTGTGGAGGCTATATATACCCCTCCACCCACTCTTCATTCGTGGAGAGAGCCATCAGAACATGCCTACACTTCCAACATACATTTTCTGAGAGAGAACCACCTACACTTGTGTTGAGACCAAGATATTCCAATCCAACCATATGAATCTTGATCTCTAGCCTTCCCCAAGTTGCTTTCCACTCAAATCATCTTTCTACCAAATCCAATCCTATGAGAGAGAGCTGAGTGTTGGGGAGACTATCATTTGAAGCACAAGAGCAAGGAGTTCATCATCAACACACCATCCATTACCTTTTGGAGAGTGGTGTCTCCTAGATTGGTTAGGTGTCACTTGGGAGCCTCCTTCAAGATTGTGGAGTTGAACCAAGGAGTTTGTAAGGGCA
>LR880971.1:92972588-92995072 GCA_904067115.1 Aegilops sharonensis | reverse complement strand
CCGCCTAGACGCACAGTTCGGGACCCCCTACCCGAGATCCGCCGGTTTTGACACCGACATTGGTGCTTTCATTGAGAGTTCCTCTGTGCCGTCACCGATAGGAAGGATGCCTCCTCCCGTCTTCAAGGACGGTATCTTCGCCAAAGGAGCCTTGGCCGCCGGCCAAACTATCCGGCTAGGTGGTTTTCTTATGACCGCCTGTTCGGCCATCGCTTCGACAACGACCTCTCAAGTCGTCGAAAGCAATCTTCACGTCAGCTCGGAATTCGCCGAGCGGCTGGATCCAATAGAGCTCTCGTCCGTAAACGAGCTCTTGGATCGCATCGCCGCCCTGGGAGTCGCTACAGACTACGATCAGATTTGGCTTAAACCCGATCTGAGAGAATTTAACTCTCCCCAGGTCACCCACCACGTTAAAGCGGTAGAGGAACAATGCGGCGACGCTTCTCCTGTATTGAAAACTAGTCATGTCCGGATCCCGGAACCCCTCATGCCAGATTCCCGCGGAGGGACGGGCTTCGATCAAACACTGATCTTAAAGTCAGGCATCAGACCAGACTCGCTGGACAACGTCCAGAAATCCAAGCGTCCAAAATTGGAAACTTCTCAGCCTTCGAGCCCTGAGATGGGTAGGGTTCCGGACTTAGTTCCAGCCACCCGCCCAGACATATGCGATCTAACTCTAATTCGGCAAGAGCCCGCCGAGACAGTACATCACTACTGGGCCAGATTCCTCCTGGTTATGGACAGAATGAAGGACTGCCGAGAGGAAAAAGCAATCTCAGTCTTCTACAATAATTGCACGGACAAGGGAATCCTAAACGCCATAAGTTGCCGCGACATCACGCGCTTCGCTGACTTGGAGACCATCGTACAAAAGTACTGTGCGATGGAGAGCGCCTGGAAACCGAAAGTAAATTTTGGGATAATCCGGTCCCGAATACATCCCTAGTCCGGAACCAAAGGGTGCATCATTATCAAGCACCCGGGCTGAATACCAAAAAACCAAAATCCCCTAAAGGGTACGGGACCGTACTGGAGGGTTGGCTAAACGGACCCTGCAAAATTCATAGCACAGAGGGCGCCACTCCAACTCATAGCCTTCGAGCATGTTGGATACTACGGCAGGTGGCCAAAAGTGGCGAGGAGCTTCTAGCTCCAGAATCCCAGCACAGCAACACCAGTACGGTGTTAACAGTCTTCGAGACTTTCGCATCCAATAACATGCGAAAACGACAACTCCGCAACCTTGCCGAAGTCTACCAAGTAGCAACAATAAATCCATGGAGCGACACGGCTATTACCTTCAATGCCAGTGATGAACCTAAATTCCGAACTGCCCGGGCACCAACCGCATTGGTCCTCAGCCCAATAGTAGACGGCTTTCGCCTTACTAAGGTACTCATGGATGGCGGCAGCGGACTAAACCTCATCTATGAGGAAACCCTCCGGAAAATGGAAATAGACTGGAACCACATTGAGCGAAGCAGCACAACCTTTAGAGGAATAATCCCCAGCCGGGAAGCATGCTGCACAGGAAAAATCACGCTGGACGTAGTGTTCGGCTCGCCGGACAATTATAGGTCCAAGGAGGTCACGTTTCAAGTGGCCCCATTCAGCAGCGGATATCATGCTCTATTAGGACGAGAGGCATTCACAATTTTTCAAGCTATACCCCATTACGGGTACATGAAGCTTAAAATGCCTGGTCCCAACGGAATTATCACTCTCGCTAGTGATCCAGACATAGCACTCCGCGCCGAAAACAAGACAGCCGCACTAGCCCTCGAGGCACTATCAGAAACCCTAGCGGCCAAGGAACTCACTGCGATGCGCTCCACGGTGAACAGGGACGATGTGATACTTGATAAAAGATCCAAGTCCACCTCTTTTAAACCAGCGGATGAAATAGTCAAATTCTAGGTCCACCCAACGGACCCCACGAAGACGGCCTCCATCGGGGCACAATTGAACCCTAACGTAGACGCCGCACTGCGAGAATTCCTTCGGGAAAATTGGGACATTTTTGCCTGGCACCCATCGGATATGCACGGAATCCCACGCAGATTGGCAGAACACAGCCTAAACATCCTAAAAGGATTCAAGCCAGTCAAACAGGCTCTTCAACGATTTTCCGAACCCAAAATACAGGCAATGGGAGAAGAGCTAGCCAAGCTACTGGAAGCCGGATTCATCAGAGATATCAAACACCCGGATTGGCTAGCAAACTTGGTAATGGTACCAAAGAAGGACAAATCCTGGCGCCTATGTGTCGATTTCAAAGACCTAAATAAGGCCTGCCCAAAGGATCCCTTCCCCCTCCCCCGCATCGATCAAATCATCGATGCCACTGCAGGGCACGATTCATTGTGCTTCCTGGACGCATACTCCGGCTATCATCAAATCATGATGGCAGAAGCGGATCAAGCCGCAACGACATTCATTACTCCATATGGACCATTCTGCTTCAATACGATGCCCTTCGGACTTAAAAACGCCGGCGCAACATATCAGCGCATGATTCAGACATGTCTGGCTAACCAGATCGGCAAAACAGTAGAGGCATACGTAGACGACGTAGTCGTCAAATCTAAACACGTCGAAACTCTAGTAGACGACTTGAGGCTCACATTCGACAACCTCAGAGCATATGACATCAAGCTGAATCCGGAAAAATGTGTTTTCGGCGTACCAGCTGGAAAGTTGCTGGGCTTCATCGTATCCGGTAGAGGAATTGAAGCAAATCCAGCCAAGATCCGAGCTCTGTCACAGCTAGATATCCCAAAAGACCTCAAGCAAATACAAAAATTGACCGGATGCGTAGCGGCTCTAAGCCGCTTTATCTCCCATCTAGGAGAAAAGGCATTACCCCTCTATCGCCTCCTCAGGCGCACCGAACACTTCGAGTGGACGGATGCTGCCACCGCCGGACTCGAAGAAATAAAGGCCATATTGGCAACAAATCCGGTCCTGGCTGCGCCCAACCTGGGCGAACCAATGTTGTTATACATCGCAGCTACGCATCAAGTTGTAAGCGCGGTACTCGTCGTCGAACGAGAAACAGAAGGGCATAAATTCCCTCTTCAAAAACCAGTATACTACGTATCCACTGTGTTAACCCCTTGCAAGTCCCGTTACCCGCACTATCAGAAGATAGCATACGCGGTGTTCATGGCATCCCCGAAGCTCCGACACTACTTTCAACAGTGTTCGATAACAGTGGCCTCTGAAGTACCACTTAATGACATTATAAACAACCGCGATGCGACGGGCAGGATTGCAAAATGGGCCATTGAGCTCTTACCATTTGATATATCTTACAAACCTCGGCGAGCTATAAAGTCACAAGTATTGGCTGACTTTGTCGCTGAATGGACCGAAGCCGAACTCCCTAAAGAATACGGCGCATACTCCAATTGGATTATGCACTTAGACGGCTCCAAAATGTTGGCCGGACTGGGGGCTGGCGTCGTATTGACGTCCCCGACCGGAGACACAGTCCAATATGTACTCCAGATAATGTACACGGACTCTAACAACGCAGCCGAATACGAGGCCCTTTTACACGGTCTCCGGATGGCAATCTCCATGGGCATTCAACGCCTAGAGGTGCGCGGGGACTCAAACCTCGCAATATCCCAAATAAACGGAGACTTTGACGCCAAAGATCCGAAAATGGCAGCATATCGCAACGTTGTCCTCAAAATGTCAGTCCGGTTCGAAGGACTGGAATTCCATCACGTCACCCGGGATAACAACCAAGCGGCCGACGTACTGGCACGCATTGGCGCAAAACGCGCCGCTGTCCCTCCTAACATCTTCCTGGAACGGCTCTTCAAGCCATCCGTACTATGGGAAGAGGAGTCCGGAACTAACAATCCAGAACAAGCCGCACCAACCGGCGATCCAGCCGATGACATAACACCTTCCGCCCACGACATAATGGCAGTAATTTCCCCGTGGACAGAACCATTCCTCGCCTACTTGCTTAGGCAGGAGCTTCCTGAAGACCAAAATGAGGCCCGCTGCATTATCTGGCGATCAAAAGCCTACAAGGTCTATGAGGGAGAACTTTATAAGAAAAGCACAACCGGAGTCCTTCAAAGGTGTATCTCCGAAGAGGAAGGGCAAAACCTCCTGGCTGAAATTCATGCCGGACTAGGCGGACACCACGCCGCAGCTCGGGCCCTTGTAGGAAAGGCATTCCGTACAGGATTTTACTGGCCGACGGCTCGAGCAGATGCCCAGGACTTAGTCCAAAGATGCGTCGGTTGTCAGCTCTTTGCTAATCAGAGCCATATGCCACCCACCACCCTCAAAACTATACCAATCACCTGGCCGTTGGCGGTCTGGGGGCTTGACATGGTTGGACCACTTAAAGGGGGAACCCACAAGCAAAGGTACCTATTGGTCATGGTGGATAAATTCACCAAATGGATAGAGGCCAAGGTAGTTAAAACGGCAGAGTCCGGACCAGTGATAGACTTTATATCCGGGGTAATACACCGTTATGGTGTCCCCCACAGCATCATCACCGATAACGGCACAAACTTCACCGCCGACGAGGTTAAATCATGGTGCAAAAATTTGGGCATCAAGCTCGAGTACGCTTCAGTCTATCATCCTCAAACCAACGGTCAAGTGGAACGAGCAAATGGTCTCGTAATGAGTGGCATCAAACCCAGACTAGTGCGGTCCCTTACGAAATCTGACACGCACTGGGTAGAGGAGCTCGACTCCGTACTCTGGGGGCTGCGGACAACGCCTAACCGTACCACCGGATTCACACCATTTTTCTTGGTGTACGGCGCAGAAGCAGTTTTGCCCTGCGACATCATTCATGACTCACCTCGAGTGCGCATGTACGAAGAAAGAGAAGCCGAGTTGGATCGGCAGGACAGCTTGGACACATTGGAGGAAGAGCGCGAAGTCGCCAAAGCTCGTTCCGCATCGGGTCGAAGATACCAAAGCAGAGAAGTATGGGCCAAGACTTACAACGTTGGCGAACTGGTTCTACGCCTGCCGGACAAGAAAAAGGACAAGCTCAAGCCCAAATGGGAAGGTCCCTCCATCATTGATCAAGTCTTGACCGGCGGAGCGTACCGTCTACGAAATGCATCGGATAACCGACTCGAGCCGAACCCATGGAACGCAGCCCGCCTCCGGCGATTCTATGCCTAGCGCCGGACTAAGAGTTCGTCCCCTTCCCCCGTCCAAAAATTTTTCTTTTATTTATTTCAGCTGCCTTTTGTTCATCTTTTTTCTTCTCAAACCTATTCATCCAAGCCTTAAAGGGCTTTACCCGCGCAACATTCACGCACAATTGATGTGCTATCCGCACTCATTATACCTGGGGGCTTCTTTACCAGAAGCTTAATTATACGTGCTTTATGCCCAGTACATGTGTCAAGCCTCCACATGTACCTTTTATTCACCATTATATGCATCGATATGACTTAAGTTTTGGCCAAGATGGGTTGCCTGGCTCCTGTGCTTACCCCTACGTTCTCGATTGTTCGGGTAGGAGGTAAAGGGAGCACCTCTGCGATTGTTACTGCCGGGTCAGCCGGATGTGTACCTCAGACTGGGTGAAGCCGAAAGCTAGCGTTCTTAAGGGAATACTCGGTCGCTGACTTAAAAGATGATTTTTTATCCACTTATTTATCTGCCCCCAGATGTTTTCTGCTTTATTCGCAGTCCGGACATGCACTTTAGGGCATGCCACCCCCAGCGGAAAGGAACCCTTAACGGAACTATTCTCCCTGGAAGATGTTTCTTACTAACCATGTAATATAACATAACTAGTTGGGCACTTGTCTGAAAAAGCACTGATGACCCCTACGCCTGGTCTCCATGCATACCCCGGTTGTTTTGTAGCCGAGAGGGTATTCGGACACACTCCGGACTCTAGGGTCCCGAGGTCGAAGCGAAAAGGTTGGCAAAGACAAACGATATACAATCCGGCTAGAAGGCATTTTGTATGTCATTTTGCAATACATTGTCAAATCGACTGATTGTATTCTTCTTCAATCCCGTCTAACAGGTTGTCTAATTTACAGTCCTGTTGGGAAAATTTTGCGGCCAACTCCACTTGGCCGTATACTAAACTCACCGGGATCTCCTTCCCATCGGGCCCCACAGGTCCGACTTCGGCCATGTGGTTGGGATCCGCCTTCTTGTACCGCGTCTTTACCATGGCCCAGGCTTCCCTGGCACCTTGGCGGCAGGCCAAAATTTTCCATAAATGGAAGTGCTGCCGCACTCCCTGTAGCTTCTCCGCAAGCTCCCCAAGACCCTCGGGTATGGAGAAGGTCGGCCATAACGCCTGGATGACGCCATTCATAGCCTGCCGAACTCGTTCGATCAGTTGCAACAATTCGGGAAGTTGATCACCCATTGTTACGGGCATCTCCTCCGTAGGGCAACCTGTGAGCATACCTACAGACATATTCTGTCAAATTGACTTCCTCGCTGAACTCTTCTTTTCAAAGGAGTTCGCTCAAGCACTTAATATATATGCCGCGACGAAGCCGTTGATTCTCCTTAACGGAGCCCGACAGCTCGGCCCGAACGCCTTTCAGCTCTTCTCCAAGCTGGGCATGGGCATCCTGGAGCTTGTTCCTTTCATGCTGCACCTTATGTAGCACCCTCTCGCCGGCCTTTAGTCAGCGCAGAAGTTCTTGCCTGTCCGGATCTTGTCCGGCAGCACCTGCAATGTCGCTTTTTAGACTTACGCAACTGCCAAACGCTACTCATCTTTCTAAAATAATGCGTTACCAGGAGAGGTCCTTGCGTTTCCTCCTGCGCCAGAATATGCGGCCTCAAGTAGGGCCTTCCACTCTTGCAACTCCTGAGACAGTCGGGTATTCTTCTCGGTAAGATCCTGCAGTTCATATGATCCTTAAATCAGTTAATATAACTACTTTAAGTCTCGGGGGCTACTGGCATATACAACTATTAAATTCTCTCACCCGTATGTCTTTTACATACTGCTCCGTGGCTCTGGCGAAACTATCTTGAGCAGCACGAAGGTGCGCGTCCCCCGTGTTAAAGGCATTCAACGCCTCGGGGGAGAAGCACGCGTCATGAAATACTGTCCGGTGGCGCCTGTGATTCAGGGCACTCTCCACCTCAGACTTGGTGGCAGATAGTCTGTCGGCATCCTCTGTCGGAGGAACGTCCGGCTCGCGCCTTGCGCTCGCCTCCCCCTCCTGACCAGGTGCGGGAGCCCGGCTGGTAGAGGTTGGATTGACAACCTTCACGCCAACAGTCCGGCGGACGCTTTTTTCCCTATAAAAGTCATGAGCACTCAAACGCTTCCTAGGAACGTTGCTCTAAATACTGAATTGTGAGCTATACCTTTGCGGCGACATTTCAGTCCGCGCCGCGCTCCTCTTCCACCTACTGGACCGAACTGGCCCTTGTTGGTCAGCAGCCACGGGCTCGGCTTCTCGCCCTAGGGGCACCTCCTGCACAGTGCCGTCATATACGGTGGTTAGAAATAAGCAAGGAAGGAATGACGGTGTCAGGGCTTCGGCCACAATCACCTGGGGAGCCGGGTTTAGTCCGGGGTAGTCGGCCGTGATGGCGACTAAAGCATTATCCATGCTGAGCTGGTGGAACACCCCGTCGATTAGCTCCACCTTTATGTCCGGATCCTCTTCGGAGGCCGGATCCTGGGATCTCTCTGGATCCTCAGGCTGCGGAGCCGGACTTAGCATTCCCTCCACAGTCCGGCGCATTTCCTGCGTCGAAAGAATGACACAATGTAAGAAACTTAAGTTTCAAAAGGCACGGGTCGGACACGCTGAGTGTTCACTTACCCAAGGCCGGGGATTGTTCATGGAAAACCCATTTAACGGGTTCGTCCGAAGGAAATCCTCCTTCTCCCCCTTATACATGCCGGACAAGATCGTCACCAGGTCTTCGGCCGAATCCGGCCCCTTGCGGTCATGACGGGCGGCATCGTCCTCCCCGTTGAAATCCCACATGGGGTGGCCCCTGTATTGTAGTGGCTGCACCCCTCGCGTAATGCATGTTGCCATGATTCCAATCATGGTCAACCCGGCATGGGCCAGTAACCTTATTCGGCCCATTAAATAATGGACGCTCTTGTCTTCCTCCAGTTGGGGGCTCCGCGGACGCCAACTGAGGCGTTTCTTCAGAGGAGCATTGCTAAACTCGGGAGGCCGATCCGAACAGGGTCCAGCAGCGGAGCGTCTTCTATATAAAACCATTCCGAAGGCCAGTCTTCGGACGCCTTCTAGGGGTACCGGATGGATATCCGGTCCCGGCAATGCGCCATATTTCGGCGCTGCCCACTTGATATATGGACCCCTCGTGAGAGCGGGGTACAAGGCAAAACAACCTCTTCCACAGCGCAAAATGGGGCTCGATGCCCAGGAAAAGCTCGCAAAGAGCTATGTAACCCGCAATATGCAGGATTGAGGCGGGCGTGAGGTGATGGAGCTGGAGTCCGTAGAACTCCAGGAGCCAGCGGAGGAATGGATGTACAGGAAATCCGAGCCCCCTTATCAGATAGGGGATGAAGCATACCCGCTCCCCTTTGTTGGGATTAGGGGTAATCTCCGCTTGCTTCCCACCTTTGTAGGTGGCGAGCCCAGCTCGGACCGGAACCATGAAGGCCGGAGGGAGATATCCCCCCATTTGGAGCTTTACCAGCTCGTTGTGCGAAACAGAGCATCTCCTCCAATCTCCTGGCAAAGGGCTGGGAGCGCGAGAAGAGGAGCCGCGTTGACGGTCCATGATGGAATGAATTCTTGGTCGAAAGCGCTCGGATGAGTATTTGCGAGAGGAAGATGGTGATTTGGATCTGGATTCCTGCCTCCCTTATGGGCAGATTGTTCGCACAACTAGGGGGTAAAACATAAAAGACACCCTGGCTTTTCACATTCGCACGACGCGTGGAAGAAGACCATTATTGGGCGTGGAAGCCAAGACGCGCAACATTGATGAGGAAGCCGAACACTGTTCGGCAGGTACATGGAACTTAAAGGAGAACCCGCCTTGCAACGCCGAAGACTACACGCATGCTGGACTTGTCGTCATTGACGCCTGGTTCGGGGGCTACTGAGGGAGTCCCGGATTAGGGGGTGTCCGGATAGCCGGACTACCGTCATCGGCCGGACTATCATCATCGACTGGACTCCAAGACTATGAAGATAGAAGATTGAAGACTTCCCCCCGTGTCCGGATGGGACTTTCCTTGGCGTGGAAGGCAAGCTTGGCGATACGGATATGTAGATCTCCTACCATTGTAACCGACTCTATGTAACCCTAGCCCTCTCCGGTGTCTATATAAACCGGATGGCTTTAGTCCGTAGGACAACAATCACAACAACCCTTACAATCGTACCATAGGCTAGCTTCTAGGGTTTAGCCTCCTTGATCTCGTGGTAGATCCACTCTTGTAAACATCCACAATATCAATATCAATCAAGCAGTACGTAGGGTTTTACCTCCATAAAGAGGGCCCGAACCTGGGTAAACATCGTGTCCCTTGTCTCCTGTTACCATCCGCCTAGACGCACAGTTCGGGAACCCCTACCCGAGATCCGCCGGTTTTGACACCGACACTCGTTATGGCTCTGAGGTCGTCATTATCGAAGTCTGACCTGTCCTCCTTTATGCTTGGATAGCCGTTTCCAATATCGGCCGGACCAAGGTCAGGTATCCACGCTTTGGCCCGAGTTAATGCAGTAAGAGAACCTGCCCTGGCAGCCGATTTCTTCAATTCTTCAAACCGGGCAGGTATCATTGACAGCCTTTCCAACGTCTCCTTGATTAAGGTTGGGGGCGGCTTGGTATGAGAGGCAGTATAGATGATCCGTTGTGCGCTGGTATATAATTGCTCTGTAAGAGTATAGGCAGCCTTTAATTTCTTCTGCATGTCAGAGCCAAGATGAGTTATGCGAGATCCTGCATCATTACAAACATCGATAAACCGGCAGTTTATGGGATAATACATGTTAAAAGCTTATGAAAAGGATATTTACCAAACACAGCAGTGGTCATGGCATTTATTTGTCGTTTCAAGCCAGTCAGCTCTTCTGCTACCGGATTAAGGGCCGCTTCCGTGTCCTCAGCCCTCTTTTGCAGCGTTGCTTTCTCTGTGTCCCAGCCTGCCCGCTCACTCTTGAAGCTTTCCTTCAGTTTTTCCATGGCTGTTAAAGCACTGGTCAGCTCCTCTTTAGCCTTGGAAGTTTCTGCTTGCTGGGACTTCATATTTTCTTGAAGGTCGGTGATTTGGGATTCTTTCTTGCTAAGATCAGCCTGCAAGCAACCTTCAATTTATGAGTTGGTAGTATATATTTGAAGTCCCGAGCACATAACAAGTTATACACTTGGCACTTGGGGGCTAATGCCTATTTGCTTCTTGTCAAAAAGCTTTTACAAGTCCCTAGCTCAATACAAGTATTATTCTTGGCACTTGGGGGCTAATGCATATTTGCTCAAGTTAACACTATGGATTTTCCTCCATCAAACAGCTTGGTGGTCAATTGGTTTACAAAGATGTTCAACAAGATGTTTTGCGCCTTGTAGGATAAAAGTCCCGGTTCATCTTGAAAAGATAAACCGGCCCTTGGGGGCTACACAGGCAAAGTTTAAGTATTACAAAGTCCCGGTTTATATTGGTATTATAAACTGGCCCTTGGGGGCTATTGGAGTTGATATTATAAATTGGATATAAGGGAGGAATAATTATGCAGAGTTAACAATATTTACCTCATATCGCTCCTTCATCATGTGCACTAAACCGACTTCATAGTCGCGGCTTGTGTTCAGGCGGTTTCAAAACCCAGAAGGGATATCTTGGGCGCTGAGGTGGGCATAGCTTGCCAAATCCGTTTTCCATTTACCCTTGTCCATAGCAGCAAATTCTTCCTTGGCACTATGTTTTGACAAAGCGATAGGGTTGCCAGGGGTGGTGTAGCAAAAGCCAGTAACTACAACATCATCCATTTTCTCATCAGTAGCTTTGACTGGGCTTGGCGGTTTATCAGCAGCTTTGACTGGGCTTGTCGGTTTATCAGCATGGCCCGTTGGATCAACTTCCATTTGTTCAACAAAAAATTCATGATCTTGCGGTGGCGGATAATCAAGAATAGCGTCATCATTTGGTTCCACTGGTTCTAGAGTTTTCTCCGGTTCAGTGACTGTATTGTCATCAGCCGGTTTATTCAACTTGGCCTTTTTGCTGGGTCTGGCTTTGGCTCTGAAAGGAATGAACATAAAGGTTAGTATACTAAGCAAGCGCAAGGTATAAAGGGTTAGTTTAGTATGCTCACCCTGGAATAGGTTTAAGGGGTGGAAGCTGTGTCCCTGTTGACTCGCCAGAAGATGAATGAGATGTTCCCTGATAGTTTGAATCATACGGATTAAGAGGTTGTCGGAAATAACCTGCCATGGGATAAGATTTGTTAGGAATAGGTGAAACCTCTGGGCGGCGTTTACGAACCGGCGCGTTCGGTAAACCGAACGAAGTAACCACCTGGCCACTGTGCCTGGTTGTGCGGCGAGCTTCGTGTTGCTGTTTCTTCAAAAGAAAGTTTGGATCCAAATAAGCTAGAGGGTGTGTGTCGGTGTCAAAACCGACGGATCTCGGGTAGGGGGTCCCGAACCGTGCGTCTAGGCGGATGGTAACAGGAGACAAGGGACACGATGTTTTACCCAGGTTCGGGCCCTCTCGATGGAGGTAAAACCCTACGTCCTGCTAGATTAATATTGATGATGTGTGTTACAAGAGTAGATCTACCACGAGATCAAAGAGGCTAAACCCTAGAAGCTAGCCTATGGTATGATTGTTGTTCGTCCTACGGACTAAAACCCTCCGGTTTATATAGACACCGGATAGGGTTAGGGTTACACAGAGTCAGTTACAATGGTAGGAGATCTACATATCCGTATCGCCAAGCTTGCCTTCCACGCCAAGGAAAGTCCAATCCGGACACGGGACGAAGTCTTCAATCTTGTATCTTCATAGTCTTGGAGTCCGGCCGATGATGATAGTTCGGCTATCCGGACACCCCCTAGTCCGGAACTCCCTCAGTAGCCCCTGAACCAGGCTTCAATGACGATGAGTCCGGCGCGCATGTTGTCTTCGACATTGCAAGGCGGGTTCTCCTTCAGTCTTCATGTTCCCGTCGAATAGTGTCCGGCTTCTTTATAAATGTTGTGCTCCTTGGCTTCTACGCCCAATAATGGCCTTCTTCACGTGTCGTACGAATGCGAAAGGCTGGGATATTTTTACATTTTACCCCCTAGCCGTGCGAACGAGCTGCCTACAAGAGTGGCGAGGATCTAGATCCAGCTCACACCATCCTCCATCCGCAAGTTCTCATCGAAGCGCCTCTGACAAAAATCCATTCCATCATGGATAGCCGACGCGGCTCCTCCTCTCGCGCTCCCAGCCCTATGCCAGGAGATCAGGGGAGATTCTCAGTTCCACACAGCGAGCTAGTGGTGCTTCAAACCGAGGGATATCTTCCCCCAGCTTTCATGGTTCCGGTTCAAGCCGGACTGGCCACCTACAAGGGTGGGAAGCAGGCGGAGAGCGTCCCCAACCCTTCCAAAGGGGAGCGGGTATGCTTTGTCCCCTATATAATAAGGGGACTCGGATTTCAAATACATTCGTTTCTCCGGGGGCTCATAGAGTTCTACGGACTCCAACTCCACCACCTCACGCCCGCCTCCATTTTGCACATCGCGGGCTTCGTAGCTTTTTGCGAGCTGTTCTTGGGCATCAAGCCCCATTTTGCCCTGTGGAAGAGATTGTTTTGTCTCGTACCCCGTTCTCATGAGGGGTCGATATACCAAGTGGGTGGAGCCGAAATATGGCGCATCGCCGGTACCGGATATCTATCCGGCACCCCGAAGAAGGCGTCCGAAGACTGGCCTTCGGAATGGTTCTACATGGAGGACGCCCCTCTACCGGATCCAGTCCGGATCGGCCTCCCAGAGTTCAACAATGCTGCCTTGAAGAAACGCCTGAGTTGGCACCCGCGGAGCCCTCAACGGGAAGATGACAGGAGCGCCCATTATCTGATGGGCCGGATTAGGTTACTGGCCCATTCCGGATTGACCGTGATTGGAGTCATGGCCACGTGCATTATGCGAGGGGTGCAGCCACTCCAATATAGGGGCCACCCTATGTGAGATTTCAACAGGGAAGATGACGCCACCCGTCATGGCCGCAAAGGGCTAGGCTCGGCAGCCGATCTGGCAAAGATCCTGTCCGGCTTGTACAAGGGAGAGGAGGAGGACTTCCTCCGCAAGAATCCGTTGAATGGATTTTGTATGCATAACCCTCGGAGCTGGGTAAGCGGATGTTCATCTAACCGATCCATACCTTTTTTGTAAAGTCAAGTATCTTACTCTGTGATTTCGACGCAGGAGCTGGCCAGGACGTGGAGGGCATACGAAGCCTAGCTCCACAGCCCGAGGATCCGGAACGATCCCTTGATCCGGCTTCCGAAGAGGATCCGGACATAAAGGTGGAGCTGATTGACGAGGTGTTCCACCAACGTAGCATAGACAATGCCCTGGTCACCATTACGGCTGACTACCCCGGTTTGTTTTCGGCCTCCCAGGTGACTACGACCGAGGTCTTGACACCATCATTTGATCCACACTCAATTCTGACCATCCCATGCTGATGGTGTATCGCAGGATGTGCCTTTAAGGTGGGAAGCCGAACCCGTGGCGGCCGACCAACAAGGATCAGTCCGGCCCGGTAGGAGGAAGAGGAGTGCGGCGTGAACCGAGACGTCGCCGCAATGGTACGGAGCACCGCTATTTTTAAGGGAAGGATCGCCAGAAGGTATATTAATGCTCATAACTTTTCCAGAAAGAGCACTCGCCGGACAGTGTTCGGAGAGGTTCCCAATCAAGCCTCCGCCGGCCATGCTCCAACGCATGGTCCGGGAGGGGAGGTGAATACAAGGCGTAAACTGGACACTCCTCCGACGGAGGATGCCGACAGGCTGTCCGCCACCCAGTCTGAGGTGGAGAGCGCCATGAATCACAGGCGTCGCCGGACAGTTCTTCGTGACGTTTGTTTCTCCGCGGAGGCGTTAAATGCCTTTAAAGCGGGAAACGCGCACCTCCGTGCCACTCAAGATGGGTTAACCAGAGCCACGGAGCAGTATGTGAAAGACATACGGGTAAGTAATTTTAATAGTTATATATGCCACTAGCCCCCGAGACTTAAAATAGTTGAAATAACTGATTTAAGGATCAATGATTATGCAGGGTCTTGCGGAGAAAAATACCCAGCTGTCCCAGGAGCTCCAAGAGTGCAAGGCCCAACTTGAAGCCGCACTGGCCGCCACAGGGGGAGCCACAGAGACCCCCGCTGGTAAGACGTACTTTTAAAAGATAATTATCTAGCAAAGTGTGGCGTGAATCTGACAATAATATTGCAGAGGGCGCCGGACTAGATCCGGACAAGCAACAGCTACTACGTCAGCTAAAGGCCGGCGAGAGGGTGCTTATGAAGGTGCAGCAGGAGAGAAACAAGCTCCAAGATGCCCACACCCAGCAAGGAGAAGAGCTGAAAGGTGTTCGGGCCCAGCTGTCTGGCTCCGTGAAGGAGAATCAGCGGCTTCGTCGCGGCATTTATAGTAAGTGCTTGAACGAATTCCTTTGAAAAGAATAATTCAGAGAGGAATACGATTGACAGAAATATGTCTTTAGGTGTGCTCACAGGTCGTCCTGCGGAGGAAATGCCTGAGTCAACGGGTGACCAACTTCCCGAGCTAGTTCAATTGCTCGAACGTGTTCGGCAGGCGATGAGTGGCGTCGTTCATGCTTTATGGCCATCCGTCTCCCTACCCGAGGGCCTTGGTGAGCTTGCTGAGAAGCTTCAGGGAGCACGGCGACGCCTCCGTTTGTGGAAGATATCGGCCTGCCGTCAGGGCGCCAGGGAGGCCTGGGCCATGGTGAAGACATGTTACCCGAAGTCTGACCCAAACCACATGGCCAAGGTCGGACCTGCGGGACCTGATGGGAAGGAGATCCCTGTGAGCTTGATGTACGGCCAAGTAGAACTGGCCGCGAAATATTCCCAACATGACTGTAAATTAGACAGCCTGTTAGATGGGATTGAAGAGGAGTACAATCAGTCGGTTTGACGATGTAATTTGAAATGACATGTAAAATGCCTTCTAGCCGGATTGTAGATCGTTTGTCTTTGCGGACCGTTTCGCTTCAACCTCGGGACCCAACAGTCCGGAGTGTGTCCGAATAACCTTACGGTTATAAAAGAACCGGGGCATGCATGGAGACAAGGCGTCGGGGTCATAATTGCTTTATCAGACAAGTGCTCCACTAGTTATGTTATATTACATGGTTAGTAAGAAACATCTTCCAGGGAGAATAGTTCCGTTAAGGGTTCCTTTCCCTGGGAGGCATGCCCTAAAGTGCAATGCCGGACTGCGAAAATAGCAGAAAAAGCATCTGGGGGCATTTAAATAAGTAAGTAATAAATCATCTTTCAAGTCACCGACCGAATATTCTCTTAAGAAGGCTAGCTTTCGGCTTCACCCAGTCTGAGGTACACATCCGGCTGACCCTGCAGTAACAATCGCAGAAGTGCTCCCTTTACCTCCTAGCCGAACAATCGGGAACGTAGGGGTAAGCACAGGAGCCAGGCAATCCAGCTTGGCCAAAACTTAAGTCATATCGATGCATATAATGGTGAATAAAAGGTACATGCGGAAGTATGACACATGTATTGGGCATGAAGCCCGTATGAATAAGCTTCTGTTAAAGAAGCCCCCAGGTATAATGAGTGCCAGGGGCACATCAAGTGTGTGTGAACAAAGCACAAATCAGCCCATAAAAGGTAAAAAAAGTGGGAAGAAGGAGGAGGAGGAGAGACAGTAAAAAACAAGGAGTGGACGGGGGAGTGAGACGAACCCCGAGTCCGGCGTTAGGCGTAGAATCTTCGGAGACGGGCTGCGTTCCATGGGTTCGGCTCGAGTCGGTTGTCCGATGCGTTACGTAGATGGTACGCTCCGCCGGTCAGGACTTGTTCAATGATGAAGGGACCTTCCCACTTGGGCTTGAGCTTGTCCTTTCTCTTGTCCGGCAGGCGTAGAACAAGTTCGCCAACATTGTAAGTTTTGGCCCATACTTCTCTGCTTTGATATCTTCGAGCCTGCTGCTGATAAAATGCGGAACGAGCCTTTGCCACGTCCCGCTCCTCCTCTAAGGCGTCCAGACTGTCCTGCCGATCTAGCCCGGCTTCTCTTTCTTCGTACAGGCGCACACGAGGTGAGTCATGAATTATATCGCAGGGCAGGACTGCCTCTGCGCCGTATACCATGAAAAATGGTGTGAATCCGGTAGTTCGGTTTGGCGTGGTCCGCAGCCCCCAGAGTACGGAGTCGAACTCCTCTACCCAGTGCGTGTTAGATTCCTTGAGGGACCGCACTAGTCTCGGTTTGATGCCGCTCATGATTAGACCATTTTCTCGCTCAACTTGAGCGTTAGTTTGGGGGTGATAGACTGAAGCGTAATCGAGCTTAATGCCCATGTTTTTGCACCAGAGTTTAACCTCGTCGGCCGTGAAGTTCGTGCCGTTGTCAATGATGATGCTGTGGGGGACACCGAAACGGTGTACTACCCCGGATATGAAGTCTATCACCGGTCCGGATTCTGCCATTTTAACCGGCTTGGCCTCAATCCATTTGGTGAATTTGTCCACCATGACCAATAAGTATTTGTGCTTGTGGGTTCCCCCTTTAAGGGGTCCGACCATGTCAAGCCCCCAGACCGCAAACGGCCAGGTAATGGGTATAGTTTTGAGGGTGGTGGGTGGCATATGGCTCTGATTAGCAAAGAGCTGGCAACCGACGCATCGTTGGACTAAATCCTGAGCATCTGCCCGGGCTGTCGGCCAATAAAATCCTGTACGGAATGCCTTGCCTACAAGGCCCCGGGCTGCAGCGAGGTGCCTGCCGAGTCCGGCGTGAATTTCAGCTAGGAGATTTCGCCCTGCCTCTTCGGAGATACACCTTTGAAGGACTCCGGTTGTGCTTTTCTTATAAAGCTCTCCCTCATGGACCTTGTAGGCTTTAGATCAGCGAACTATGCAGCGGGCCTCATTTTGGTCCTCGGGAAGTTCCTGCCGCATTAAGTAGGCTAGGAATGGTTCTGTCCACGGGGCAATGACTGCCATTATTTCGTGAGCTGAAGGTGTTATTTCGTTGGCTGAGCCGCCGATTGTGTCAGAATGGTCTGAGTTAGGTGATGCAGCTGGCTCCGGATTGTTATTTGGAGACTCCTCTTCCCATAATACGGATGGCTTAAAGAGCCGTTCCAGGAAGATGTTAGGAGGGACGGTGTCTCGTTTCGCGCCGATGCGTGCTAACACGTATGCTGCCTGGTTATTATCCTGGGCTACATGATGGAATTCTAGTCCTTCGAACCGAGCTGACATTTTTAGGACGGCGTTGCGGTAAGCTGCCATTTTTGGATCTTTGGCGTCGAAGTCTCCATTTACTTGGGATATTGCGAGGTTTGAATCCCCGCGCACCTCTAGGCGTTGAATGCCCATGGAGATTGCCATCCGGAGGCCATGTAGGAGGGCCTCGTATTCGGCTGCGTCGTTGGAGTCCACGTACATTATTTGAAGTACGTATTGGATTGTGTCTCCCGTTGGGGACGTCAGGACGACGCCAACCCCCAAGCCAACCAACATTTTGGATCCGTCGAAATGCATGATTCAGTTGGAGTATGCGCCGTACTCTTTAGGGAGTTCGGCTTCGGTCCATTCAGCGATGAAGTCCGCCAGAACCTGCGACTTTATAGCTCGCCGTGGTTTGTAGGTTATGTCAAATGGTAAGAGCTCGATAGCCCATTTTGCAATCCTGCCCGTTGCGTCGCGATTGTTTATAATATCGTTGAGAGGTACTTCGGAGGCCACCGTTATTGGACACTCTTGAAAGTAGTGACGCAGCTTCGGGATGCCATGAACACCGCATACGCTATCTTTTGATAATGTGGGTACCGGGATTTGCATGGAGTTAGAACAGTGGATACGTAGTACACTGGTTTTTGAAGAGGGAATTTGTGCCCTTCTGTTTCTCGTTCAACGACGAGTACCGCGCTAACAACTTGATGTGTTGCTGCGATATATAATAACATAGGCTCGCCCAGGTTGGGCGCGGCCAGAACCGGATTTGTTGCCAGTATGGCCTTTATTTCTTCGAGTCCGGCTGTGGCAGCATCCGTCCATTCGAAATGTTCGGTGTGCCGAGGAGGCGGTAGAGGGGCAGAGCCTTTTCTCCCAAACGGGAGATGAAGAGACTTAAGGCCGCTACGCATCCGATTAGTTTTTGTATCTGCTTGAGGTCTTTTGGAATATCCAATTGTGACAGAGCTCAGATTTTGGCCGGTTTTGCTTCAATTCCTCGACCGGATACGATGAAGCCCAAGAGCTTTCCGGCTGGTACGCCGAAGACGAATTTTTCCGGATTGAGCTTAATGTCATATGCTCGGAGGTTGTCAAATGTCACACTCAAGTCTTCTACTAGAGTTCCGACGTGTTTGGTCTTGACGACCACATCGTCTACGTATGCCTCTACTGTTTTTGCCTATCTGGGTAGCCAGACATGTTTGAATCATGCGCTGATATGTTGCGTCGGTGTTTTTGAGTCCGAAGGGCATTGTGTTGAAGCAGAATGGCCCGTATGGAGTAATGAATGCCGTTGCGGCCTGGTCTTTCTCCGCCATCTTGATTTGATGGTATCCGGAGTATGCGTCGAGGAAGCACAATGAATCATGCCCTGCGGTAGCATCGATGATTTGGTCGATGCGAGGGAGGGGGAAAGGGTCCTTTGGACAGGCCTTGTTAAGGTCTTTAAAATCGACGCAGAGGCGCCAGGATTTGTCCTTTTTTGGTACCATTACTAGATTGGCTAGCCAGTCCGGATGCTTTATGTCTCTGATGAATCCGGCTTCTAAGAGTTTGGCTAGCTCTTCTCCCATTGCCTGTCTTTTGGGCTCGGAAAATCACCGAAGAGTTTGTTTGACTGGCTTGAATCCTTTTAGGATATTTAGGCTGTGCTCTGCTAGCCTGCGTGGGATTCCTGGCATGTCTGAAGGATGCCAGGCAAAAATGTCCCAATTTTCCCGAAGGAATTCTCGTACTGCGGCCTCGACATCGGGACTTAATTGTGCCCCAATGGAGACCGTCCTTGTGGGGTCCGTTGGATGGACCTGAAATTTGACTATCTCATCTGCTGGTTTAAAAGAGGTGGATTTGGACCTCTTATCGAGTATCACATCGTCCCTATCCACCGTGGAGTGCAGCGTAGCTAGTTACTCTGCCGCTAGGGCCAGTGCGGCTGTCTTATTTTCAGCGCGGAGTGCCGTATCTGGATCACTGGCGAGAGTGATTATCCCATTGGGTCCGGGCATTTTGAGCTTCATGTACTCGTAGTGGGGTATAGCTTGGAAGATTGTGAATGCCTCTCGCCCTAACAAAGCGTGATATCCGCTGCCGAATGGGGCCACTTGAAACATGACCTCCTCGGACCTGTAATTGTCCGGTGAGCCGAACACTACATCTAGTGTGATTTTTCCTGCGCAACGTACTTCTTGACTAGGGATTATCCCTCTGAAGGTTGTGCTGCTTCGCTCAATGCAGCTCCAGTCAATTTCCATTTTTTGAAGGGTTTCCTCATAGATGAGGTTTAATCCGCTGCCGCCATCCATGAGTACCTTAGTAAGAAGAAAGCCGTCTACTATCGGACTGAGGACCAATGCGGCTGGTGCTCTAGCTGTTCGGAATTTTGGTTCGTCGCTGGCGTTGAAGGTGATAGTCGTGTCGCTCCATGGATTTGTTGTTGCTACTTGGTAGACTTCGGCGAGGCTGCGGATTGTTCGTTTCCACATGTTATTTGATGCGAAAGTCTCGAAGACTGTTAATACCGTACTGGTACTGCTGGGTTGGTTGCCCGGGGCGAAAAAGCCTACGCCACTTTTGGCCACCTGCCGTAGTATCCAACACGCTCGAAGGCTGTGTGTTGGAGTGGCGCCCTCCGTGCTGTGGATTTTGCAGGTTCCGTTGAGCCAACCCTCCAGTACGGTTCCGTACCCTTTAGGGGGTTTTGGTTTTTTGGTATTCAACCCGGGTGCTTGATAATGATGCACCCTTTTGTTCCGGACTAGGGATGTATTCTCGGCCGGATTATCCCAAAATTTACTTTTGGTTTTCCAGGCGCTCTCCATCGCATAGTACTTTTGTACTATGGTCGCCAAGTCAGTAAAGCGTGTAATTTCGCGACGACTTATGGCGTTTAGGATTCCCTTGTCCGTGCAATTATTGCAGAAAATTGGGATTGCGTCCTCCTCTCGGCAGTCCTTTATCCTGTTCTTAAGTAGGAGGAATCTGGCCCAGTAATGATGTACTATTTCAGCGGGCTCTTGCCGAATTCCAGAGAGGTCGCTAATGTTTGGGTGGGCGGGTGGAACTAGATCCGGAACCCTGTCCAATTCAGGACTCAAGGGCCGAGAAGTTTCCGAACTTGGAAGTTTGGATTTTTGAGTGTTATCCAATGAGTCCAACCCGCCGCCTGACTTTAAGTTCAGGGCTTGGTCGACGTCCATCCCTCCACGGGAATCCGGCATGGAGGGATCGGGAATCCGGATGAAACTAGTCTTTAAGATACAAGAAGAATCGCCGCATTGCTGCTCTATCACATCAACATGATGGGTAGCCTGGGGAAAATTGATCTCTCTCAGATTGGTTTTAGGCCCGATCCGGTCGTAGTCTGTGGCGACTCCCAGGGCAGCGATGCGATCCAAGAGCTCGTTTATGGAGGAGAGCTCGATCGGATCTAACTGTTCGGCAAGTTCCGAACTAACCTGGAGATTGGTTTCGATGACTCGAGAGGTCATCGTCGGCGCGGTGGCCGGACTGGCGGTCATAAGAAAACCACCTAGCCGAATAGTCTGGCCAGCGGCCAAGTGTTGGTGTACTAGAGTAGGGGTACCCTAGTATCCCGAACTCGTGCACGGGCAGTTGCAGCACCCCGCGGCAGGGCTTGCCTAGTGACCGCCAAGATCCTCAGTGGCTCCTTTGGAGCCATTCAAGAACAAAGTATTCTAGGCCCCGGCAAGAGGAGCTTGCCGGGAAAGCCACTCCAGGCACGAAGGAAACAAGACCCCGGCAAGAGGAGCTTGCCGGGAAGACTCGGTGAGCGACAAGCTTTCGAGTGCGACAACGGTTCAACCGCGGCAAGGCGCTTGCCGCGGCAAGCAACCTCTCTTCATCTCCGCTCCAGCTCATCTACCAACGTGTCGCCATGGGGCCATTCCAGGCGTGCGTGTCAAGAGGCTGTGCAGCCAGCGGGGAGTAGCGATAAGCGGCGCTGACAAGCTTACCATCGTGGCAAACGGTGGTGCACTTGACGGTCCCTGTTGCACTGTTTAGGCGACAGGGACGGGCATTTATTGATTTTGTCCCTTGCCGTCAGAGTTAGGTATATGCACTGTACACTGTACAAGTCGGTGTACCAACTACTGTTTTTCCATTTGTACCCTCGTCTACGTTGCCACCTGTCGGTGACCCCTTGAGCCTATAAAAGGAGGCCCAAGTGCAACGTAGAAAGGGTTCGGCTGGTTCGGTTCATTCGACTCATTCGAGACCACACTCACTCAGGCTAGGTTTTGTAGCTCTCATTGCTCCCTAGCAAGAACACAATACAATCAACCAAGCAGTAGTAGGAGTATTATCTCTCCGGAGAGCTCCGAAGCTGGGTAAACTGCTCGTGTGCATCGCCTCGATCTGCTCTTCGTGCAACCTCCGCCCCCCATCGAACCACAAGGGACTCGGTCCGCCGGGTCCCATAGGTGTTCGTGGGTCACGATCAGCTTCCCCGACATCTTTGGCGCGCCAGGTAGGGGGCGTCGAGGCTGTGTGAACCTGATCCGGCGTTCACACGAGCAACTTCTTCAACATCTTCATCAACATGCCACCGAAGAAGAAGGCTTCGGCGGCAGCAGAGCCGCCCGCGTCAAACCCACCACCACCGGAGCTGACGAGTGGTGGGGAAGACGCAGGCGGTGTTGGAAATATGCCCTAGAGGCAATAATAAATTAGTTATTATTATTATATTTCCTTGTTCATGATAATCATTTATTATCCATGCTATAATTGTATTGATAGGAAACTCAAATACATGTGTGGATACATAGACAACACCATGTCCCTAGCAAGCCTCTATTGGCTAGCTCGTTGATCAATAGATGGTTACGGTTTCCTAACCATGGACATTGGATGTCGTTGATAACGGGATCACATCATTAGGAGAATGATGTGATGGACAAGACCCAATCCTAAGCCTAGCACAAAGATCGTAGTTCGTATGCTAAAGCTTTTCTAATGTCAAGTATCATTTCCTTAGACCATGAGATTGTGCAACTCCCGGATACCGTAGGAATGCTTTGGGTGT
>LR880971.1:92927173-92962039 GCA_904067115.1 Aegilops sharonensis | reverse complement strand
TTGACATCGTGGTTCATCCGATGAGATCATCGTGGAACATGTGGGAGCCAACATGGGTATCCAGATCCCGCTGTTGGTTATTGACCGGAGAACGTCTCGGTCATGTCTGCATGATTCCCGAACCCGTAGGGTCTACACACTTAAGGTTCGATGACGCTAGGGTTATAAAGGAAGTTTGTATGTGGTTACCGAATGTTGTTCGGAGTCCCGGATGAGATCCAGGACATCACGAGGAGTTCCGGAATGGTCCGGAGGTAAAGATTTATATATGGGAAGTCCTGTTTTGGTCACCGGAAAAGTTTCGGGCGATATCGGTAACGTACCGGGACCACCGGGAGGGTCCCGGTGGTCCACCAAGTGGGGCCACCAACCCCAGAAGGTTGCGTGGGCCAAGTGTGGGAGGGAACCAGCCCCAAGGGGGCTGGTGCGCCCCCCACAAGGGGCCCAAGGCGCAAAGGGGAGTGGGAGGGGGGCAAACCCTAGGGCAGATGGGCCCTAAGGCCCATCTAGTGGGCGCCTCCCTCTCCCTCCCCTCTTGGCCGCCCCCCTTGAACCCATCTAGGGCTGCCGCCCCTCTAGGGGTGGGAACCCTAGAGGGGGCGCACCCTCCACCCCTTCCCCTATATATATGAGGCCTAGGGGCTGCCCATAACACGCGATTTGATCTCCCTCTTGGTGCAGCCCTGCCTCTCCTCTTCCTCCTCTCCCTTCGTGCTTGGCGAAGCCCTGCGGGATTGCCACGCTCCTCCATCACCACCATGCCGTTGTGCTGCTGCTGGATGGAGTCTTCCTCAACCTCTCCCTCTCTCCTTGCTGGATCAAGGCGTGGGAGACGTCACCGGGCTGTACGTGTGTTGAACGCGGAGGTGCCGTCCGTTCGGCACTAGGATCTCCGGTGATTTGAATCACGACGAGTACGACTCCTTCAACCCCGTTCTCTTGAACGCTTCCGCTTAGCGATCTACAAGGGTATGTAGATGCACTCTCTTCCCCTCGTTGCTAGTTTCTCCATAGATAGATCTTGGTGACACGTAGGAAAATTTTGAATTTCTGCTACGTTCCCCAACAGGCGGAGGAACGAGCGTCATCGAGGGAACCCACGACGCCGCCAGGTCCAAGGACAAGGCGGCGCAGGCTTCGGCGTCCGAATACGCACCGCGTCCATCCCAGGAGGCGCGGGACCGACAGCGTCATGGTTCTCGCAGCGCCATACGCTCGTTGGATCAAGGCCAAGCTGGAGGTTCCCGAGGCCCTCGAGACCCGCATGCACGCCAGCATGCTGGTACAAGCGGAGTACGATCGCTTGGATGGGATGATGCTCCTCCTAACTTGGTTAGAAGTCCGAGCACATCCCGTTCCTTGCACCGTACGCCATTGCCACCCACCACTCCAGCAGAAGCCTTGGCGAGAGCTCAACTGCTTCTAGACTACCCACCAACGGCCGACAAGGTCGACGAGTGGAGGGCCACCATCCAGAGTCTCATCGGTTTTGCCAACGGCGATGTTCCGCGGCAACCAACTGCGTCCTTGCCGCGGCGAGACGACAAGGCACGAGTCGGTGGTGACGAGACCTGCGGGGGTGCAACCACCATGCACTCCCCTTCCCGAAGGCCAAGATCACCAGCTCCTCGTATCCACCTCGACAGCGACTCAACCGCGTCATCGGATCCACGAGCTCGCCGTGATCAGCGCCAAGTTCTTCAAGAACGACAACAAGAAGATGCTCGAACTCGCATCGAGCGCCGAAGAGAAGCGCGGCGTCAGTCCGACCAGCGCGCCGGGCCCCTGTTGACATGCATGCGCCAGGGGAACCAGGCGACTTGCCGTACGCGGTAGGTTGCCCTGCGTTCACCGTGAGCTGCGGCAAGTCCAGTGGCCCGACAAGAAAAACTTCAAGCCAGATGTGCCAGAGAAGTATGATGGCAGGACACATCCATCGGAGTTCCTCAGCATCTACACCATCGCGGTGCAAGCTGTGGGGGGACGAGACGACAAGATCCTCGCCAACTACTTCCCGCTGGTACTCAAGCCAAATGTCAGATCTTGGCTCATGCACTTGCCGGACAGCTCCATATCTTCTTGGGCAGATCTGTGCCATCAGTTTGTCGGCGCCTTCACAGGCGGCCACAAGCCTCATGGCCAAGAGAGTGATCTCCACCTGCTCGCCCAGAAGGAAGGAGAGTCCCTGCGCAAGTTTATCCAGAGATTCAGCCGTGTGCACTACAACATCCCAGATGTCCACCCGGCCGCGGTGATCAGCGCGTTTCATCAGAACGTGCGGAACCGCAGGATGAGGGAGGAGATGGCGATGTGCAAAGTCAAGGACGTCAGTGAGCTGTATGCCTTGGCCGACAAGTGTGCACGTGCTGAGGAGAGAAGAAGACTCCCAGGAGAGAATGTTGGAGCAGGATCTGACAGTGAGGAGACCGCCCCGGCAAAGAAGAGCCGGCGGCGGAACAACAGAAAGAAGAAAAGCAAAGAGGTACTAGTTGTCGAGCAGTCCGGCAACGGAGGTGGCGCCAAGAAGGCCAAAGCTAGTGGCTCCGGCAAGGAGGATGCCGCTGACACCGACCGCCAAGCTGTGACGGCCACCGACAAGCAGGACAGCTCCAACAAACAGTACTGCAAGATTCACCGCACCAAGGGCCACGACCTCCAGAGCTGCAAGAAAGTCGAGCAGCTTGTTGAACAGCAGAAGGCTGAGTACGAGCGGCGAGACAAGGAGAAGGCCCAGGAAGGTGCTGTAGCAGCTAGCAAGAAGCGACCCGGTCGGGGAGGACGCCGCGGCAAGGCCAAGCAGCGGCAAGGAGACAGACCTCCCCGCGGCCGCGACAAGGATGAAGACGACGATGATGACGAAGACATGGAAGACGATGAAGCTGATGAGCAGGAGTTTCAGAAAGCCACGGAGGTTCTCTGCGTTGACGGTGGTGCTTCTCTACATACCTCACACCGCCAGCTCAAGCAATGGATGCGGGAGGTCAGTGCAGCAGAACCATCTGTAGAGTCACGCAGGCCTCTGAAGTGGTCCAGCACGCCCATCGTCTTTGACATTGAGGACCACCCTGATTGGATAACTGCGGTCGGGTGCTTGCCAATGTTGGTCTCACCAACCATCCGCAACCTTAAGGTCACTAAGATGTTGGTTGACGGCGGGGCCGGCTTGAACCTGATCTCCTCTGCAGTGCTCCAGAAGCTTCAAATCCCTGACAGCGAGCTCGAAGAAACTGGCACTTTCCAAGGAATCAACCCAGGAAGGAGCAAGCCGAAAGGGAAGATCACACTGCCAGTAACATTTGGCAGCGAGTTAAATTTCAGGACTAAGAGGGTCACGTTCGACGTTGCCGATTTCCCATTGCCCTACAATGGAATACTTGGCCGTCCAGCACTCGCCAAGTTCATGGCAGCCTCTCATTATGCGTACAAATTGCTCAAGATGCCCGGCCCGATAAGTGTCATTTCTGTTCATGGCGACAAGAAGGATGCGCTTATCTGCGCCGACAAAATTTACCGGGATGCAGCAGCTGCGATAGATAGCAAATCACTTGCCGCTGAAGCTCCCGGGGGGAAGAAGAAGACCACCTTGTCCGGCAAGAGCTCTGATGCCCACTCCGGCAAGCGCACCTCTTCGGAGTGCTGCGCTACCGTCGAGGACGCACCATCGAGCTCCACCGGCAAGTGCAAGAAAATGATGGCAGCTCCACCGAAGACCAAGAAGGTGCCCGCCAAGGAGGACGGCACTGGTGGTACCTTCACCATTAGTGCCACGCTTGACCCTAAATAGGAAGGCGCGCTCGTTGCTTTCCTGCGGGCGAATGTCGACGTGTTTGCATGGCAACCGTCTGACATCCCCGGCGTTCCCAGGAAAGTAATTGAGCACCACTTAGCTGTCTGTCCTCATGCGCGGCCCGTCAAGCAAAAAGTCAGGAAGCAGGCAGTGGAGCGCCAAAAATTCATAGCAGAAGAGATCAAGAAACTTGAAGCAGCGGGCCTTGTTAGAGGAGTGCTCCATCCCACGTTGTTGGCCAATCCGGTAGTTGTACGAAAGGCAAATGGGAAATGGAGACTTTGTATTGACTTCACGGATGTTAATAAAGCTTGTCCCGAAGACCCATTTCCCTTGCCACGTATCGACCAGATTGTTGACTCCACGGCTGGATGTGATTTGCTTTCATTTCTTGATGCATATTCAGGATATCATCAGATCTTCATGGCAGAAGAAGATGAGGAGAAAACCGCATTCATTACGCCATGTGGCACCTACTATTTCATACGGATGCCTTTCGGTTTGAAGAATGCTGGTTCAACATTTGCAAGAGTGGTCCATGACGCTTTTGAGCCGCAGATGCACAGAAATGTAGAAGCCTACATGGATGACATAGTGGTCAAGAGCAAGGACAAAGCAACTCTGGTTCAAGATTTAGACGAGACCTTTGCAAATATGCGCAAGATCAACCTCAAGCTCAACCCCGAGAAGTGCGTGTTTGGAGTTCCTTCCGGCAAGCTTCTCGGGTTCTTCGTGTCTCAGAGGGGAATTGAAGCCAACCCCGACAAGATCAAGGCCATTGAGCAGATTGAAGCACCAAAGCGCGTCAAGGATGTAAGAAGGCTTGCCGGTTGCGTGGCTGCTCTCAGCAGGTTTATCTCTAGGTCAGCTGAGCGCGCCCTGCCATTTTTCAAGATTTTGAAAAAGGCAGGTCCAATGAAATGGACTCCCGAAGCGGAGGCTGCGCTGCAGGACTTAAAGAGGTACCTGTCCTCCACTCCAATACTTGTCGCACCTAGGCCACAAGAGAAGTTGCTGCTATACATAGCGGCAACCAATCAAGTGGTTAGTGCTGCGTTAGTAGCGGAGAGGGAGGCAGATGATGAGCCGGCAACCGAGGTAGATGCATCCAGCGACAAGCAGGGGGCTTCGCCGTCAAGCTCTTGTCCCGACAAGGACGGATCTGCGCAGGATTGCGAAAAGATGCAGAAAAGGATGGTGCAGCGCCCAGTTTACTTTGTCAGTTCCCTTCTGCAGGGGGCTAGGTCAAGGTATTCCGGTGTGCAGAAATTGCTTTTCGGCCTCCTCATGGCCTCGAGAAAGCTGCGCCATTACTTCCAAGCACATGAGATAACAGTTGTCACTCGCTTTCCGCTGAAGAGGATATTGCAAAATCCAGAAGCTACGGGCAGGATTGTCGAGTGGGCACTGGAACTGTCAAGCTTTGGCCTCAAGTTTGAAAGCACTTCAACTATCCAAAGCAGAGCATTGGCAGAGTTTATAGCAGAATGGACGCCGACGCAAGATGAAGAAATCCCAGAGACGAGCATCCCCGTCAAGGAAGCAAGTAAGGAGTGGCTGATGTATTTTGACGGTGCCTTCTCGCTGCAAGGCGCCGGTGCCGGCGTGCTGCTTATCGCACCCACCGGAGAGCACCTCAAATACATAGTCCAAATGCACTTTCCCAAGGAGCAAGCAACAAATAATACTGCAGAGTATGAAGGTTTGCTTGCCGGTCTCAGAATTGCAGTAGACCTTGGGATCAAGAAGCTCATTGTCAGGGGTGACTCACAGCTTGTCGTCCGTCAAGTGAACAAAGATTATCAGAGTCCGTTGATGGAGGCCTACGTTGATGAAGTGAGAAAGCTAGAAGAACACTTTGAAGGCCTGCAAATGGAACATGTTCCAAGAGCTCAGAATGATATTGCTAATGGCCTGTCAAAGTGTGCTGCACTCAAGTTACCTATGGAACCAGGAATTTTTGTGCTCAAGCTGACTCAACCAACTGTAACACCACCAACCGGACAGAACAAGAAGAGGAAGCTGGTTTCTGGTGACTACTTTCCGGCAGAGTTCCTTGAAGCCGCCGCCAAGAAGGTCCCCAAAATCAACGCAGATATCGTTGAGGAGCAGTATGCTCCGACAAGCCCTAGGGTTTGTTTCGTTGAAGCAGACGCTCCCGACAAGTTTTGCTCCGGCAAGCTTGCCGGGGATCATCAAGCTCCGGCCGAACCGCAGGTTCTTGCCGTGGAAGCTGATGTTCCCGCAGCGGCAGATGTGCCTTTAGTCCTTGTTGTCGAGCCGCAAGCTCCAACATGGGCACAGCAGATCGTCCATTTCCTTCAGACAGGAGAACTTCCCGAAGAGCAAAAAGAAGCGGAAAGAGTTGCCCGGCAGTCAAGTATGTACCAGTTTGTTGACAACATCCTGTACAGAAGAAGACTCAACGGTGTGAAATTGAAGTGTATTTGTCGGGAAGATGGACAGAGGCTGTTGGGAGAGATACACGGAGGCATATGTGGTCACCACATTGGCACAAGAGCACTTGCCGGCAAAGCTTTCCGGCAAGGTTTCTTCTGGCCGACAGCCCTCCAGGATGCAACTGCACAAGTAACCAAGTGTGAAGCGTGCTAGTTCCATTCAAAGCAGATACACCAGCCAGCTCAAGCTCTCAAGACAATCCCTTTATCCTGGCCATTTCTGGTCTGGGGGCTCGACATCCTCGGCCCCTTTCCCCGAGCTGTCGGGGGCTTTGGGTACTTGTACGTTGCAATCGACAAGTTCACAAAGTGGCCGGAAGTGGAAGCAGTGAGGAAGGTGACAGCACAGTCAGCAGTCAAGTTCTTCAGGTCAATTGTTTGCCGTTTTGGGATACCTAACCGGATCATCACCGACAACAGCACACAATTCACGAGTCGCACCTTCATGCAGTACGTCCAAGATCTTGGCGCCAAGGTCTGCTTTGCTTCTGTTGCCCATCCGAGAAGCAACGGTCAAGCAGAGAGGGCAAACGCTGAAGTGCTGCGAGGACTCAAGACCAGAACTTTCGACAGGCTGCGCAAGTGCGGAAGAAACTGGATTGAGGAGCTGCCGGTGGTTCTTTGGTCGATCAGGACGACGCCAAATCGAGCCACTGGCCAGACACCTTTCGCTCTAGTCTATGGAGCAGAGGCAGTTCTCCCCACGGAACTCGTATACGGATCACCTCGAGTACTCTCTTATGATGAGCTTGAGCAAGAGCAGCTGCGACAAGATGACGCGCTGCTCCTTGAGGAGGATCGTCTTCAGGCTGCTGTACAAGCTGCTCGTTACCAGCAAGCTTTGCGCCGCTACCATAGCTGCAAAGTTAATGCCAGAAGTTTCGAGGAAGGCGACCTTGTTCTTCGGCGCGTTCAGTCCGCCAAGAATTCCAACAAGTTGACGCCAAAGTGGGAAGGCCCTTATCGGGTGAAACGAGTCACTAGGCCTGGCGCTGTCCGCCTTGAGACCGAAGATGGTGTTCCGGTGAGCAACTCCTGGAATATAGAGCATCTTCGTAAGTTTTACCCATAGGGCGCGGTTGCCGGAACCCGTTCCGGCAACCACCCTGTTGTGCAAGTCTTGCCGACGTTGCATGTAATCCTTTGTACAAAGCCGGGCGCAGACCCCGTGCATCAGTAAAGCTCATGTGTTGCACACAACTTGTCAATTTCATGCTTTCATCATTATTTTGCATGTGTTATCTGACATTTTGTGCAGCATCCACACCCGGTAAGCGATAACGAGCCACTAGGCTCCATAACTTTATTTTCTCTTCTTTCTTCTCATAAGAAAAGAAGGTTCATCCACCCACAAGTTAGCCGGGGGGGAAGGAGAAGATAATGGTGTGGGCCACCAAGTGTCGCTCGAGGAAGTATCGCCTTGCCGGGAAGCAAACGACAGAAAAGCTAAGTTGCTAAATTTAAGCAATCAGTTTTAAAATTTTTATGTTATCTTCCTCGAACGATAGTACTTTGTATGGAAAACCTGTGCGCGGAGGAACCAACTCGTAGCTAGTCGCGCCCTTACTTTGTTTCGAGTCTGCTCAACAACTTAAGTGAGCTGCAACTAGTTGCGACAAGGTTGCTTGTCGGAGGCGGCACCGCCTGCAGGCTGCTGATGTTCCGCACTCAGCACCCACGGCAAAGGTGCCCGCACCGACAAGTTCCCTAAAAGCGTAGGGCACAAACATACAAAGCAAAGAATCAAGTAAAGGAAATAACATTGCAATCGTTTGCCTAAGATAGAGTATATTACAAAAATAACTTGTCGCAGATCTAATAAATTGTTCTCCTAAACATGATCCGCAGCGACAAGGGAAAGATAAACTTGGCGGCCTAGTCCACTCGGTCGCCATCAACCCTCTTGACTCTGCTCACCCTGTCCACGATGGGTGCGACAAGGGCTTTGAGCGCTTCAACATCAGTAGTTGGCGGCAGGGACTTGAGGACGTTGGCGAAGCTGATGCCTGGATTGCGGAAGGCCACTTTCATCAACACCTTCTGGAGGGCCCCTGCACAGACTTGGCGCGACTCGTCGGCCAGCTGCTTTGGGATCTCTTCCCGGAGCCGCTGGAGGGCCGCCAACATGCTCTTGAAGAACAGGCTGAGCTTGGCGCTGGGTTGGAGATGCTCGTCGGTGGGGTACCCGAGATCCACCATCTCTTGCTCCATCAGCTCCTTGTCGATGGCGGCGGCGGTGTCCACAAGACCTTCGGTCCAGATCATCACATTCTCTTTGAAGGTGTTGTGGGCGGTCGTGGCATTCGCCAGCAGTTCCTCGCTGGCCTTGATCTTCTCCAGCAAACCCACTTCCCGCTCCATGGCGCCGTCCAGTGTCTCCGTCAGGGTGGACAGCTTCAGCTCAAGATCCGCCTTGGAGTCCTTGGCGGCGTCGAGCTCTTTGATCTTCTCAGCTAGACGGCCCTGCAACTCACCAAGAGTGTAGGTGTCCTTCTCGCGCTCGCGCTTCAGCCCGGTGACCTCCTCGCCGCTCTTCTGGAGGGTGGCCTCCAGCTGTGCCACCCTCGTCTCCAATTCCTTCTTGGCGGCCTCGGCAGCTGCGGCGGCGTCCTTTCCCTCCTTGAGTTCTCTGCCAATTGATTGCTCGCACGCGGCAAGATCTTCCTCATAACTGTCGAGGTTGATCTTCCGCTGCGCCAGCTCACCTTCTTGCGCAGAAAGTTTCTCACCGGCAAGCCTTTGCTGCTCCTCGACCTCGGCCTTCTCCAGGATGAAGGCCGTGCGCTCCTCAGCAAGTTGCTCCCGCGCTTCTGCTACGTCCCGGAGAGTTTCTTTGTTGGCGCGCCGGAGCTCTTCTGCGCGCTTCTCCATGTCAGCTCCCGCCCTCGCGACAAGTGCTTCCCGCGACTCCAGCTTGGCTTGTCGGGCGCAGTAGAGCGACAGCGGCCTCTTTAGTAGCTGCTCCTCCTCAGACTCGCCACTGCTGCTGCTTGGCGCGTCAACCAGCGACAGCCCAGCGGAGGCGAGCAGCTCCTCGTCCAAGGTCTCTCCCTCGACCGGTGCCCTGGAGCTCGACGCCCATGGAAGCTTGATGAAGACGTCGTCGCCGGCCTTCAGATAGGCGCCGGGCTGTGGCTCTTCGGAGCTTGGTGCTGCATCGGTGGCGGAGGGATCGGCGGTCGGCGTAGCGCCTGGCGCTCCTGCGGCCTCAGGGCCGTCAGTACCATCACCAGACCCCTCCCCAGCCTCTGCGCCAGCAGCCTTGGTGGCCTCCTCGCCGGCGGACCCATCGGCGCCGGCCTCCTCCTCCATGTTGGTGGCGTCGTCATTGTTGCCGCGAGCGTCCTCCTCGCCGGCAACCTCAATCTCCATCGGCTCTCCGGCAGATGGATCTGATGATCAGAGAAAGAAAGAACAGTCAAGCAAATGTTCGAAAAGAAGAACATAAGAAAAAGAACCCAAGGGAAATTTTCAAGTAAGAAGACTACCTGCAATGGGATTCGTAGCCGCGGTCTCCACCACCGGAGGGTCGTCGGCGCTGCCCCTTGTCGGACAAGCTCCCCTTGTCGGAGAGGCCTCCCTTGCCGGAGAGTGCTCCCTTGCCGGAGAGTTCTCCCTTGGCGGCGTAGTTGAAGCAAGCAGAGCTTCGGGAGTGACTTCCGGGGCCTCCTGATGAGGCTGCTCTGCTCCTACACAAATCAACAAGTCAGATATCAGCAAAGAAGGAGCACCCATGCACACCTAACCGTAAGAAATAAATCAAATACTTACGCTGGGGGCTGTGCTGGGGGCAGCTCTGATGAAGGGTCGCCGGATCCGGCAAGGGAGTCTCAGACGTGCCTCCTGTCGCCGCGGGGGGATCGTCTTCGATGACGACCACCGGAGTCTTGGCTCTCTTCGACGCCCTCTGAGCCAGCGTCCTGAGAAAGGAAAGGGTTCAGAATGAAGCAAGTCAGATACAAGACAAAGCAGCGAATTGAAGAATTACAAGTACAGCGACAAGATCTTACTCTTCTTCTTCTTCTTCCTCGGAGCTGAGAGCGGAGAAGTCAAATTCCGCTCCACCTCCGGTGCGACGAGCTGGAAGAGTAGGCTCCCTCGGACGCTTGGCGGGTGCGGGAGCCGTGGTCCCTGAAGGCCCCGCTCCAGTTGATGCGGCGGCGTGAGGCGCTCCCGCGGCAACAGAGCTTGCCGCGGTGGAGCGCGGCGCGCGGCGAGATGGCTGTTGGCCCGTCTGCCGCCCCGCCACTTCTCCGGTCTTGCGGAGGCGCCTTCTTGGCGGGGCCGCGGGCTCCTCCCGCGGCAAGCTACTTGAAGGCGGAGGGGGGTGCCCCCGGCAGGCTCGTTCGGCTCAGCGTCGGGCTCGGCCTGCTCCTCCTCGCCGGCAAACTCCTCTCGATTGGCAAGGCTTGCCGCCTCGGCTGCCTCTGCCTCCTCCACGGTGAACCCAAACACGCCAGTGGCAGCAGCTGCTGCCGCCTCCTCCAACCTTGTGGCGATGCGCGCCATCTCTTGCTCGGTGGTGTCGCGGGTGAGCCACCTCTGCTCGTCGGCGCGGATCGGCACTTCTTCCAAGCTGTCGAAGAACTGCTGCACGATGTCGTCGGCGGGCTCCTGCCAAGTTGGAACGATTCCATGGGAATCGCACAATGGCATCATCGCACGGATGCGGTCAAGTGAGGAGTTGTTGCACAAAGGCACGACCCCCCTCGGCAGCATAAACCACTCGGGGCGATCTGGGTCAGGCTTGAACAGCTCCAGCAACATTGCATCCAGCTCCAAGATAGTGAAGTTCCAGTTGAGGCCCGGACGCAGTCCGCTGCGTTTTGAAACTCCCAAGCAGGTCTCCCCCTCTCCTGCAAGGGTGCAATGCGGCGGCGAAGGAAATCCGCGCCAACAGCGCCTACAGTAAGCCCGGCATGCCTGAGGCGCAAGATCCGGGTCACGGCAATATTCAACTTGGCGTCCTCCGGCGCCAAGTTGCTCCAATCGTTGCCGCGTGCTATGGGATTTTGGCGCAGGGCAGTGAAAGGCTGTGGGTTCTCCTCTATAATCCAACACCAATCGGCTCTCCACTCCTCCCACTTGCTGCGAAGCTCTCCTTCCAGATACGCTTCTTTCTTGCCGATCCTGGAGATCCAAGCAATCCCTCCGGCAAGCGGCTCTCCTCTCTCAACACGGGGCAAGAAGTAGTGGCGGAAGAGGGCTACATTTGGGTGGACTCCGACAAAGTTCTCGCAGAGATGTGCGAAAACTGCCATGGTCCGGACGGCGTTGGGGTGAAATCAAGGACGCGGAGGCCATAGGTATTCATGATGTCACAAAAGAATTCGGAAAAGGGCGGGCAGAGCCCGTAGTAGAAGAAAAGCGCGAAGAAGGGATACCCGACAGAGACCTTCTCGGATGTGGCGACGGAGATCACCCTCGTGCGCGGGTGCGCCCGCGTCTCCGTCGACCAGAAGAGGTAGTACAGCTCCCGCAGTTCCTATGCGTCGAGCAGGGGGTCGAAGGTGACCCGCTCCTTCCGCAGCGCCGCGAGCCGCTGCACCTCGGCCGACTTCACGCCTTTCCCCTTGTCGGCCTTCGGGCCCATGGCGGAGGTGGTGGAGGAATCCGACGGCGTTGATGGCGCCGGTGGCAATGGAGGGGGGGGGGTGTCGCTCTCTTCGGATTTGAGAAGAAGGGGGGAGCGGCGGTGGTTTTTGATGTGATAGCAATGGCAGGTAGGCGTCTTGCCCCTGTTTCCCCTGCTTATAAGGGGCGAGTGGGGGAACGTTTACGCTTTTCCAATTAAAGAAAGCCCCCACGATCTCTCCCACGACGCCACGTCCGGAGCGTGCCATTCGTGGGGGACGTGGTGGGTCCGAGGCGAATAACTGCGCGATCTAGGCCGCGCGTGCCCGTGCACTGTTTTGGGCCTGGCCCAACAGAGCTCGGCGCGGTGTGTGGCCCAGGCCCGGGGGCTCCTGTCGGTGTACTAGAGTAGGGGTACCCTAGTATCCCGAACTCGTGCATGGGCAGTTGCAGTACCCCGCGGCAGGGCTTGCCTAGTGACCGCCAAGATCCTCAGCGGCTCCTTTGGAGCCATTCAAGAACAAAGTATTCTAGGCCCCGGCAAGAGGAGCTTGCCGGGAAGGCCACTCCAGGCACGAAGGAAACAAGACCCCGGCAAGAGGAGCTTGCCGGGAAGACTCGGTGAGCGACAAGCTTCCGAGTGCGACAAGGGTTCAACCGCGGCAAGGCGCTTGCCGCGGCAAGCAACCTCTCTTCATCTCCGCTCCAGCTCATCTACCAACGTGTCGCCATGGGGCCATTCCAGGCGTGCGTGTCAAGAGGCTGTGCAGCCAGCGGGGAGTAGCGATAAGCGGTGCTGACAAGCTTACCATCGTGGCAAACGGTGGTGCACTTGACGGTCCCTGTTGCACTGTTTAGGCGACAGGGACGGGCATTTATTGATTTTGTCCCTTGCCATCAGAGTTAGGTATATGCACTTTACACTGTACAAGTCAGTGTACCAACTACTGTTTTTCCATTTGTACCCTCGTCTACGTTGCCACCTGTCGGTGACCCCTTGAGCCTATAAAAGGAGGCCCAAGTGCAACGTAGAAAGGGTTCGGCTGGTTCGGTTCATTCGACTCATTCGAGACCACACTCACTCAGGCTAGGTTTTGTAGCTCTCATTGCTCCCTAGCAAGGACACAATACAATCAACCAAGCAGCAGTAGGAGTATTATCTCTCCGGAGAGCTCCGAAGCTGGGTAAACTGCTCGTGTGCATCGCCTCGATCTGCTCTTCGTGCAACCTCCGCCCCCCATCGAACCACAAGGGACTCGGTCCGCTGGGTCCCATAGGTGTTCGTGGGTCACGATCAGCTTCCCCGACACCAAGGCTCCTTTGGCGATAGTATCGTCTCTAAAGACGAGATGAGGCATCCTACCTGACGGCGACGACACAAAGGAACTCTCAATGAAAGCACCAATGTCGGTGTCAAAACCGGCGGATCTCGGGTAGGGGGTCCCGAACTGTGCGTCTAGGCGGATGGTAACAGGAGACAAGGGACACGATGTTTTACCCAGGTTCGGGCCCTCTTGATGGAGGTAAAACCCTATGTCCTGCTAGATTAATATTGATGATGTGTGTTACAAGAGTAGATCTACCACGAGATCAAAGAGGCTAAACCCTAGAAGCTAACCTATGGTATGATTGTTGTTCGTCCTACGGACTAAAACCCTCCGGTTTATATAGACACCGATAGGGTTAGGGTTACACAGAGTCGGTTACAATGGTAGGAGATCTACATATCCGTATCGCCAAGCTTGCCTTCCACGCCAAGGAAAGTCCCATCCGGACACGGGACGAAGTCTTCAATCTTGTATCTTCATAGTCTTGGAGTCCGGCCGATGATGATAGTTCGGCTATCCGGACACCCCCTAGTCCGGAACTCCCTCAGTGTGAAAATCTTACTTTCTGGTTTGCTTGACGGGTTTTCTGTGTTGGCAGAGGATCTGAACCGGAAGAAAGAATAATTACCTCTACATCATCAGCCTGCCTAGCCTCAGCGTCATCCTGATAATGGTCATTGTCAAGGAGGTGTATGAAAAAGGAACCAAGATAATCAAGTTCTACCTGTGATTCCGGGTTATCAAGATCATCATGGATGTTCAACTCGGTGGACTCGGCGGTTTTCTTCTTGGAAGGTTTTTTGGTGACCTTGGTCTTGGGGCGAGGCATCTTGGCCGGTTTATCCTGAGGTTTCTTCTTCCATAATGGATCATCAGCCTGTTAAAGATTGACAAAGGTTATAAGGAAGTGTTAAGAAGATCGGATTAAAATAGAAGTTATGCAATTCATACAACTGGCGATTTATTGGAAACACAGAAAGGACTAAGCCCTGTTTTGCTGCAATCAGCTACTGTTTCATCGAGCATCTTCTTAACAGCTTCAGTAATTTCAGCGTCAGTCAGCTGAATATTAATGTGCCGTTGAGGGTCTTTTACGTCCCCTGTGTATTCACACATTAAACCGGGGCGACGGCTTAGAGGCAGGATACTCCAAGAGACCCAGCAACGGACAAAGTCGATGCCTGCTAAACTATTCGCCACAAAGGCTCAGAGCTTCGAAAGCTATGGTGCATAATTGGCTCGTTCCTTTGCGCCGAGTCGTTGGGGAAATGGATGTGTATTGGTAAGCCTGTGAGCATGATAACCCAGCAGAGGATTCTCGTCAGCTGGAGACGTATCTCGGCAATAGAACCAAGTCTGATTCCATTCTTTGGAGTGACTATGATGCTTGGCGCGAGGGAAGCTGACATCTTTGCTTTTCTGAATTGAAACCCCGCAAAGTTCAGTATTGGGTCCATCCATAAATTTAGTACGACGGTTTAAATAGAAGAAGTCTCTGAATAGTTCAATGGTGGGTTCTTCTTGCAGATAAGCCTCACAAAACACTTGAAAAATGCAAATATTGGACACGGAGTTAGGTCCAATATCTTGAGGGTGGAGTTGGAAGCTATGAAGCACATCACGGAAAATTTTTGATCCGGGAGGGATAAACCCTCAACTCAGATGATCAACGAACACAATAACTTCTCCAACCTTGGGCTCAGGAGGATTTTCTGGGCCAGGGACTCTCCAATGAATGACTTCCTGTTTCGCTAAAGCGCCGGTTGCGACGCGCCCATTCAGTTGTTCTTTCGTAACCCGGGAGGGAACCCAGTTGCAAGCATAAAAAGACTTGGCCATTTATTCGACAACCTGAAGGAAGGTTTGTGCCGGTTTAAGGTTCATGATTGACAAGAATAAAGCGTCGAAAGTTAAGAGACAGGAAGTGTAAAAGCATGCATAATTGTTAAACCGGAGGTTTAAGAGGGGACTAATGGTACCTGGCGGGTTATTATTTTCTAAAGCTAAACCTTCTATGCAGATATTGAGCATACAGATCTGAAGTTGGAAAATGGTTAAGGGCTGAAAAACAGGTTTCACAGATTCATATGGAAATCTGGATCTACCACGTATCAAAAAATGAAAAAATATTCATGTCTAAAATTCTGGTACTTGAACAGTTGAAGGATCCAGATTGGTTTTTTCTACTTAAAAGAGATACTTTGATGATGGAGGAATTATGGCTATGGCCGCACGGGATAAATATCAGGTTTGAATCAAATGCCCATGCTACCGTGAAGAACTGATGATGAACAGTGGTGAACTTCCATGACTTCGTCCGAAACCCTAATGAGATCTATGGAAGAGAAAAGAAGAAGATATTACTAAGATTGTTGGACGACGGAGGTGCGTGAGAGATATCTGATCCAAATCAGGTTGATGCAACAGCCAAGTTGAAGCATAGGGGAAGCTCGACGGCGGCGGTTGAGCTCGAGCGCTTGGTCGACGCAAGGAAGAAGACGAAGCGAAGAGGCATGGGGAAAAATTGAAAGAGACCATCGGCCCTATTTATAAGGCGAATGGATAAGAGGAAAGTGTGGGAATCGAGGAGGTAAAAAAGAGGATCTGTAGGCATGCGGACGCCTCGATCTTCGGAGATTCATTAAAGAAAAGGAGATGCATTAAAGGATTTTAGCTATATTTAAAGTTAATGGCAGATGACGTCACGGCGGATTATCATAATCTTGGAAGATGATGTCACGGCGAATTACAAGGATTTCGTGAAGGTATTGAAGAGGGAATTTTTCCAAGTGTTGAAGATTGACATGAACAAGTTCAAATCAACCTGGGGCCTATTGTTGGGAATATAACTATTGAGTATAAACCGCCCAGGAGGAGCCGGATTATACTCATAGTAAGTTATTCATATTGAAGCCCACGAAGACAAGGAGTATGGCGCTTTACGGAGGAGATTTACCAAGAAGGCCCAAGGCCCAAAGGCGGATTAGTGCCCGTAGAAGTATACCGCCGTATGATATATGACTTGTGTTGTAAGATAGGAAAGAGTAGAAACCGAGCCGGACACATTTATGAGCCGGCCGGGATTCTGTGAACCACCAGGCGTCAACCTGAGTATATAAAGGGATGACCTGGCGGCGGTTTAGGGACAAGAAACAACAAATAGAGAATCAGGTCAAGCGTATTCGCTCCCTGATCATCGAAACCCTAAAAATACCACCTCAAACTGGATTAGGCTTTTACCTTCACCGCAAGGGGCCGAACCAGTATAAACTCCTCGCGTCCTTTGTCCCGATTAACCCGTTTGAGCTAACCCGTCGCGATGACTCCATGACTAAGTCCTCACACTAGGACATCTGCCGTGATAATTCCACGACACGTAGGGTCCGCATGCTTAACGTTCGATGATGATTTGTATTATGAGTTTGTGTGATTTGATGACCGAAGGTTGTTCGGAGTCCCGGCTGAGATCACAGACATGACGAGGAGTCCCAAAATGGTCGAGACATAAAGATTCATATATTGGAAGGTTACATTCTGACACCGGAAGTGTTCCAGATAGTTTCGGGTAAAACCGGAGTGTCGGAGGGGTTACCGGAACGCCCTGGGGGAACTAATGGGCCACCATGGGCCTTATTGGAGAGAGAGGAGGGCAGCCAGGGCAGCCCCCCCTTGCAGTCCGAATTGGAGAAGGGAAGGGGGGCGCCCCCCTTTCCTACTCCCTCTCCCTCTCCTTCCTTCCCCCTCTCTCCCTCTTGGTGGAATCCTACTAGGACTTGGAGTCCTAGTAGGACTCCCCTCTCGGGCGCGCCCTAGGGGTCGGCTGGACCACCCCTCCTCCCTCCTTTATATACGTGGGGTGGGGGCACCCTAGAACACACAAGTTGATCTTTTAGCCGTGTGCGGTGCCCCCTCCACAGAAACACACCTCGGTCATATCGTCGTAGTGCTTAGGCGAAGCCCTGCGCCGGTAACTTCATCATCGTCGCCACGCCATCGTGACGGAACTCTCCCTCGGCATCAATTGGATCAAGAGTACGAGGGACATCATCGAGCTGAACGTGTGCTGAACACGGAGGTGTCGTACGTTCGGTGCTGAGATCGGTCGGATCGTGAAGACGTACGACTACATCAACCGCGTTGATAAAACACTTCTTTTTTCGGTCTATGAGGGTACGTGGACACACTCTCCCCGCTCATTGCTATGCTTCTCCTAGATAGATCTTGCGTGATCGTAGGAATTTTTTTGAAATACTACGTTCGCCAACAACTACAAATACCTTTGATGTCCTTAGGACATGGCATTTTCTGAATAGCATCAACCTTAGCTTGGTCCACTTCAATGCCTCATTCAGAAATTTTTTCCCCTAGTTGGTTCCTACCCACGGGTTTTGCCCTTACTTTTCAAGCTTGCTCATTTTTGCCCTTACTTTTTTCGCCGAGGTCCCTCGAATGCCCTTTGACCATTTGACCAAAACTTTGAAAATTCATAACTAATTCATATGAACTCAGAAAAATGCAAATGAGATATCAAAATGTTTAGATAAACATTACATGTATGTGCATATCATTTGCATTCAGGATAAAAAGCATCGTTTAAACTACCTAATGTAATTAATGTTATTAACATTATTAAGAATAAAAAGGTATAAACAATATTGTTTTCATGAATAAAAATTACATGCAAATGTAGGTGATGTTTTCTGAACAACCTGATATCTTATTTGCATTTTTCTGAGTATGTATCAACTTGTTATGAAGTTTCCAAATAATGGTCAAAGTCGTTAGAACATTCATAACAAGATGATACGAACTCAGAAAAATGGAAATAAGGTATCAGGATGTTCAGAAAACATCACCTACATTTGCATGTAATTTTTATTCATGAAAAAATATTGTTTATACCTTTTTATTTTTAATAATGTTAATAACATTAATTATCTCAGGTAGTTTAAAGGGTGCTATTGTCCTGAATGCAAATGATATGCACATAAAGGTAATGTTTATCTAAACATTCTGATATCTTATTTGCATTTTTCTGAGTTCATATTAATTAGTTATGAATTTCAAAGTTTTGGTCAAGCGGTCAAAGGGCATTCGAGGGACCACGACAGAAAAAGTAAGGGCAAAACTAAGCAAGCTCGAAAAGTAAGGGCAAAACCCGTGGGTAGGAACCAACTAGGGGTAAAAATGCAATTGTCCCTTAATTTTGTGCTGACATAGAGTGGGACAAATGCCCTTTAAATCATCAAGAGTATATCCAATAGCAGCTCGGTGCTTCCTTAGAACTTTCTATAATCTTTCTTCTTCATGTACTGAAAGGTTAGCACCAATAATAACAGGATATATCTTCTTTTCATCAAGATAAGCATATTTCAAAGTGTCTGGCAATTTTTTAATACATACACAGGATCACCTTTAGGTGGAGGTGGACCTCCTAGAGTTCCAATAGGAAAATTATGTTTAAGAAGAGGACGTTGTTCAAAGAAAATCTTATCTATTTCATTTCTTTCATGCATATGTAAATCATTTTCATGGTCTAGCAAGTGTTGTTCTAAAGGATCGGTAGTTGGCACAACAATGGAAGCAAGACCAATTAATTCATCCTTACTAGGTACTTCTTTTTCATGATGATTTCTATTGAACTTGGAAAAATTAAAATCATGAGACTCATCACCAAAGCTAACACTAACAGTTTGTTTCTTGCAGTCTATCTTAGCAATAACTGTGCACAAGAAAGGTCTACCAAAGATAATGGGACAGAAGTCATCTTGTGGGGAACCAAGAACAAGAAAATCAGTAGGATATTTTATTTTCCCACACAAGACTTCAACATATCTAACAATCCCGCAAGGTGATATGGTGTCTCTATTGGCAAGTTTAATAGTAACATCTATGTCTTCTATCTCTGCAGGTGCTAGGTCTTTCTTAATTTCTTGATATAAAGTGTAAGGAATAGCACTCACACTAGCATCCATGTCATATAAACAATGATAACAGTGATCAACTATTTTAACTGAAATTACAGGCAAGCCCACAACTGGTCTATGTTTATCCCTTTTATTGGGTTTAGCAATTCTAGCAGCTTCTGCACAGAAGTAAATAACATGCTCATCTATATCTTCTTCTAAGAGATCTTTAACCATAGCAACATTAGGTTCCACCCTAATTTGTTCATCTGGTTTAGGTGTTCTAACATAGCTTTTGTTAACCACAGTTGAAACTTTAGCATGTTCCTTTATCCTATCAGGAAAAGGTGGTTTCTCAATATAAGCAGTAGGAACAACTAGATCAACATTATAGAGTATAGTTTCTTCTTTAACTGGTACTGGGTTTTTAATTTCATCTTTAATATATAGGTGGGTGATATTTGAACCACTTCTCTTTAGGGAGTTCAACATGAGTAGCAAATGATTCACAAAAGGAGGCTACTATCTCAGAGTCAAGTCCATATTTAGTGCTAAACTTTTGAAAAGCATCGGTATCCATAAAATATTTAACATAATCATATTTAAGCTTTATACCTGACTCTTTACCTTCGTCGAGTTCCCAATCTTCAGAGTTGTGTTTAATTCTTTCCAAAAGATCCCACCGGAATTCAATAGTTTTCTTCATAAAAGAACCAGCACAAGAAGTATCCAGCATGGTTTGATCATTACGAGAAAGCCGAGCATAAAAGTTTTGGATAATAATTTCTCTTGAGAGCTCATTATTGGGGCAAGAATATAACATTGACTTAAGCCTCCTCCAAGCTAGAGCGATACTTTCTCCTTCACAAGGACAAAAATTATATATGTAATTCCGATCACGATGAACTAGATGCAAAGGATAAATTTTTTGGTGGAACTCCAATTTTAAACGATTCCAATTCCATGATCCATTATCATCGCATAGCCTATACCATGCCAATGCTTTTCCCTTCAAAGATAAATGGAAAACCTTTTTCATCACCTCATCTCCGAGTAAACCTGCAATCTTGAACAATCCACAAATTTGTTCTACATATATCAAGTGCATATCAGGATGTTCGGTTCCATCTCCTGGATAAGTATTAGCTAGTAGTTGTTCTATCATACCCGAAGGAATTTCATATTCAATATTTTTAGTAAGTGTAGTAGGTTGAGGGGCAATTAATTGTGGTTCCGGACAAGGTGAAGATACCCCGAACAAACCCCCTCAAAGGATTGTTTTCCATAGTAGCAAGTGACAATAAATTTCAGCACACTATATAAATGTTTCCTTACCTAATTCCACTTACCAAAGGCACTTCACTCCCCGGCAACGGCGCCAGAAAATAGCCTTGATGACCCACAAGTACAGGGGATCAATTGTAGCTCTTTTAGATAAGTAAGAGTGTTGAACCCAACGAGGAGCAGAAGGAAATGACAAGTAGTTTTCAGTAAGGTGTCTGCAAGTGCTGAAACTGTAAGTAGCGAGTAGTTTGATAGCAAGATAATTTGTAACGAGCAAGTAACGATAGTGGCAACAATGTCGGGGGAAACGACACCTACCGGATCACTGGGAATCCCTTTTGCTACGGTTAGCGGGCGCGGGGCTGTGCAAAGAGCGGGTCTAGAAGCCAGCACAAGGATCGTTTACCCAGGTTCGGGCCGCGAGGACGCGTAATACCCTAGTCCTGCTTTGGTGTATATTTGAATGTTCTTGAGCTCTTGAACTAGCTACGGCGCGTGCGTCATCCAAAAGATCTGAATCCTCTCCCAGTATGCCGCGGGCCTCCTTTTATAGACAAAGGGTCGGGCTGCCATAGTGGCACACAGGAGGTGGAAAGCTATACAGTGGTTGAGCTTATCACCTGTCATTACAGGACAAGGTGCATTAAATGCGCTACTTAGGTGTCCACTTGCTTTATCGGGGGTGGTAACGAGGCCCGTCCCATCAGTCGCTGCTCCGCCTTGCTCCAACACGCGTCCAGGCCAACGAGGCATGCAGCGCCATGTAGGCTGGCAGGCTGCTGAGTTGGCATGGTGGTAGGGTGGTCATGAAGATCTACATGCCACCACGCAGGTGCTTGCCGAGTTGGCCTAGAGGCTGCACATCGCCACGCAGGCGTTCGCCTAGTTGGTGGGCTGGCAGCTGCATGGGATCGGTGGCGGCGCTTTGGCAGATGCGGGCCTGGTCACGGCCCTGCGGATGTCTACGGCAAGAGTCTTCCCGGGGACCAGCAAGGATCTTGCCGTGGCGTCATGGTCGTCCCTGGCAAGGGGCTTGCCGGGGGTCTCGTGAGTATTCTCGGCAAGGATCTTGTCGTGGATCCTCGTCTTCTGGTTCTTATCTGATCCTGTATGCTTCTGGTCTTCACAAAGATCTGCATGCCACCATGGAGGTGCCTCCCGAGCCTTGATTCCAAATTGGTTGATGGTGTTGGAACTCTTGGGCTCAAGGGTGGTGGCCCTACTGGTGTTGGGCAAGTTGCCTCAGCAAGGTTCTTGCCGGGGCTGTGGAGGCCGCCCCGGCAAGGGCCTTGTCGGGGGAGTTCTCCTCGCCCCTCTTCTCTTTGTGTTTCTGGCATGGCGTTGCTCTGGTTGTCTTGTGGCTTTGCTTCCCTCCTCTGCCCTACTAAGTGTGGCCAGGGCCGTGGTGCTGCGACTGCCCACGCACAAGTAAAGGGGTACAAAAAGGGACCCCTACTTTTGTACACCGATAGGAGCCCCCGGGCCTGGGCCACATATATGCGCGGGGCGTTATTGGGCCAGGCCCAGAACGGTGTGCAGGCGAGCGTGCGGCAGGGTTTTACCGCAGTAACTCCCTCGCTCGTTGCGCTTCCCCATGACCCACGTTGAATGCGCAACGTTGGGGTCGTGCGTGATGTGGGAGTCATGCGTGGGGCAGCTGCTGCCCTCATGCGTCACATCGCAGTTAATGGTAAAGAGGCGGCCCGCGCCTTCCCTAAAAATAAAGGGGAAACTGCAGGCGTGCTGCTCATTTACCCTCCGCGTCTTTTCAATCTCGGAACCGCCATTCCTCTCTTCTTCCTCAAAGCGAAAACTCTCTCGCCTCTGCTCGCCACCGCCACGCCTCCATTGCCTTCGATCCCCCACCTCTTCCCGGTCGCCATGGCGCCCAAGTCAAGCAAGGGCAAGCGAGTGGCCAAGGATGTTGGGGAGAAGGAGGCACCAGAGAACAAATTGGCGGCGCTCCGGACGCAGCACGCCTACTTCACCTCTATGGTCAATGTTGTCCATCTCCGGGACTACTTCAAGCCCCTGTGGGGGCGAAGACGATGGGGCATCCGGCCATGCACATCATCCCCGCCGATTTTGCTGAGGCCGGCCCGAATCGATATCCTTTCTTCGTCGACCACTTCTCTTGCGGGCTCTTCCCCCTTTCTCCAATTTCTTCAATGACGTCATGCACACTTATGGCTTCCACCTTCTGGATTTCACCCCAAATGCGGTGGAGTGCATGGCCATTTTTTCCCATCTCTGTGAAGGCTTCGCCAGAGTGCATCCCAGCACGGCGCTCTTCCGCACTACTTTTATCCTCGTATCCATAACGGAGGCGCCATCTCTGGCTGCGTCGCCTGGATCCCTAGGAGCCAGGAGAAGGGTACGTATCCGGAGGGCGCTCAGAAGGAGAGGTGGGAAGAGTGACGGGGTCGGTGGTGCTGGATTGAAGAAGAAGATCTGCAGGAGTTCTGTCGGGTCCGTTAGGTGCCGCCGGTCCGTAGAAATGACTGGGACGATGTCGATGCCAACAATGAGAAGCTCACGGTTGCCACCACCAGGATCCATCGCCTAACCATGGCCGGGCTCACCCTTGAAATGATTGGGGCTGATTTCATCCGCCACCGGATTGCCCCATTGCATAACAAGGGGAGGTCTGCCTGGGATTACAGGAACGCTGCTGACATCATGAGGCTCCGCCCTGGCTTGAACCATCACTTCATGGTGATGGGGCACGCCCAGTTTTGCCAGAGGCTCTTTCAGCTCGACGTGGACCGCGACGGCAGGGTTGAGAGGACTGGCAAGGCCACAAAGGCCAGCAAGGCCGTCAAGGGGCCCTTGTTTGGGTTGCCGGCGGGTGTGGTCCCGCTGATCAACAATTCTCGCCAGACCGACATCATTGCTATGATGCCGGACATCAATGCACACGGCCATGACCCGAGCTAGGTCGAGACAGAAGCGGAGCGGGTGCAGGATTTTTTTGACAGCTTGTCGGAGAAGTACATCCGTGTTGAGCCACTGCTTAGCTGGGATACCACCAAGGAGGAGCTGGACTATATTGCCGCCAGGGCGGCGGAGGTGGAGCTTGCCTGGGAGGCCGGCAGCATTGTCGCCGTGGAGGACGAGGCCGGCATGGCCGCGGAGGATAAGGAGCTCGCGGGATGGGTGGAGTCTGCTGGGGAGGCCAGCAGTGCCGGCGCTGGGGCTCCTCTTGTCGACGATGTGGTCGAAGAGTCGACCGAGGAGGAGGCCGAGGCCGACGACCCTCCGGCCATAGGGAGGAGACGCGTCCGACGCCGGGTTGGCTCCGGCGAACCAGTTCGGCCCGGCAGGGCCGTGCCACATCAACAGGTCCAGGAGCAGTCCATGCGCCAGACGAGGGCTGCGGTAGCGAAGGTGGTGGTGAAGGCCGCGGTGGCGAAGAAGAAAGAGACCGCCTCTTTTTCATCCAAGCGTCGCCGGACTCCATCCCCTTCCCCTCCTTCCACAGATGTCGACACAGAGGTCGTCTTCGATGTTGGGTCTCTCAGCCCAAGGAGGAAGAGGAAGCTAGTGGAGGAGGAGGTGGAGGAAGCGTAAGTATCTCGCGCTCCCCGCCCCCCCCCCCCCCGCGGGCCCGCGGGGGGGGGGGGGGCGGCCACGCTTCCTTTCTCCCCCCCCCCCCCCCCCGCGGGCCCGCGGGGGGGGGGGGGGCGGCCACGCTTCCTTTCTCCCCCCCCCCCCCCCCCGCGGGCCCGCGGGGGGGGGGGGGGCGGCCACGCTTCCTTTCTCCCCCCCCCCCCCCCCCGCGGGCCCGCGGGGGGGGGGGGGGCGGCCACGCTTCCTTTCTCCCCCCCCCCCCCCCCCGCGGGCCCGCGGGGGGGGGGGGGGCGGCCACGCTTCCTTTCTCCCCCCCCCCCCCCCCCGCGGGCCCGCGGGGGGGGGGGGGGCGGCCACGCTTCCTTTCTCCCCCCCCCCCCCCCCCGCGGGCCCGCGGGGGGGGGGGGGGCGGCCACGCTTCCTTTCTCCCCCCCCCCCCCCCCCGCCCCCCCCCCTCCCCCACATTATCTCCTGACTTTAATCCTGTGTCATCTTTCTTTGATTTGATGTTATCTTCACAGGGACACGGAGACGTTGGTGCAGAGGGTGGCAAAGAGGTCCAAGGCCTCGACGGGCGATAAGCCACCAGTGGGGACTTCGGGTACGCCGCTGGTGGTGGAGAGTAGCCCGGACAGCAGCCCCCGACGCAGCCCCCGCTCCAGCCCCCAGCATGAGTCCATCACTCGCTCCTCCATTGATGAACTTTAGGGTGTGAATCCTTGATGCTGATCTTGATGGGTTTGCAGGAGAAGAACGCCATCAGGAGGAGCCGCCGAGGGCCACCCCCAACACACCGCCCCTCTCGACTACGCTGCGCCGAGGGGCGTCCCCGGCAAGGGCATCCACCGCCGAGCCCACGACTATGGAGGAGGAGGAGACGAACTTGGGTGCTGGTGGTTCTACCCTTGCAACGAATGTTGGTGGGGAGGGTGCCACTTCTTCCCAGCCCAGTGCTGGTAAGTTTGCTTACTTCCCATCCCTGTTCTTCCTTCTTCTTCTTGAGCCTTGACCTTGGCTCTGTCTCATTCCTCTTCTCGGTATCCAGGCCCTTCCTCGGCGGACCAGGAGGACATCGACACCGTCATCGAGGAGGTCACGAGGGACGCCGAGGCCGAGACCGACAAAATTGCCGCTGAGGAGGCCGCCAAGACCGCCGATGAGGACGCCGCCAAGGGGCCTGCCGAGGAGGCCGACAAGGGGCCTGCCGGGGAGGCCGGCAAGGCCGCTGCCAAGGAGGGGGCGGTCGACGACCAACCTTCCTCCTCTGCTGCCTCCGGCTCAGGCAAATACCTGAAGGTGAGCGACGACCTGTTCGTCCACCTCCCAGGGACGGCGAGCACCGCGCCCACCGAGGGGGAGGTGTTCGATGACGAGGTGCTCGCCGCCTCTGGGCTTGAGGTTGTTGAAGAACCGAGTGCCGGTGGCAGCGGTTCCCAGGAGGAGGAGCTCCTTAGGGGCATGAGTGCCAACTTCCAGAAGCTCCAGGCACTCCACCGTGCCCGCCTGGACAAGGCAAAGTCCAGGATGGCGGCGGTAGACAAGGTGGAGGCGGATCTCGTGGGGCGCGTCGCCGAGACGCAGGCCTGGTTCGGCCAGGCGCACGAGGAACTAAAGGTTGCCCAGGATCTGCTGGCCGAGCGCAAGCAGGAGCTTGTCCTGAAGCGGGCCGACGTCGAGAAGGCCCAGGAGTTGGCGAGGGAACAGGCCGCTAAGGGCGAGGCCGCTCGGCACCAGCACCAGGCCGAGCTAAACTCCCAGGAGGAGGACCTTGCCGCTCGTGAGGAGGCGCTTGCCGCCACACTCCATGGCAAGGATGAGGAGGTCGAGAAGCTAGTCGCGCAGCGGACTCAGGAACTGGAGCAGAGGCACAGTGAGGCGTTGAATGCCCAAGACCTGGTCCATGCCGGCAAGGTGAAGGAGCTGGAGGAGGAGCGGGGTGGCCTGAAGAGACAGGCCTTGGAGGTGGCGAAGGAGAAGGACATGCTCAACGGTGCTTTGGTGGAGGCGCAGGCCCAGTCCTCGGCAAGGCTGAGCAGCTCTCCAAGGCCAACGACTCCATCAAAGACCTGAAGCTGAAGCTGGAGGGTCTTGAGGGGACGCTTTCGGAGGTCAGGGCCCGGGAGGAGACCCTGACCAAGGATCTGGAGAAGGAGCGGCAGCTGCGGAGGAACGACGCCGCCAACCACGAGGATTATGTGAAGGGCGAAAACCTCTGGATCAGCCGCCTCGCCGATGTCGCCGGCAGCACTACCACGAAGCTGGCGGCCATGGGGATGCCAAACGTGAGGTACGCCCCGGAGCCGAATGCAAGTCCCAACGCCAAGTTGACCCTGTTCTAATAGAGCAACCTCTCTGGCCAATGAGTCTCGGAAGCTTTGCCGGGGTGCTCTGACCAAGGTCCTTGAGGGAGTTCCGGATTAGGGGGTGTCCGGATAGCCAAACTATCATCATCGGCCGGACTCTAAGACTATGAAGATACAAGATTGAAGACTTCGTCCCGTGTCCGGATGGGACTTTCCTTGGCGTGGAAGGCAATCTTGGCGATACGGATATGTAGATCTCCTACTATTGTAACCGACTCTGTGTAACCCTAACCCTATCCGGTGTCTATATAAACCGGAGGGTTTTAGTCCGTAAGACGAACAACAATCATACCATAGGCTAGCTTCTAGGGTTTAGCCTCTTTGATCTTGTGGTAGATCCACTCTTGTAACACACATCATCAATATTAATCTAGCAGGACGTAGGGTTTTACCTCCATCAAGAGGGCCCGGACCTGGGTAAAACATCGTGTCCCTTGTCTCCTGTTACCATCCGCCTAGACGCACAGTGCGGGACCCCCTACCCGAGATTCGCCGGTTTTGACACCGACATTGGTGCTTTCATTGAGAGTTCCTCTGTGTCGTCACCGATAGGCTTGATGGCTCCTTTGATCATCAACAACGACGCGGTCCAGGGTGAGACTTTTCCCCCGGACAGATCTTCGTGTTCGGCGGCTTTGCACTGCGGGCCAATTCGCTTGGCCATCTGGAGCAGATCAAAAGCTATGCCTCTAGCCGTCAGGTCAGATTTGGAAGTTTAAACTATACGGCCGATATCCGCGAAGACTTGATCTTCGACGGATTCGAGCCGCAGCCGAGCGCGCCGCACTGTCTCGATGGGCATGATCTAGGTCTGCAGCCGAACGGTGCCCTGGAGGCTGCACCAGAATCTGCTCCGACCCTTAATCCGGAGCCGGATCCCCCAATCGAGGACGAGTGGTTGGACACCGCCTCGGGGGCTTTAACCTCTACAGCGATCGAGCTGAACTCCATCCCTGTCCTTTGCGAAGACCTCGACTCCAGGGTGCCGGACTCCGAACCCTCCGCGCCCTTGCCAATCGAATTCAATTGGGTGACCGTTATGGAGTTCACGGCCGCGGACATCTTTCAGCACTCGCCCTTTGGCGACATCCTGAATTCACTAAAGTCTCTCTCTTTATCCGGAGAGCCCTGGCCGGACTGCGGTCAGGACGGTTGGGATGCGGACGACGAAGAAATTCAAAGCCCACCCACCACCCACTTCATAGCCACTGTCGAAAGCTTACACGACGTGCTCGATTTCGACTCCGAAGACATCGACGGTATGGACGACGATGTAGGAGACAACAATGAACCAGCACCTATAGGACGCTGGACAACCCCATCCCATGATGTATACATGATAGATACACCTAAAGGAAATGAAGACGAGGAACAACGGGACGCTACGAAGGATAAATCCCTCGAAAAGCAGTCGAAACGGCAACGTAAACGCCGAACAAAGTCCCGCCTCAACAAAGACCCAGCCATAGAGTAGGGCGAACCGGTGGACAACGAACAAGCTATCGAGCAATCGTCCGAACAAGACAACTTGGATAAACAATCTTTCCCCGGCGAAAACAACAGTCCGGACGACCTCACGCCGGACAAACCATTGGAGCAAAATAAACTCCAGAAAAGGCTCGTCGCCACTGCGCGTAGCCTGAAAAAGCAGAAGCGGAAGCTCAAAACATTGGAAGATGCACTCAGGATCAGATGGAGCAAAATATTCAGCATCGCAGACAAGTACGGCGACAGTCACCGAACAAAGAGCTACCCGAAAAGAAAGCTACTGCCCGAATTCGACGAGGAGGCCTTAGAGCCCCCACAATTAAAAAGTAAGAAGGCCACCCGGTCGGATGGACGACCCCACGACGAAAAGAGAGCGGTGAATGGCGCCGCACACAAGCGAATATGCGATCCGCATAAGGATTCACATCAAGAGGATGGCCCAGTTAGGTCCATCTATGGGCCAAGAACGCAGGCTCGTCAAAGCAATGCAATATGCCAAAATTCCGAAGATCACGGCACACCCAAATATTGGGGCGCCGCACACCCCCTATGTTTCACCGATGAGGTGCTGGATCATGAATTTCCAGCGGGATTCAAACCCGTAACCATAGAGGCATACGACGGAACAACAGACCCTGGAGTCTGAATCGAGGATTACATCCTCCACATACACATGGCTAGAGGAGATGATCTCCACGCCATAAAATACTTACCCCTTAAACTCAAAGAGCCAGCTCGGCATTGGCTTAAAAGCCTCCCTGAAAATACCATTGGAAGCTGGGGAGAGCTCGAGGATGCATTTCGGGCAAATTTTCAGGGGACTTATGTCCGCCCTCCGGATGCGGACGATCTAAGTCACATAACTCAACAGCCCAGAGAGTCAGCCCGGAAATTCTAGAACAGGTTCCTCACTAAAAAGAACCAAATAGTCGACTGTCCGGAGGCCGAAGCCTTAGCAGCTTTCAAACACAACGTCCGAGACGAATGGCTCGCCAGACACCTTGGCCAAGAAAAGCCAAGAACAATGGCCGCATTAACAAGCCTCATGACCCGCTTTTGCGCGGGAGAGGACAGCTGGCTGGCTAGATGCAGCACCAGCGACCCGAGTACATCCGAAATCAGGGATGGAAATGGGAAATCACGACGCAGAAAAGATCAGCGCCGGAATAAAGAAAATGGCCCAAATAGTACGGCGGTCAACGCCGGATTTAAAAGATCTCGGCCGAACAACAAAACACTGCCCCTAAAGGATGACAGTGACGAGCTGTCCAACCTAAACAAGATTCTGGATAGACTGTGTCAAATACATGGTACCTCCGGGAAGCCTGCAAACCATACCCACAGAGATTGTTGGGTCTTCAAACAGTCCGGCAGACTGAACGCCGAACACAAGGGGCTCGACACACCAAGTAAAGATGATGACGAGCACCACAAGCAGAGCCCCGGAAAACAAAAGAATTTCCCACAAAAGGTTAAAACAGTAAACTCACTTCACGTGACCAAAGGGGAAAACAGAGCGGCGCCCACTAAAAGGCGCGCCGCACATTGGTTGTCAAAACCAATCACCTTCGACCATCAGGACTATTCCGAAAATATCCGGAATGCAGGATGGACTGCCTTGATATTGGATCCTATAATCGACAGATTCCAATTTACACATGTCCTCATGGACGGCGGCAGTGACATAAACCTGATATATCAGGACACAATCCGCAGGAGGGGGATAAACCCAACCAAAATTCGCCGTAGCAACACCTCCTTTAAAGGAGTACTGCCCGGCCTATACGCCCTCTGCACGGGCTCCATACTGTTAGAAGTTGTGTTTGGTTCATCCGACAACTTCCGTCGCGAAAGGCTACTCTTCCATGTCGCCCCGTTTAAAAGTAGCCATCAAGCACTATTGGGACGCGAAGCTTTTGCCCGCTTTAACGCAATACCGCATTATGCATCTCTAACACTTAAAATGCCCGGTCCACGCGGCATCATCTCGTTAAAAGGAAGTATTAAGTGTTACTCGAGCACGGAAGAAGGGGAGACGACATCGACAGCTCCACAGCTATCCGGCTCCACTAGGCAAAGAACCTGTAATTGGTCATTCAAACCCCGGACACGGCTAGACGAATCCGGCGCCTACTAGCGGCACACCCCCGTACGAGGGGCTACATGCATGTGCAACAAGAGACAATAGAGCTCAATTTTATTCTTCGAACCGTACTATGTTCATTTAATATTAAGTACATCTTTCGCACGATCCTTTTTCTTTCAAACTAAGATTCCTCTCTTTTACAGATGAACAACGTGCTACACCCGTCCAGGATACGGTACAACGGAGACACAGGCGCAGACGTGCAGCAGGGACCCGTTGCAAGGATTCTTTTCAGATTAAGACCCTGCGTAAACCTTTTTTCACTGTCTCTTGTTGATTAAATTCCCCCAGTTCCTTAATATAACTGAGGAGGAGGCTGGTGCTTTGGCATTGGCCGGACCAGAATTTTTGCACGTACCTGGACACAAGGGGCTTAGGGCATTATTTTGCCCATTTTCATAAAGATCGAATACCTTAGGGAGTATTCGGCGTCTCGAGTTAGGCCTTATATGCATCAGCTCTGAATCATGTCTTTGGTAAAATGTTGGGTTGCCCGGCTCCTGTGTTTTGCTGCCTTACGTTCTGTTTTCACGGCTAACGCGGCACCAGGTGAACTACTGCGATTGTGCCCCGGTTCGGCCGGGCGAGCACCTCAGTAGAGAAAGCCGAAAACTGACTGTCATGCTATAGCGAGAGACTGGTCAACCACTCGATGACTCACAGGAATGTTTAGAATTCCTCCGCATTAACGAAGGACCGGTTTTCGGTCAGGCACATACGCACCCCGAATTCGGGAGAGTGCGGCGCCTCCAGGGGCTGTATAGTAGCCCCACCCTCGAACTCCTATGGCTAAGTGAAAGTGATAAAGCATTATAGTCCGGTTGCCTGGTTTGCTACGCTATCACCTCCTTAACAGGACCAAGACGTTGGATTAAGTGTGAAAAAGCGCCTTTTTTTGCAAACACCCCCGCACTATGTGCGTGGGGGCTGAAGCCAAGGACTGCCATCTTTCAGGTTATATACACATATACATAAACGGCCGCATAGGGAGTAGTTTAATACTTGAAAGAACAAGTATAAAAAGCACTTATATTACATTGAAACATTGTTTTCACAAGTAATACGTGTCATTCAAACATAATATCCTTCGAGCACTGCGTCTCTATTACACGAGCGCCCGGCAGGACTTCTTCAAAGTAGTGCTCGGCAGGTACTCGGCCTCTGTCCGAATCCTGGGATGCAACATCAGTGGCCTTCATCTCTGCCCAGTATGTCTTGACACGGGCAAGAGCCATCCGTGCTCCCTCAATACATGCCGATCGCTTCATCGTGTCGATACGCGGCACCGCTCCAAGAAACTGCTGCACTAAACCAAAATAGCTCTTCGGCCGGGGTCCGTCCGGCCACAAGTGAGTCAAGACATGCTTCATGGCAAATCCAGACAGTCGATTCAGCTCGGCCCATTCGGCCAACCGATCGGTCAGCGGCAGAGGACGCTCCAGACTATGGAATTGCGACCAATATAGTTCTTCCCTTCTGTGCCTCTTCTGGCCCCGGAAGTGCTCAACCGCGTCCACAGCGCTCGCCGCCAAGTCCAGATAAGCATCCTCTGAACTCCACAATTTATCCAACTGAGCATACTTTGGATCTGTATATTTCCTCCGCAGCAGAAACGGTTTTCCAGCCGCAATTGCCCCGGCCTGACTCAGCTCCTCCTTGGCAGCTCCCAAAGCCGATTGAGCCTTCTTGGATTCGGCGGCGGCCTTCTTTAGGTCCTCTTGTTCCGCTTGACGTTCCTTTTCAAGAACCACGCAGCGATCGGTAGTATTCCTTAACTTTTTGGCCATCTCGGCCATCTCCTCTTTGCTTCGGCAGTGAGCAGCCCGTTCTGCTTCTAGCTCTTCGGCCGCCTTTAAAGCGGCCGCATTACTAATTCTGGCTTGCTCTTTCGCTCGGGCGAGTTCTGCCCGCAGCTCTTCCACGGCAGCGGCACCATCTGCATTAAGCATATGATCGGTAAAACATGGGCGTCAAGCTCCCTTACCAGGTGTCCGCATAGAAGTCGCATACCTTGTGACTCGTCAAACCGTTTATTGACCAGCGTGATGTCCGCATCTGCCTCATCAAGCTGCCGGTTTAGTTCGGCATATTCATCAGCCCGGCTGGCCTCCGGATGCCCCGCCACCTGTTTAGGAGCGGCGATATGTTAAAACTGAGAATTTGATCCTTGGCACGTCGTCAATTTTGACAACATACCGAGTCTCAGGGGCTACTATCTATACATGGCGCATTTTATATGCACAACTGTCAAAAGGTACATTATTTTTTGCGTACCTCAAACCCCGTCGGTAAGCTTCTGACGGCTTCGTGCAATCCGCTCTCTGCGGATGCAATTCTTTCAATCACCGTACCCATTAGAGCACAGTGATCTTTTGAGATAGCCGCTCGCCCGAGCAGATCCTTCAGCTCCTCCGACCGCACACCACTTGGCGCCGGACCTTCCGGCCCCGCTGGACTTGGGGGAACCCTCTGCGACGACACCTCCGGGTCGTCCGCTTCACATGAGGGTGCGACTGGTGGAGGCGATTCGCTCTCCATCATCTCCGGAAGAAGATCCCCCGAAGACGAGCTCTGCTGAGAAGGGCTGAGGTCCGAACTACAAGGTACAATTTCGGTTATCTTCATAAATAAATACAGGGATGCTCCTTACTTACAAGACCCCTTCTTTCTACTTACGGCTCGCTGGAGGGCTGATCCCCTTGGGGAAATAATGCGGCTGGGTTACTTCCCGGCGCCGGACTCTCTGCCGAAGATTCCCTTCCTTTCTTTGAGGCCTTGACCTCCAGATCTTCTGAAGCGGTCCTCTTCTCCCCTCGGAAGGTGGGACTCTTAATCCCTCCTTCCTTGATAGCCTCCTTCACAGAGGCAGTTGCTCCCCCGCTCGTCCCTTCGCCTTCTTCAAAAGGCGCGACCTTCAACATCTTGGTCAACATGGGATCCGGCGTGGTCTCTGGGAGGGGAGTCGGACACCTTATTAACTTTGCCTTGGCTATCCACTCCTGTTCAAGAAACGGCTCCTTTAAAGGGCATATATATATGAAATAAATGAATGAACAGCTTGTCCGGTTTTAGGACTACTTACTTGAGTATCTGGGCGATTGCAGCTTAGTCCTGCGTCCTCGGTCAAGTCCGGACACTTCTCTTGTCATCCGAAGAACAGTTTATACATCTCCACGGGCGTCATGCCCATAAAATTTTGGAGAGCACGTGGTCCCTCCGGATTGAATCCCCACAGGCGGAGGGGGCGACGTTTGCAGGGCTGAAGGCGCCGGATCACCATAACCTGCGCCTCTGCAACCAGATTGATCCCTCTTTCCTGGAGATCTCGAATGCGGCCCTGCAGCAGGGGAACGTCCTTGGACGGCCCCCAGTCGAGCCCCTTGTTGACCCATGATGCCAGCCGCTGTGGTGGGCCTGAGCAGAAGGCAGGGAGCGCCGCCCATTTGGTGCCCCTGGGAGCGGTGATATAAAACCACTCCCGTTGCCACAAACCAAGCTCCTCTTGAAAAGAGCCCTCGGGCCACGGAGCATTAGCACATTTGCTTATGACCGCCCCTCAGCACTCCGCTTGCTGCCCCTTGATCATCTTTGGCTCCACCTTGAAGGTCTTGAGCCACAATCCAAGGTGGGGGGTAATATGGAGGAAGGCCTCACATACGACAATGAATGACGAGATATGGAGGATGGACTCCGGATTCAAGTCATGGAAATCAAGCCCGTAATAAAACATGAGCCCCGCGCAAAGGGATCCGTCGGGAAGCCTAAACCCCGATGGAAGTGGGACACGAACACCACGTTCTCGCCGGGCTCAGGAGTGGGAATGACCTGCCCTGGAGCAGGCAGCCTATGCGAGATCTCGCCGGTTAGATACCTGGCTTCTCGCAGCTTTAGCACGTCTTCTTCTGTGACGGAGGAAGACATCCATCGGCCATGCTGGTCGGAGCCGGACATCGTCAAAAGTCTGAAGCGCCTGAATCTGAAGCTTTGGGTGTTGGAACTCGAAGCGCGAGGCGAACTCGATAGAGGGTGTAAAAAGGAGAGGGCCTTGGTCTCGTTATAAAGAGGTTGAATACCAAGAGCCCACCCCGTGGTCGACTAGGACTCGCCTTTGATAGAGAAGGCAGGCCAACGGGCACGGTTGGGTTACCCACGTCCGTATTGATGAGAATCCCGGAATAAGGGGGCACGATCTACGCTTTGATAAGACGTGCCAAGGAAACCGCCTCGCTAAACACGCTGAGGTGGAACAACAAAAAACGATTCATATAAAGGCCTGGCCGTGGTGTGATGTCACGCCACAGAATACGTCAGCAGATCTGTGCAAGAATTATTCTCTCTACGGTGTTATGTGGAACTTGTTTTGCAGAGCCGGACACTATCCGGGTGTTCACAATCTTCTATAAATTATTCGGAAGAAGAACCCGCCTTGCAATTCCGAAGACAATATGCGCGCCGGACTCGTCGTCATTGAAGCCTGGTTCAGGGGCTACTGAGGGAGTTCCGGACTAGGGGGTGTCCGGATAGCCGAACTATCATCATCGGCCGGACTCTAAGACTATGAAGATGCAAGATTGAAGACTTCGTCCCGTGTCCGGATGGGACTTTCCTTGGTGTGGAAGGCAAGCTTGGCGATACGGATATGTAGATCTCCTACTATTGTAACCGACTCTGTGTAACCCTAACCCTATCTGGTGTCTATATAAACTGGAGGGTTTTAGTCCGTAGGACGAACAACAATCATACCATAGGCTAGCTTCTAGGGTTTAGCCTTGTTGATCTCGTGGTAGATCCACTCTTAAAACACACATCATCAATATTAATCTAGCAGGACGTAGGGTTTTACCTCCATCAAGAGGGCCCGAACCTGGGTAAAACATCGTGTCCCTTGTCTCCTGTTACCATCCGCCTAGACGCACAGTTCGGGACCCCCTACCCGAGATCCGCCGGTTTTGACACCGACA
>LR880971.1:92839054-92860471 GCA_904067115.1 Aegilops sharonensis | reverse complement strand
GTATCCGCCGGATCCGCCGCCGGTTTTTTTTTAAACTGTTTGGTCTTTTTTTAGAACCCCTAGTTTTCGTTCTTTTTAAATAGATGGTTTTCTCCGGTTTATTTATTTAGCGAGTGTTTGCTCGTTCATTCATTTTAACAAACGCATTCTTCGTTTAGATCCAGATAATGAACGTTCGTTCGTTAGTCTGTTCGTCAGTTTTTCCTTTTCTCGGATTTATTCCGTGATTTTTCTGATTGCGATTTCTGATCCGATCTTAGTTTATGTTTATCTTTTCGCTCGTTAGTCGGAATCAGGCGATTCAAGCGCCTAGATCTTCGTCTCGAGACGCTCTTTCTGTCTAAACAACTTAAACAAGATTTTGATACTGTAAAATTTGACATTAGTTCAGATTAGTAATCGGATCTTGTTTCTTTTGCCGTTTGAGTTTCGTTGTTCCGTTTGGTTTGATTTCTTTTTGCGAACCGGAGTTTTTAAGTTGAACTTTCTGGTCAGCCTCGTTTATTTGAGTTTTGCTTGTGCATCAATGCTTGTTACTTATGTATGTTATTGTTTGCTTGCGATAGAATTCCCGGAGTGCGAAGCGTGTTACTACGAGTCTCTAGGATTCGTGGATCGTTAGCAAGGCAAGTAACACATTGATCATACTCTTTTCATACCCAGTTTTTATGCATTAGTTCATATCCTCAAACATTGCACGATTAGTATGTCATTAACTTGTGGGTTGGGAAGTAGTTGTTGAGGTAGGACCTATTGCCCTGTTACTATCAAACCCTTGGGAGTTACTTCTACGTGTTGCTTATATTGCTATGCTATGCTCGTAGACGTGGTTGGGTTTGAGTGAATCCATGACAGATGTGAGATTGTTAATTAATGGTTGAACTTAAGGTGGCAACTTAAAATTAACATCTGGGTGGATTGAGGCACCTGGGGAACCTAGTGTTGTCTGTTTTTTTGGAAATCCTGGGGTACCCGTGTGATCTTCCTATGGACCGCCACCCAGGCTTAAAGGGAACTGAGATGATTCATGCTAGAAACTTCCGTGTGCAGCCACGAGCTACTATGGGCTCTAGCATAGTTGAGTAGGTTACGTGAAGCTCTTGAAGAGGTAGATCAGCAGGTAGTGGGTTTTTTAGGTTTGGTATGGTCTACCCGGAGTAGAGAGTTAATGTTTCTGAAAGACTGTGTCTCGGTCATCCGTTTCTCAAACACCATGCAGTGCGAGAAATCAACGGAGGCGATCGAGTCTCATGGGGAAAAGTGCGCAAACCTCTGCAGAGTGTACAATCTAATCATGGTTAGCCGTGTCCCCGGTTATGGACAATGTTGAGTATCTAGTACTTGGGTTATCACATGTATCTCATCACTCTTAATTAGTATTGTTGGGTTGTTAAATACTTTAATTGGGATTGAATTGGGGTTATACCTTCTCAATGTTTCAACCACCATGATAGTTAAATTAAAAACTATTCCTTTGTTGTAGGGAAAAATTGGCTTTTCGCAAAACTATAACCATAGAGCTTTCCACCAGCCAAATATGCATGTAGTGATAGCATTATTTTGTTCTTGCTCTACTGTGTTATATTGCCAGCATATTCCATGTGCTGACTCGTTCTCAGGCTGCAACGTATTATGTTGCAGACTTTTCAGACGAGGAGTAAGGTTCGTTAGGTCATTGCCGTGCAGCTCAGCTATGCTGTTGGAGTTGATGTACTCACTTTATCTTCAATGCCTTCCGTTGTTATCGTATTGGATGGCCTTAAGCCATATTATTGTAATAAGTTCTCTTCTGAGACATTCGATGTAATAAGTGTGTGAGTGCTACTCTGTTATAAATCGTTCGAGTACTGTGTGTGTCAGCATTACTGATCCAGGGATGACACTGAAGCACAGAGACTTGACCATCTGAGGTCGGGTCGCTACAAGATGGTATCAGAGCACACGCTGAGTGTAGGACACGACCACTAAGATAAACCATAGGTCACTCTTCTCTACTCATTTCTGACTCCTCTCCATTTTACCACTCTTTACGATGTCGGAGATGAAGAACAAGTTTGCGCAACCGGATGAAAACACACCTTTTGGACGTCACTTGAAGGAAGTCACTAGGTACTTGAACATAGGAATACCAAGCTTCACCGGGACGTACAACGCCACCTTACCAGAAGAGAAACGCTGGATGATTCAAGTACAAGTTCCAGGAAGTACGTTCTCGCCAACTTCTAAACCATAGAATTTTATTTCGAAGCACCCACCTGGAGCCTAGGCAAGAGCATGGCAGCTCACATTACAATGGGACATATTGGAGAAGTCTACAACAGGGAGCTTAAGGACACCATCTATCAAATATGTGGGCGCCAAGACGAGTAATGGGAAGTAATCAGCACCAAGCAGGATAGATCCATTGCAGCTTTCATCCAGGAGCTAAATCAGCACATTCGACGTCAGGAGAACCAGATGTGCTCAGACATGATGGAGTTGAAGAAGGCGAAGACTAGGATCATCGAGCTGGAGGAAGAACTCAAGTTTACACGGGATGTATATGAGGAGGAAATCAAGACACTACTGGAGAAGAACGACGACCTGGTTAAGAAGATCGGAGTATTCATGGGAGGACCAGCACCGGAAGAAGAAGACGACGAACCCACTTGCCTGGACAACTACATCATCATCGATGACACCAATTTCGATCCAAGTGATGATGACTACGAAGACGAAGCGGGAGCAGACATCATGGAGTCTTCCACCGATCAAAATTTGTAGATGACCACCATATATTAGTAGTATTTCCACCATGTATTTAGTAGCAGTTGAGCACTTATGCGATAGTTCTAGACCGTTTGTATGCCCTTGCTTGATTGATTGAGTGAAATGATTGTGTTTGCCTCATGTGCATATGGGTAGTGTTTTCCCGTTAGACCTTTTTCTATTCTAATCTCTTCCATCTAAACCCATCAGATGCCTCCGAGATGTGACAGCGGTTTTGCTTTCCGACCGGAGCTCACCCAGTTGATCCAGCAGCAGAATGCCTTAATTCAATTGCTAGGTCAGAACCAGGGCAACAACAACAACAACAATAACCCGCCGCTAGTGGACAACCTAGCCCGTTTTCTAAGGTTACAGCCGCCGGTGTTTTCTAGTAGCACCGAGCGAATAGTTGCTGATGATTGGCTACGCCGTATCGGAAGGGAGTTGACCACCACAGGTTGCACAGATGCTGAGAAGGTGCGCTTTGCCGCACATCAATTGGATGGACCAGCAGCCTCATGGTGGGAGAATTACACGACTACTTTTCTAATAGCCAATGTTACTTGGGACCAGTTTCAGCAAGCTTTTCGCACAGCCCATGTCTCAACTGGAGCCATGTAGATGAAGAAGCGGGAGTTCCGCAACTTACACCAGGGGAACCGTACTGTGGCTCAGTACGTGGATGATTTTAGCTAGTTATCACGCTATGCCCCTGATGATGTGGCCACAGATGCCGCGAAGCAGGAGAAGTTTATGGAAGGGCTGGATGATGAGATGAGCATGCAGTTGATGGTGGCAACTTTCAACAACTACCAGGAGTTGGTAGATAAGGCCCTTATGATTGAAGGGAAGCAACAGCAGATTGAGAGCCGCAAGAGGAAGTATGGACAAGGGAAGTATAACTCAGGAGCTCAGCAGAAGCCTCGCTTAACCCCGAACTCGGGAGGACTTGTTCATAACCATGGAGGTCACAACCACACTGGAGGAGGATCGCATAACCACAATGGTGCCAAGAACAGAAATGGAACGGATTTAATAACAACTAGAACCGCTCCAATCCAGCTACACCCGCCAAAAGAGACCTAAGTCAAGTTACTTGATTTAAGTGCGGGAAGACAGGGCACTATGCCAATGATTTCCCTGAAGGAAGGAATGGAAACGGAAATGGGAGCGCTGGGAAGAAGCCTAATCCATTCAACAAATGACAAGCGAACCACATTAACGTGGAGGAGGTTGAAGAGCAGCCGGACGCGGTAATAGGTAAGTTTTTGGTTAATTCATTTACCGCTCTTGTTCTTTTCGATACTGGTGCATCGCATTCATACATATCAAGGGGATTTGTGGATAAGTTTAAGCTAACAACCCAAACCCTTAGGACCCCTCTTTTAGTAAGCTCGCCTGGAGCAGAGTACATGGCTAGCTGATGGTGCAACCAGATACCCCTAACCATTGGCACACATGTTTTTCTGTCCAACCTAATTATCTTGGAGTCACAAGGATTGGATCTGATATTAGGTATGGACTGGATGTCAAAGTATGGAGGAAGCATTGACTGTGCTAGCAAATCAATTTACCTCACCACCCCGAAAGGAAAAAGGATTAAGTATGTATCTAGGCATGTGCCTAGGAGGAGCCAAGTGAATGCCCTCACGGGAGTTGTTCAGCAGGAAGTGCTTGTAGTAAAAGATTACTCGGATTTTTTTCCAGAGGAGTTACCAGGCATGGCACCGGATCGAGACATCGAGTTTTTGATAGAGCTATTGCCAGGTACAGGGCCAATATCCAAGAGACCCTATCGGATGCCCGCAAATTATCTGGAGGAAATTAAGAAGCAGATCATGGAGTTATTGGAGAAAGGTTACATTCGAAGGAGTTCATCACCTTGGGGAGCCCCATTGCTTTTGGTTGAGAAGAAGGATAAATCCCTAAGGATGGTTGTTGATTATCGAGCCTTGAATGAAGTAACGATTAAGAACAAGTACCCACTGCCGGTGATCAATGATCTGTTTGATCAGCTGCAATGAGCTAAGGTGTTTTCGAAGATCGATCTATGATCAGGATACCATCAGTTGAAGATCCGCGAGAAGGATATACCGAAGACAACGTTCACCACACGGTATGGATTATATGAGTATACGGTCATGTCGTTTGGACTGACTAACGCCCCTGCCTATTTCATGAGCATGATGAACAAGGTGTTCATGGAGTACTTGGACAAGTTTGTTGTGGTGTTTATTGACAATATTATGGTATACTCGAAGAACGGAGAGGAGCACAAGGAGCATTTGCGTTTAGTTCTCGAGAAACTTAGGGAACACCAGTTATACGCCAAGTTCAGCAAGTGCGAGTTTTGGTTGAAGGAAGTTGGATTTCTTGGGCATGTTATATCAGGAGAGGGTGTAGCAGTGGACCCCAGCAAGGTTCAGTCAGTCACTGAATGGTTGGCAACCACTTCAGTTAGCGAGATCCGCAGTTTCCTTGGACTCGCAGGGTATTATCGGAGATTCATTGAGAATTTTTCCAGGATTGCTAAGCCAATGACTGAATTACTGAAGAAGGATACTAAGTTTAAATGGACAGAAGATTGCGAGGCAAGTTTTCAGGAGTTGAAGAAACGTTTGACTACAGCCCCAGTGCTAACACTGCCAGATATAAATAAGGAGTTCCATGTTTATTGCGACGCCTCTCGCTTAGGACTTGGATGTGTGCTTATGCAGGACGGAAGAGTTGTTTTGTCGGAGTAATGGGCCACGGGTAGGCAGACCCGAGCCCCTGAACCTTTCAAAACATTGGGGCAGACTGCGCCCCTCAAGACGCAAAGACGGAAAGCCACCTTCAGAGAGTCGGCAATGGAGTCGGCAACTACCCCTCTGGGCCGAGTCCCAGAGGCGGCCTCAAGACAAGCTGACTCTAGGCCGGCGACCTCAGGACAAGCCGACTCCAGGCCGGCGACCTCAGGCGAGGCCGGCTACGGGGAGTCGGCCCTCGACCCCAACCACCTCTTACCTGGGCGACCACGAGCGGAATGGGGTAAAGCCGCCTCGCGGCCCATCCCTGCCCTGCCCATAAAGGGCAGGTATGGCCACAGAGCGCCGTACTGACGGAGATCTCCGTCCGGCGCAGCACTGTCGCCACGCCGGCCCTGACATCAGCCCCGTGGGCTGATTCCTGTACCCACGATGGCCTCTCTGTACGACCTCAAGACGACGGGACCCGCCCGTCGGCGGGAGTACCGAAGACGGCGAGAGCGCCCCGAAGACGGACCCGTTGGAGTCGGCCTCCAGGAATCGGCCGGCCCCTCCCACGGGCTGCACGCGCCATTAACCAGACGAGACGGGGAATGGCAACAGTGATCGCTCGCCCGGCGGCGGCACTGTTGCCATGACCCCATGACCAAGCTCGCGTCATTAGGAGCATGGCTACAGTAATCTGCAGCCGGCAAGACCCGCCCGCGGCGGACAAGGGCTGTCGGCCCCATGATGGACCGTCGACGGGGCCCACTAGTCGGCAGGCCCCAGAAGTCGGCGGAGAAGACGGCGACTTAGAGACTGACGGCTTGGGCCCGCACCGAGCCGGATTACCGTTGTACCCCCGGGGGGTAGGCCTATATAAACCCCCCGGGGCACCCATGCAAAGGGTGGGAAGCTAGTAGTTTTAGACACATAGAGGGAGAGAAGAGAAAGCCGTGCCCTTCTCCTTCCTCACCCCGAACAGCTCAAGGAGCATCTTGTACCCACTTTGCCATAGTGATCATGCGGAGACCCCGCAGAGCAGCAGTAGGGGTGTTATCTCCTCGGAGAGCCCTGAAGCTGGGTAAGATTCGCTGGCGTGCATGTCTTCTCCTCATCCCGTTTCCAGGCACCGGCGACGTTCTACTCGCCCCCTCCATGATAAGCCATCCTTTGGCATATGTCGCACCCAACCCCCGACATTTGGCGCCCATCGTGGGGCCTGGTGCACCGTCGTCCGGAGACCTGCTCTGGATGGGAACCCTCTTCCTCCCTGGCAAGCGCAGCCAGCCCGGCACGCCAGACGGAGTTTGCACCGACGCGCTACATGGCGCCGAGGTTGCCTACGCGGCGAGTTGCCTCGCCGAACTTGTCGGCGAGGTTCGCCTCTCCGACGAGCCTGCATCCGACACAGGCACGAACGGCCCCGAAAGCCTCCTCGCGGGCCTCCTCGAGCATCTCCGCGTCGACGGCGAGCCTGCCGCCGACCTGGAGTCCGTAGGCTCCACTGACCCGATGCTGGTCGACTCCGACACCGCGTCGCTCGACGCGTTCCCCACCAACGTGGTGATCTACGACGAGCCTCTCCCTCGCGTGGAGAGCGGCGGGAGCACCGTCACAGAAGTACTCGTCATCAGTCACGGCGAGCCCTCCGGCGGGTGGGCTCGTGACCCTCTCGACGCGGTTCTGCAAGACCTGACCGCCTCCATTCCAGAGGACGCCGACGCCGAAACGCTGGAGGCACGCCGCCTTTAGCTCCTTGTAGGCGCGCAGAAGCTGGCAAGCATGAGACGCTTGTCGGAAGCCTATCAGCGCGAGATGGATCGCGCTGTGGGCGGCTCGCCGGCTCCGACTAGGCCTAGCCGCCTAGGCGCGGTCCGGCAGCGCGGCGCGGCCATCGCCAGTCTGTTTGGGGCCAGTCGCCCTGTGTACGCCACGCCTGCGGAGAACACTCGCGCTGTCCAGGCGGCGGCGGACGAGCTGGATAACTTCGAGGGCGAGGAGCGCCGCCTGATGACGGAGCGAGTCCCGCAGCTCCTCGACGCGGCAGCCGGGCAAGACAAAGCCGGCTGCCGCACGGAGGCGCCACGACGACAACACGGCGACTTGCATCCTCGCCAAGATCAAGGCGCGACATCTCAGACGCCGACTGGCGGCGTCCGCGGAAGAAAGAACAAGGATCCGGCTGTCAGCCATAGCCGGACTCACATCTCCATCGAGCGCGACGAAGACGGCCGCCCAAGAGCAGTGGAGCGGCGGGACGACTATCAGCCTCCTCCTCCCCACAGAGAAAGGCGAGTCTCCCCGCCACCCGTCGAGCATCCGACTCTCGGCGACCGCCTTGGCCGCCGAGAGGGAGTCGGAAAATGACGCCCGCCACCGGATCGAGCGACTCCACCGATCCCTGGCACTAGAAGAAGAAGAAGAGTTGGGCCCGCCCTGTTTCGGACCTCGCATCCGAGACGAGCCCTTCGCCCGAGGATTCACACTCCCCCGAGACACACCCAAATACACCGGCTCCGTGAAGCCGGAGGACTGGCTGGTTGACTACTCCACGGCCGTCAGCATAGCGAACGGCAACAAGCGCGTTGCCGTAAAGTATGTTCCCCTCCTGCTCCAGGGCACGGCCCGGACATGGTTGAACAGCTTGAAGCCCCGCAGCATCAACAGCTGGGTCGACTTCACCGAGGCCTTCGCCCCGCACCCCAAGCCTCGTCAGCTGTCCTTGTGCGTGCAAGGCCCCAACGAGTCTACTCGCGACTACCTCACGCGCTGGGCCGAGCTCCAGAACTCCTGCGAAGGAGTGCATGAGGTGCAGGCAATCGAGTACTTCACCGCCGGGTGCAGAGAAGGCACCCTCCTCAAGCACAAGCTCCTTTGCGACGAGCCGGAGACCCTCGACGAGCTTCTGGTCATAGCAGACAAGTACGCCACTGCCGACTCCTCCATGAAGTCGGAGATCGAAGTCAGTGCGACTGGCAAAGTAGCTCCTCATGCTCCCAGAACTCCGGCTGGCGACGCCAGTCGGCGACAGCAGCAGAATGATCATAAGCGCAAGGCCCCGCAGCCGGCTTCCAACAGCCGGCAGGTGGCGACAGTCGAAGACCAGCAGCCAGAGGGGCAGCCTCCTGCCAAGCGGCAGAAAGGCGGCAAGTCCAACTGGTTGCCGGCCTTCTCTTACAAGCAGACTCTGGACGGACCCTGCAAGTTCCACAGCGGCGCGAAGCCGTCAAATCACACCACCCGGAAGTGCCACTGGCTCACCAGGATCGCCAAGGGAGACGGCCTTGCCCCTCCTCCGCCTGCTGGGCCGCCGCCTCCACCACCGCCCCAGCAGCCGGCTGTCCGGACAGTCGGCGCAGTACAAGACGATTAACCAGAAGAGCACGACGCCTATGTCGTGTTTACCAGCATGGCTGATGATCGCCGCTGCAGGCGGCAGCAGCAGCAAGAAGTGAATGCAGTAGCGTCAGACACCCCAGAATTCATGAACTGGTCCGAGAAACCCATCAGCTAGAGCCGTGCTGATCACCCAGAGGTGATGCCGAATCCGGGCTCCTACGCCCAGGTCTTGGGAGCCACCCTTGCCACGGATAGGCGGGCCGCTCGCTTCTCGCGAGTACTGATAGACGGAGGCAGCAGCATCAACATCCTATACAAGGATACGATGGAGAAGCTAGGAATCAAGCAAAGACAGCTTCAGCATAGTCGTGCTGTGTTCCACGGAATTGTACCTGGCCTTTCCTGCTCACCGATTGGCAAGATTCTGATAGACGTCCTCTTTGGGGACAAGGATCACTTTCGCCGAGAGCCAGTATGGTTCGAAGTGGTGGACCTCGAGAGCCCCTACCATGCCTTGCTTGGCCGACCTGCTTTGGCTAAGTTCATGGCGGTCCCCCACTACGCCTACCTCAAAATGAAGATGCCGAGCTCCAAGGGGATTCTGACCGTAGCCGGCGACTACGGGAAGTCGTCCGCCTGCGCAGCTGAAAGCAGCCGGCTGGCCGAGTCCCTGGTGATCGCGGCTGAGAAGCGGCTCTTGGATCGGATTGTGGCAGTGGCCGGCAAGCAGCCAGAGATATCGTCCGACCCCAAGGAGTCAGAAGCTGAGGGCTCGTTCAAGCCGGCTAAAGAGACCAAGAAGATACCCTTGGACCCGGAGCACCCAGAGAAATACGATGTCATAGGTGCAGACCTCGACAGCAAATAGGAAGGCGAGCTCGTCGATTTCCTCCGTGAGAATCGGGACATCTTCGCATGGTCCCCCAAAGACATGCCAGGTGTACCGATGGATTTCGCCGAGCACAAGTTACATGTCGGATCTGATGTGAAGCCCGTCAGGCAGCCCTTGCGCCGCCTGTCAGAAGAAAAAAGAAGAGTTGTTGGAGAAGAGATAGCCCGTCTCCTCGCAGCCGGTTTCATCATGGAAGTTTTCTTTCCAGAATGGTTGGCGAACCCGGTCTTGGTACTAAAGAAGAACAAGCAGTGGAGGATGTGTATTGACTACACAAGCCTCAACAAAGCCTGCCCCAAGGACCCGTTCGCTCTGCCAAGAATTGATCAGGTGATAGACTCCACAGCCGGATGCGAGCTGTTGAGCTTCTTAGATGCATATTTAGGATATCATCAGATCAAGCTGAACCCGGCAGACAGATTGAAGACCGCCTTCATCACACCATTTGGAGCCTTCTGCTACCTGACCATGACGTTCGGCTTGAGGAACACCGGCGCCACCTTTCAGCGTTGCATGCAGAAGTGCCTCCTCAAGCAGCTTGGCAGAAATGCCCACATTTACGTGGACGACGTGGTGGTGAAGACGGAGAAGCGAGGAACGCTGTTGGAAGACCTCAAAGAGACCTTTGAAAACCTACGTCGATTCCAGATCAAGGTCAACCCAGAGAAATGCGTCTTCGGAGTACCAGCCAGCCAGCTCCTTGGCTTCCTGGTATCTGAACGCGGTATAGATTGCAACCCCGTGAAGATCAAGGCGATCGAGAGGAAGGAAGTACCCCGCAGACTGCTAGATGTGCAGAAGTTCACCGGCTGCTTGGCATATATCAGCCGATTCATCAGTCGCCTGGGCGAGAAGGCTCTCCCTTTGTACCAGATTATGAAGAAGACCACCTTCTTCGAATGGAACTCCAAGGCGAACAAAGCCTTTCTCCAGTTGAAGAGAATGCTGACTATTCCCCCAGTGCTGGCAGCTCCGACTCCAAAGGAGCCCATGCTCCTGTATATTGCCGCCACCAGCAGGGTAGTCAGCACAGTCATTGTAGTTGAACGCAAGGAGGAAGGCAAGGCGCTACCTGTCCAGAGACCAGTGTATTACTTGAGCGAGGTACTGTCGACCTCCAAGCAGAACTACCCCCACTACCAGAAGATGTGTTACGGCGTGCATTTTGCCGCCAAGAAGTTGAAGCCTTACTTTCAAGAGCATCCAATCACCGTGGTTTGCACGGCCCCACTAGCAGAGATCATCGGAAGCTCAGATGCTTCAGGCCGAGTGGCCAAATGGGCCATAGAGTTGGCCCCCTACACCATCTTTTACCAGCCCCGCACCGCCATCAAGTCACAAGCGCTGGCCGACTTCCTCGTCGATTGGGTCGAGACCCAGTATCTGCCGCCAGCGCCCGACTCCACCCATTGGCGGATGCACTTTGATGGCTCCAAGATGCGCACCGGCTTGGGAGACGGCGTGGTCCTCACTTCCCCTAAAGGCGACAAGCTCAAGTACGCGCTGCAGATCCATTTCGCCGCCTCCAACAACGTCGCCGAATACGAGGCGCTCATCCACGGGCTTCGGCTTGCCAAAGATCTTGGCATTCGCCGGATCCTGTGCTATGGCGACTCCGACTTGGTGGTCCAACAGTCATCCGGCGACTGGGACGCCAAAGATACAAATATGGCGAGCTACCACTTTCTGGTACAACAGCTGAGTGGATATTTTGAGGGATGTGAATTCCTCCACGTGCCAAGAAACGACAACGACCAAGCAGATGCCCTGGCAAGAATCGGTTCCACCCGTCAGGCAATACCATCCGGCGTCGCCCTTCAGCGCCTTCTCAAGCCGTCTGTCAAACCGTCACCAGAGTCAGACTCCATTTTTGTGCCGGCTCCCCCTGAGGAAGCCGGATCCGACTCCAGAACCTCAGCAGACGGCACAAGGATCCTTGCAGACGCCCCCAAGAACGCGGCAGTCGAAGCCGGCCCGGAGACTTCAGAACCTGGCCCGGGGACTGCGCCAATCGGCCCGGGGACTTCTTCAACCCAGCAAGCTGCTGCAGACTCCAACCCGCCGCCTCCCAGCCCAGCCGCCCTCGTCCAAGTAGCAGCACTGGCAGTCGAAGAAAATAGCAGCACCATCATGGGCCCAGCCCATCTTGAAGTTCTTAGTATGCGGAGAGCTACCAACTGATGAAACCTTGGCTCGGCAAGTGCAACGCCGAGCGGCAGCCTACACTATAGTCAATAGAGAGCTGGTCAGGCGCAGCGTCACCGGTGTCTACCAGCGCTGCGTCGAATCAGAGCAAGGCCAAGCAATCCTTGAAGACATCCATCAGGGCGAGTGCGGCCATCATGCAGCCTCCAGAGCACTCGTCGCCAAAGCCTTTCGACACGGTTTCTTCTGGCCAACTGCCCTAGAAGAGGCCAAGGAATTAGTTCAAAAATGCAAGGGGTGCCAGATGTTCCGCTCCAAGCCGCTTCAGCCGGCTTCAGCGCTCAAGACTATCCCCATCGCCTGGCCCTTTGCTGTCTAGGGCATGGACATGGTGGGACCATTCAAGACGGCACGAGGTGGCCTAACTCACTTACTTGTCGCGGTGGACAAGTTCACCAAGTGGATAGAAACAAAACCCATCAAGAAGTTGAATGGTCCTACGGCAGTGACTTTCATCGCCGACATCACGACTCGATACGGCGTACCGCACAGCATCGTCACCGACAACGGCACAAATTTCGCCAAGGGTGCCCTGGCCCGTTTCTGCGCAACGCAGGGTACCCGGCTGGACTTAGCGTCCGTTGCCCATCCACAGTCAAACGACCAGGTGGAGCGAGCGAACGGCCTCATCCTGTCTGGCATCAAGCCTCGACTGGTCGAACCACTGGAGCGTTCGGCCGGCTGTTGGCTTGAGGAGTTGCCAGCCGTCCTCTGGAGTCTGCGTACGACTCCAACCAAGTCAACTGGCTTCACACCCTTCTTCCTCGTCTACGGTGCCGAAGCCGTCATCCAAACGGATATAGAGTTCGACACCCCGCGAGTCACCATGTACACCGAGGAGGAAGCAGAAGAAGCACGTCAAGACGGCGTCGATCTGCTGGAAGAGGGCCGGCTGTTGGCACTCAGCCGGTCCAGCATCTACCAGCAGAGCATGCACCGCTACTACAACAAGAAGGTCAAGCCAAGATCATTCCTAGAGGGCGACCTTGTGCTCCGGCTGATCCAGCGAACAGCCGACCAGCACAAGCTATCGGCACCTTGGGAAGGACCGTTCATCATCAGTAAAGTGCTGGGCAACGACTCCTACTACCTGATCGACGCTCAGAAGCCCCAAGCACGCAAGAGGTACGACTCCGGCAAAGAGACGGAGCGGCCATGGAATGCGAATCTCCTCCGAAGATTTTACAGTTGATGCAGTATGTACCACGCTACCCTTTTGTGTTTGAAATACCAAGACTCCGGGCCCCCCGAGACGAGCTCGGGGACTGCCCTCTTTTGTTATCTGTATGATAAGAATTATGCCTTTGAGTATGTTACCCTTCGATTATGCTGTTTGGCACCGAGCTCGACTAGTCGGCCCGGGGACTCGCCGCTTTTGAGCTATGAAGTGCTTCCTGAAGTCCGACAAGTAGCGTGCGGTGCCCAAGCCGTCTCCTGTCAGAAGCCGCAGCTCGCAAGCCGCGACCTCCAGCCAGTCGGCGGTCCGGCTGGGAGTGCGCAGAACTGGCATGTCCGGCCACAGGGCAGCAATTGCCTGGGCCCCGACACGCTGAAGACGGCGCAGCATCCAATGTGCCAGCCGCAGACGAGCCTCAATCCTCAGGAGCTGCTCGTCAAGGGTCTGGGGGGCGTTGGCTGCGATCTCAGCACCACTCGCCCTCCGTGCCTCGCGCTCTGCCTCGATGGCCTGATTGGCCGCCTGCGTATGACCAGGGAAGAAGTCTGCCAAGAAGAAGAAAAAGCAAGTTAGAAAAAACAGGAGCCGGCTTAACCCATAGTCGACAACCCAAAAGGGAGTAAAAGCAAACTTACCATCGACGATATCTTCGATTTCATGGAAGCCGGAGGTCAGCTGCGCTTCCTTGTCGGTCCAGGCGGAGCGCTCGCTGTCAAATTCGGCCAGGAGGGCGGCCTCTTTCTTCTCCGCCTCAACCCGCGCCGCCTTGAGCAGCTCCCTCTGCTCCGCCAGCTGCGTAGCCAGCAGGTCGCGCTCTGCAGCGAGCTTGCCGCACTCCTCCTCTTTGGCGCGCAAGGCGGTCTCGGCCGTACCTAGCTGCCCCCGCAGAGCGGCGTTGGACTCTGAAGAATAAAAAGAAGAAGGACGCAAAGTTGTCAGTTAAGAAGGTCGCCAGGAAGATCCGGCCCGACTGCGCAGCAGTCGGCCCGAATCTCGGGGACTACAGCCCGCGGGCGCGCCAGCGCGCCCCCGCGAAGAAGAAAACTCACCTCGGCTCCTCGCCAGGTCAGCAGCCCGCTTGTTCATTTCTTCAACGTTGCGGTTGAAGGCGGTAGCGCGGAGTTTGTGATATTCCTGTAACAAGGATTCCAGACACAGATAAAAACTTGGAAGTAAGCAAATAAAGTTCCGGGCCGCCTGCTCAGCAGCCGACCCGAAACTCGGGGACTACACCCAGTGGGTGCGCTGGCGCGCCCCCACAGAGAAGATCAAGAGAAAATTTGGAAATGAAACATACCCGTACGGCGGATCGCGATGCCAGGTGCGCCTTGGAAAGGTTCTGGAGGGCGCCGCCTTCAGCCCGCAGCTTCGCTTGGACGTCCAGGAGCGCCGTGTTCAGCGGGCCCGTGCCGCCTCCTCGCACCGACCCAACGGGCGCAGCGCTTGTCGCCTCAGCGTCGGGGATGGCCGAGCTGGCGGCGCCGGTCTCCAAGGGGCGCAGCGCCGAGGTCGCCTTCTCAAGACGGCGCCGCGCTGGCGAGGCGACTTGAAGAAGCAGCTGCGCCACGGCTTCGTCGTCGGTCGGCGGCACGGGTGGGTCCGCTGGCTGTTTGCCTCGCGCGACCTCAGACTGCAGCGGAGGCGGCGGAGGTGGCACGGCCGCGCCCGGCGAAGAGACCTCGCCGCCTTCCCTCCCTGCGATGGGGACCTCACCACCGACTCCCTCCGACTGCCCCGTGAACTCCGGCGGTGGTGGCGCTGAGCTCAGTGGAGTGACCAGCAGCGCCGACTAAAGGCGCGCGGCCTCCTCGGCTGCCCTTTTTGCTACAGCAGCGGCTTCGACCGCCTTCTCGGCCTCCGCCTTCTCCCGACGGGCGGCCTCCTCCTCGTCGCGCTTCTGCTGCGCATTCCGCTCTGTTGCCTCCCGGAGGGCGGCCGCAGGGTCAACCCGCCGACTGTTGGCGGATGTCTCCGCCGACCCCATGACGGAGGCGGCGGCGACCCTCTCCAAGGTGAGGGGAGCCCTGATGAGGAAAAAGGACATGAGAAGACTCGGGCAAGACGGACCACAAGAAAACAAGAAAGAATAAAAAAGATACTTACGCGAAGACCAGCGGTGGTTTCTTCACCTCCTTGCGGAAACGGTTAGCCTTCACGACCGCTTCTTCGCGCTGAGTCGCGGCGGCCGCTCCCCTGAATTTCTTGGCCTGGCCGCTTGGCTGACTCGGCCCGGCCCGGCGCTTCTTCGCGCCGCCTCGACCCCCCAAGGCGGCGGAGGAGCTCGCGCCTGGATGGCCGGCTCTCTGCTGGCGGCGGGGGGCGACTTCCTTCTTGGCGTCATCATCGGGCCAGTCTGCAAAGGTGGCCGAGGGCCTGAAGTCGTCGGCCCCTCCCCCTCCCTCGGCGTCGGCCTCAATCGCCGCCACACCCAAGTCGGGGTCATCGGCGTCGCTCTCCGCCCGGTCGGGGACGAATTCGCGAGCCGGCCCCGCGGCGCCGGTTGAGGGTGGCATGAAAGGATTCTGAGTCAGAAAAGACCAAGGAAAGTAAGAGCCGGATCCGGCTAAGGAAGGAAACAGAGAAGCAAGAGACAACTTACCAACGGCGGGGGATTGGCACGCGAGTATGGCTCCTTGCTGAAATGTCATTCCTCCATGAGGTCGCAGTTCGCCAAGAAGTTCACCGTGTCCACCACCTCCGCGTGGGGCATGTCCTTGGAGCACAGCCGGCTGGGGTCCCGGCGGCCGCTCATCTGGCAGATCAAATGAGGTCGGCCTTGAAGAGGGAGAACTCGGCGCGCCACGAAGGCAGCCAGCAAGTCTACCCCAGTCAGGCCCTCCGACTGTATCATTACGTGGAGCCGCGCGACGGCGGCGTTGCCTGCGGGAGTCAGCGTCCGGGCCCTGTAGGACCAGCTAGTGGGTCGGCCCGCCAGTTCGCCGCCCACGTAGGGCGGCAAGTTGACCCAGTCACCTTCGGGGGCGACGTTCTTGACGTAGAAATATGAACGCTGCCACATCTTCACCGACTTTATGAGGGGGATGGCAGGGAAAGGGTTCTCGGGCACCGGCCTCCTCTTGGCGATGAACGTGCCGCACAGAGCCGGCACGCGAGCGACGTGGGTCCCGAGCTTCGCTTGGAAGATTTCCCCCCACAGCTCGATGGTGGGGAGCACTCCGAGAAAACCTTCGCATAAGGATGCGAAGGCGGCCAGCAGCACCACCGTGTTGGGGTTGAGGTGGTGCGGCTGGAGCCCGAAGAACTCCAAGAACGCGCGGAAGAAGCCGCTCGCCCGCAGCCCCGGCCCGCGCATGAGGTGCGAGCAGAAAATCACCCGCTCGCCCTCCTCCGGCGCCTGCGTGATTTCGCCCTCTGGCGCGGCGCGGGCCCGCACTAGGTGGCTGCCGGGGATGCGGCACGTTTGACGAAGGAATTCGATTATGTCGTCGTCGATGATGGAGCCGTCCCACACGCCGGAGCGTGCGGTGGGAGGCGCGGCGGCGGATGAGGAGCTCATCTCCGCGGCTCGGCGCGGTGGAGCGAGGAAGAAACGAGGCTCGGCACGGTGGAGCAAGGAAGAGGACGAGGCAGGGAGCGGGGCTGAGAGAGCACGCGTGCGTCACCGCCCCCTCCCTCCCCACGCCTACTTATAGGCGCCTAGGCTGCGAAGCCGAGGGGGCGGGCATGGGATTAACTGCGCCCACGTCCCCACGCCCCCACGATTTAACCCACGACGTTACTGCGCGCAGTAACGGCGTGGGGAGCCCAACCGCCCGCACGACCACAGCGGATCCGCTGCGCGCCGGGGCAAGGCAGTGGCGGGCCCCGCCTGACGGGCCTGTCTTGTCACGCGCGTGGGCTGGCAGACTGGCCCTGCCGCGTGGCGTCACGTGGCGGGCCCGTGACGGGCGACTGCCGGGAAGCTTATCAGGCATGCCGCCCGGATCCTGCTGCGACCTTCGAAACCTTTGAAGAGCAAGACGGCCCCCTGCAAGGCCGATTCCAGCTAATCGGCTCAAGATAGAGACGGCGGGCCAAGTCCAGATTCCTCTACCAAAGGGATGAAGCTGTCGAGGCTCCTCAACAGGCTGCCCTCGGCGCCTCACCAGCTTCGGGGACTACTGTCGGAGTAATGGGCCACGGGTAGGCAGACCCGAGCCCCTGAACCTTTCAAAACATCGGGGCGGACTGCACCCCTCAAGACGCCAAGACGGAAATCCGCCTTCAGAGAGTCGGCAATGGAGTCGGCAACTACCCCTCTGGGCCGAGTCCCAGAGGCGACCTCAAGACAAGCCGACTCTAGGCCGGCGACCTCAGGACAAGCCGACTCCAGGCCGGCGACCTCAGGACAAGCCGACTCCAGGCCGGCGACCTCAGGCGAGGCCGGCTACGGGGAGTCAGCCCGCGACCCCAACCACCTCTTACCTGGACGACCACGAGCGGAATGGGGTAAAGCCGCCTCGCGGCCAATCCCTGCCCTGCCCATAAAGGGCAGGTATGGCCATAGAGCGCCGTACTGACGGAGATCTCCGTCCGGCGCAGCACTGTCGCCACGCGGGCCCTGACATCAGCCCCGTGGGCTGATTCCTGTACCCACGATGGCCTGTCTGTATGACCCGAAGACGACAGGACCCGCCCGTCGGCGGTAGTACCGAAGACGGCGAGAGCGCCCCGAAGACGGACCCGTTGGAGTCGGCCTCCAGGAATCGGCCGGCCCCTCCCGCGGGCTGCACGCGCCATTAACCAGACGAGACGGGGAATGGCAACAGTGATCGCTCGCCCGGCGGTGGCACTGTTGCCATGACCCCATGACCAAGCTCGCGTCATTAGGAGCACGGCTACAGTAATCTGCAGCCGGCAAGACCCGCCCGCGGCGGACAAGGGCTGTCGGCCCCATGCTGGACCGTCGACAGGGCCCACTAGTCGGCGGGCCCCAGAAGTCGGCGGAGAAGACGGCGACTTAGAGACTGACGGCTTGGGCCCGCACCCGGCCGGATTACCGTTGTACCCCCGGGGGGTAGGCCTATATAAACCCCCCGGGGCACCCATGCAAAGGGTGGGAAGCTAGTAGTTTTAGACACATAGAGGGAGAGAAGAGCAAGCCGTGCCCTTCTCCTTCCTCACCCCGAACAGCTCAAGGAGCATCTTGGACCCACTTTACCATAGTGATCATGCGGAGACCCCGTAGAGCAGCAGTAGGGGTGTTATCTCCTCGGAGAGCCCTGAAGCTGGGTAAGATTCGCCGGCGTGCATGTCTTCGCCTCATCCCGTTTCCAGGCACCGGCGACGTTCTACTCGCCCCCTCCATGATAAGCCATCCTTTGGCATATGTCGCACCCAACCCCCGACATGTTTCGTATGCCTCACGACAACTAAAACCCCATGAGCTGAACTATGCCACGCATGATTTGGAGTTAGCAGCCGTAGTGCATGCATTGAAAACCTGGAGGCATTATCTTATTGGAAATCGTTGTGATGTGTACACAGATCATAAGAGTTTGAAGTACATTTTCACACAAAAGGAGTTGAACCTTAGGCAGAGGAGATAGTTGGAGCTTATAAAGGATTATGACATGAAGCTGCACTATCATCCAGGAAAGTCCAATGTCATAGCAGACGCTTTGAGCCGGAAGAGTTATGCTAATATCCTTGAACGTGAGGGATTGCCGAAGAAGTTAGCTGAGGATATCATGGAACTTCGGTTGGAGATTGTTCCAAGAGGTTTCATTGCGACAGTGGAGGTTCAGTCGACATTGCTGGACAAGATTCGAGAAGCTCAGAAGAATGACAAAGATATTACCGAGATAAAGGAGAAGATGAGTAAAGGAAAGGCCAAAGGTTTTCGTGAGGATGAGCACGACACCTTATGGTTTGAGGACCGAGTTTATGTGCCCAACAACCCAGAGATCAGGAAGTTAATACTTCAGGAGGCTCATGACTCACCATACTCGATACACCCTGGAAACACCAAGATGTATTTGGATTTGAAAGAACTTTTCTGGTGGACTGGTATGAAGAAGGATATTGCCGAGTATGTAGCCGTATGTGATGTATGTCAGAGAGTGAAGGCAGAGCATCAGAAGCCAGCAGGACTATTACAGCCTATGCCGATACCCGTATGGAAGTGGGAAAAACTTGGCATGGATTTTATCACCGGATTGCCCAGGACCAAAGCAGGATATGATTCAATATGGGTAGTAGTGGATCGCTTGACCAAAGTGGCTCACTTCATCCCAGTGAAAACAACCTACACAAGTGCAAAGTTGGCCAAGATATATATGTCCAGGATCGTATGTCTGCATGGAGTTCCGAGACCATCGTATCAGATAGAGGAACACAGTTTACTTCAAAGTTTTGGCATCAGTTACACCGGACTTTGGGAACAAGATTGGAGTTTAGTACAACATTTCACCCGCAAACAGATGGACAGACCGAGAGAGTCAACCAGATTCTGGAGGACATGTTGAGAACCTGTGCGCTAGATTATGGATCTAGTTGGGATGACAATTTGCCTTACGCAGAGTTCTCGTACAACAATAGCTACCAGGCCAGTTTGAAGATGGCACCATTCGAAGCTCTGTATGGACGCAGATGCAGAACACCTCTGATGTGGGATGAGGTAGGAGACCGACAACTGTTTGGACCAGACTTGATCAAGGAGTCTGAAGAGAAGGTTAAACTGATCCGTAATAGACTGAAGATTGCTCAGTCCAGGCAGAAGAGTTATGCAGACACAAAACGCAAGGAGGTAACCTATGAAATTGCGAGGAGTGGAACGTTTTGGAGTTAAGGGAAAACAAGCTCCGAGATTTGTAGGACCGTATCGTGTTTTGGAACGGATGGGAGAAGTTGCCTACAAGCTGGAATTACCTGAAGGATTGTCAGGAGTTCACGATGTGTTCCACGTTTCACAGTTAAAGATGTGTCATGCTGAGATGGCCGATATACCATTAAGAGATACAGTACCCCTGGAGGCAATTTAGTTGGACAGTAATTTGACTTATGAGGAGAAGCCAGTGAAGATTCTTGACTTTGCCAGCCGAGTCACCCGTAGCAAGGTTATTATGTTTTGTAAGGTTCAGTGGAGCCACCATACCAAGGAGGAAGCCACCTGGGAACGAGAGGATGATATTTGCAAGGACCCGCACCTATTTTCTAGCCAACCCGAATCTCGAGGACGAGATTCATCTTAAGGGGGGTAGGTTTGTAACATCCCAAACATTCAATTTGGAATGTTATACATAGGTCATCCATGCATATCATATTTTATTGCATCTTCGTTCCGCGATCCTCGAAATCCTAAGCAACTCAAGGACCCTCGGAGAGAGTTGGGGATTTTCTGGGTTTCATACTTGATTTTTATCGAATATAGAAACGAGGATCTTTGATTTTAATTATTTTTCTCTCCGAAAAATATTTCATAATAAAAATAAATTAGAGGAGATAATATGACTTCTCCAAAACAATTGAAATATCGGAGGAAAAATGTTAAAATCAATTATTCTATTTTATTTGAGTTTATTTGGATTTTATTTGCATTAGAAAAATTGCACGTTTTCAAAATTGCATTTTAGGGCCAAGAAAATGTTCATCTCATTCTAAATATTTCATTTAGACGGTGAAAATTTGTTTTGGCATTTTTAGATTTTTATTTTATTTTATAGGATTTATTTTCTGTCGACGGAATTATTTAAAAAAAAGTTCCCGCGCCCGACTGGGACTAAGGCCCAGCCGAGCCAGGCCGGCCCGGAGCCACCGCCGCGTCCCCGCGCGCGCCGCCCCGCCGCCGCTCGGACCCGGAGTCCGAGCCGGACTACGCCTCGCCGTCGCTTGCCCCTCCTCCAAGCAAGCCGCCCCCCTCCTTATAAGCCGCCACCCCCGTCGCCCAAACCACCACCACCACCGCCTCTCGAGCCGGAGCCACCGCCCGCGCCGCCTCTCCGCCGCTAGCCGCCGCCGCTGCCAAGCCCCGCCGCCCCGCCCCGCAGCCGCCTCGCCGGGCCCCCCCTTGCCGGAGGTATCCGCCGGATCCGCCTCCTTTTTTTTAAAAAAAAACCGTTCGGTTTTTTTAGAAACCCTAGTTTTCGTTTTTTAAATAGATCGGTTTTTCTCCGGTTTATTTAGTTAGCGAGCGTTCGCTCGTTCGTTCGTTTTAACGAACGCGTTCTTCGTTTAGATCAAGATAAAGAACGTTCGTTCGTTAGTCTGTTCGGTAGTTTTTCTTTTCTCGGATTTATTCCGTGATTTTTCTGATCGCGATTTCTGATCCAATCTTAGTTTCTGTTTATCTTTTCGCTCGTTAGTCAGAATCAGGCGATTCAAGC
>LR880971.1:92786240-92798723 GCA_904067115.1 Aegilops sharonensis | reverse complement strand
TTATGAGCTAACTAAGGTGAAATGGATTGTTTATGAGCTAACTAAGGTGAAATGGATTATTTTAGAGCTAACCTAGGTGAAATGGATCGTTTATGAGCTAACTTAGGTGAAATGGATCGTTTATGAGCTAACTTAGGTGAAATGGATCGTTTATGAGCTAACTAAGGTGAAATGGATGGTTTTGGAGGTCAGTAAGCTTACTAAGTCATTTTGAAGGAAATAAAGCTAAGTCTAGGTCTTTATGCATTTGTTAAGCAAAACACTAGAGAAACTTACCGCGATCATGGAGGTGTAGGAGCGGGCTACTAATAATCTCGATCACTATCATCAATAAATGCATAATCATCATCATCACTATCATCAATGACGTGCTCATAGGGTTCAACAGCATCAACATGTGGAAGGCCACCTTGACGCAATCGGTCAAGCATTGACAGGTCATCCGCAATAGTAACCTCATCTTGTTCTAGCTCTTCTTGTTCCTCCTCTGGGGTGATGCTGGATTCACTGTCGCTGTCTAATTCAATGTTTTGGGTGAAGTATAGCAGTTCTTGAAATGTTTTTTGGAAAGATGTGTCTCTTGGAAGAATTTCCTTCATATGTGTCTGGGTTAATGTGAGGTTCATAATCCTCTTCCTTTGGGGGAGATAGTCTAGCACGTGGCGGCACTTCATAAACGACATCCCAAACTTTCAGATTTGGATTAGTTTGGCAGGCCCATGGTAGATAGAATACTTGAGTCGCCTGTTGAGCCATAATATAGACATCAGGAACATCTAAATGGGTGCTTTGTTTGATTTCAACTAGCCCTATATGTTCATGAGTCCTTCTAGTCTCCTTCAGGTGAAACCAATAACATTTGAAGAGTATGACATTCGGTGGGTTTTCACCATAGAATAGAAGCTCATAAATTAATTCAACTCTCCCGTAATACTCGATACCTCCTTCTCCGATAGAAGATACACAAAAATTTGTAGACTTTTGGTCGGCCATAGGTAGCTCTTTGCCATAGGTACTAAAGCGATACCCGTTGATGTTGTATTCGTCAAATGAACGGACCTTATAGTCAAAACCATTAGCGACTTGTCTCAATTCGGCGTCCATAGACTCTGAATTAGCCTACAAGTTTAATACGAAAGGATGGTTGCATTAGGCACAAGTTAGCGAATGAAATGAAATGGTCTAATAGAAATTACCGTTTGTTTGAACCAAGAGACGAAACCGGGATAGCCGCCTCCTTGCTTTGCGAGAAGCTCATACTCTTTGACAGAATCCTTTTGGATCGCCGCTCCATACGAGAATATGGTGACGTATCGACTGTATGAAATATCCAGGAATAAGAGCAGTTCAAAGGAAATAGAAGTTGCAAAACAATGTACCGAGAACTTACTCGATGTACAGCCACACTTCTGTCAGGTTGTTGAAGATATACAACGTAATGGTCTGCCATTCTTCGTTATCCAAAGATACTGGTTTCGAACCACTGGCTGGTGCGAGATTCCCTTTGAATAAGTTGAGGTTGGATCCACCCTTTTCAGGTTCGTCAGCATTGTACCGAGACTTCGGATTATGCAAATGACGATTTTTGGCATCGTAGTATGCTGTCACGAAGTTTGCCGCCTCCTCAGTGATGAACGCCTTAGGCATCGATGCTTCAATTCTACGTTTATTTTTACATTTTTGTCGAAGCGTCTTCTGCATCCTCTCAGTTGGGTAGCACCAACAATTTTACACGGGTCCCCCCAATCTTGCCTCGGTCGGGAGATACAAAATCAAATGCTGCATTGGATTAAAGAAGCCCGGTGGAAAGATCTTCTCTAACTTGCAGATCAACTCCGGCGCCAACTCTTCCATTTCTTCTAGCACACCAGGCAATAGTTCTTTCGCACAAAGAACACGGAACAAATAGCAGAATTCTGCCAGTACTAGCCATTCATCCTCAGGGATGAAGCCACGCAACATCACCGGCATTACCCGCTCAATCCATATGTGCCAATCATGACTCTTGAGACCAAATATCTTCAATTTATCAAGATTCGCTCCCCTCTTTAGATTCGCTGCATACCCATCGGGGAACATCAACTGATGTTGCACCCACAAGATAATTTCCCTCGCATAGCTGGCCTTCCAAGATTGAACCATGCCTTTGGCTTCGTCCAGTTCTGCTTTCCTTTCGGTTCTTTCACGGTTTGTAACGGCCTATCACATAGCGCCTCCAGATCGACTCTAGCCTTAGTATTATCCTTTGACTTCCCATCTATGCCAAATAATGTACCAAAAAGTGCCTCAACGATATTCTTCTCAGTGTGCATCACGTCGATGTTGTGTGGGCAAAGGAGGTCTTTGAAGTAACACTAGTAGAAAACAGGGCATTTGTCCCGGTTCGTAAGGGCCTTTAGTCCCGGTTCATGAACCGGGACTAAAAGGTCATTACTAATGCCTCTCACCTTTAGTCCTGGTTCTTACACGAACCGGGACAGATGGGCATCCACGTGGCCGCTGCGGGCAGCCCAGGATGGGGGGCCTTTGGTCCCGGTTGGTGACATAATCCGGGACCAAAAGGCTTCCACGCGTCAGCATTTAAGTGGCTGGTGTTTTTGTTTTTTGTTTTGAAGGGGGGGGGGGGTTAGGGGGTTTTGGGGGGTTAATTTATGTGTTTGTGTTAGCTAGCTAATTAATAGAGAGAATTGTCCTCTCTTATCTCCGTGTTTGGTCGACGCTACGTACTATATATATATATGTATACAGAGGACTAGACACTCTAGCTAGCTAGTAAGCAATTGAAGGAAACAGAAGATCGTCATGAACATATATGCATACAGAGAGAAGTGATATCGACCACCTCTCCTTCTCTGAGAGATTGGTCGAACAACAAGTTGTCGTATATCTATCCGACGCTACTGGCTACATATATACAATATAATTATCTCTTACAATATAATCTCCTAATTCCAAACAAACTAAGGGTCCACATGGTATTCTCCGTTTTTAGCGATCTCGTGGTCAAGAAAGAATGCCGCCAATTCCTCTTGAATTGCTCGCATACGATCTGGTGGTAGTAGTTCATCCCGCATCTGAAACATCTAATTTGAAGAAGGGGGTCAATACATATATATGAATAAATGAAACTGAACACAAATGATTATAATAAAATAAAATTGTGAACATTATTATTCACGCACTTCATATTGTTTGTCAGAGTAGCCCCGCTCACAGGTCGTGTGGCGGATGGACTCGCAAATGCAGTATCCACAGTTATCATTCCCTTGTTCCTGCCACAACCACTTTACAAGGAATAGAGGTCAATCAAACTGATAATTAGCAAGCATGCTAAATGGTATTGATGAAACTAGCGCTTGAATCACTAGGAGATGCGTGGAACATGCTACTATAGTACATACAATCGGGTATCTAAATTGCAGCTTCTTCGGCAGTCCCGGAGTTTTTGAGGTGAATTTTTCCCAAACCCTGCCAGACAAAGAAAACAATTACTTGATATCACGAAATGAACAAAGTTGCCGATATGGTGCGATAATGATCAGCTTAACTTACTTCTCTATAATTTCAGTCAAGTCCACATACTCCGTGGGATCTTTTCATCTCGAGTCTAAGACGGTTACTTGTCCCTGCTCAAGCTTAATCTCTAGCAGAATATAGTGGAACCTGCGCAAGCATGCATAACTCATCAATTATATTACTACAACCTCGACTAATAAGGGATGCACAAGACAGTAACACTCACTTGACTTCGTAAGGGAACAATATTATAGCTTTGTTTTGATTTAATAGAAATGATTGTAGCAGCTTGGCCTCGGTATCTTTGGCATGAGATTTAACCATAAATACATCTATGAGATTTGTGTTAATGAACCCAATATCACCGACTTGTATTTTTTTCAATTCGACAATCTTCAATCTGCATAATTAGTATATGAGGATAATTAAAAATACATGCAATGAAAGAGCTGACCTATATATAGAGTATTAATTAATGACAGAAGTAGTACTACTTACAGGCAGTAGCAAGTGACCATTAATTTATCGAGGGCCTTTAGATTGAAAAACGCGAAGAACTCCTCAAATGGAACATTCAATTGTTCAATTCCAACGAGGTCATGCTCCTCTCTAACTCTCAGCGTCAAAATATTCCTCCCCTCAGACTCTCTGCAGGTTTTCATGTACCAATTATGGAATCTGAACATCATCGTTGTTAGAGATCTTTCATCTTTGACGAGAGGCTTCCCGTACACGTACCTGTGTTCATCCGCCTCCAAGAAAACATAATGTACATCGTCGGGCAGGTAATTTGCAGGATTATTATAACCCGGCACCATCCCGCCCGGATCATTAGCGACGCTATCTTCGGACACCTGGAGCGGGGGGAGCGATTGGTTCGCTTGTTCGCCGAGCTGGGCAATTTTTTACCCAGCTCGTCGTTCTGCTAACCTTTGATTAGTGACAGTACTTCCAGACCGCTTCGCATGGACAAATGACTTTTCAAGGATGCGCTCATAGTTGCCTTTCGGCGGAGACTTTTGTGATTTCCTCAGGGCAGCCAGAGTACGCTTCACTTTCACCGGATCTATCTTCTCCTCCGGAGGTGGATGTCTTTGCGCTTTCAACCCTTCAAAGAAGTCCTTCACTTCGGTCCGCATGATCTTCTTGTTTTCCTCCACGGTCATCTCGTACGGTAACTTCTCTAGAGGCTTGAGAGGTGGACCATATCTGTATTGCCTCCCGCCTCTGGTTGTACTGCTAGACGCCGGAGCAGATGGAGCGGCTGCGGCTGTCTTTTTTCGTGCTTGCTTACGAGGCGGAGGAGAAGGACTACGACGCGCCGGAGAAGCCGGGGCGGCGGCGGGTCTCTTCCGCCCATGCTGGCGAGGCGGAGAAGGAGGAGGCTGCTGGATGCTCGGGCGCGCCGGCGCAGGCGGAGAAGGAGGCAGAGTGCCGCCACGCGCCGGAGAAGGAGGCCGACTGCCCTGATCGTCACTTGCCGGAGGAGGAGGCGGTGGAGGAGGCGGAGTGCCCTGACTCGCCGGAGGAGGAGGAGGAGGCATCCAGTTCGGAAGGTTGATGAGCTCCTTCCGCCATAGGAATGGAGTCTTCAGAGCAGAACCCAGCCGAGTCTCCCCTTCACCGGTAGGGTGGTCCAGCCGGAGGTCCTTAAATCCCTCCGTTATTTCGTCCACCATCACCGTAGCATATCCTTCTGGAATCAGACGACAGTGAAAAGTTGCGCCGGGTTCAGAAGGTCGAACTTGGCCGACAGCCGCCTTGACTTTTAAGTTCTGCCACTGCGCCATAAGGTGGCAATTTTGAGACTCCGTGATAAAATCCACAGGGTAGCTAGCAGGAGCCGTCAAGACATGCTCCGGCTGAAGCAGCTCGGTGGAAGCCACGCTGCTTCTCCGCTGAGATGGCGGGGTAGCTTCGGGGGAAGCTTCGACAGGTCGTTTGCTGCGATCTGCTTCTTCTCGTTCCTCTAGCCCTTGTACCCTTGCGTGCAGTGCCTACAGTTGGCTATGCTCCACTTTCTTCCTCCTCTCCTTGTTTTTGTAACCCCCTGCGTCCGGAAAACCAACCTTCCACGGAATGGAGTCTGGCGTGCCTCGTGTCCGTCCAGGGTGGTCAGGATTCCCGAGGGCCATTGTGAGCTCATCATTCTCCCTGTCTGGAACGAACGTCCCTTGCTGCGCTACATTGATATAGTGCCGAAGCCTCTTGACTAGTATTTTCAATTGCTCGTCCGTCCAACGACACTTCCCTGATACAGGGTCCAAGGTTCCGCCAGCCCCGAAGAACCAAGTCTGGCAACAGTCTGGCCAGTTCTTATCTCTGGTTCGATCTGTTTATCAAGCAGATCATTCTCAGCCTTGGCCCACTTAGACCGGGCTTTGAGGTAGCCACCTAACCCCGTGCGATGGTGAAACTTCTTCTTCATAGCATTTTGCTTGTTTGTCACCGACATCTTCTTACTCTTTTACGATGTCTTGTGGGCCACAAATGCGGGCCAGTGATCTCTGATCTTCTCATATTTGCCGATGAATTCCGGTGTCTCTTCTTTGTCGACAAACTTTTTCAGATCTTTCGTCCACCTCCTGAATAGGCCTGCCATCTTCTTAAGAGCAAAAGACTTGATTAGTTGCTCTATAACTGGCTTCTCCGGATCCTCCTCTGGCGGTAGGGTGAAATTTGCCTTCAGCTCAGTCCAAAGATCATCTTTCTGCATATCATTGACATAAGACACCTCAGGGTCTTCGTTCTTAGGCTTATACCATTGGTGGATGTTGATCGGGATCCTGCCCCTAACAAGAACCCCGCACTGAGCAGCAAATGCGTTCTTTTTCCGGATGGGTTCAATCGGTTCGCCGTCGCGCACGATTGCTGTGATCTCAAACCTTTCATCCGAGCTCAACTTTTTCTTCGGGCCTCGTCTCCTTTCCTAAGTTGCGCTCGATCTAGAGGCTAGAAAAAAAGAAGAAAGACGAGAGTTAATTAATATGTGTACATATACCAAAACAATGAATGCATCAATTAGCTAGTTAGCACAGGCTTAACTAATATAAATACCTGGCCAGACTCGGTTCGGTCACCGGAGCCGTCATCAGGTCTCCTTCTTGCACCGTCATTGGGTCACCGGAGCCGTCCTCACGGTCTCCTTCTTGCACCGTCATTGGGTCACCAGAGCCATCATAATCATAGCTTGCTTCTTCACCCTGTCCTTCCAGACCATCGGTGTCGTTCAGAAACAAGAAGACGGCATCACTTCCATGTGCGATTATGTCCCCCAACAACGCTTCTTGTGCTTCGTCTCGGTGTCAGGACCCCGATCCTAAGTCACACCGATCTAGCATGTAACACATCATATCACTTTGCGGCCTCACGCACGGTATTCCCACGGGTGTCGCCTTACCATGGCCGGGACCGTTTGCGTCTTTTGGCTCACGTATATGATAGTGTCGCTAGCATCCACATGACAGAGAACCCGGGCCGACATGGCTAGTCGTGAACCCAAAGCGGCGCTAACCTATGGGGACAGGCATACATGAATCACATCGAGCATGTCGGTCATCAACGTATGTATTCGGGCTGTAGCACTGGGCTAACAGGACTCCGGTATCCCGGGCTGTAGCAGGCTAGGCAGGACTCCGAATACCACCGCGTGACATTTCCCCGAAGGGACAGACATAGGAACGAAGTGAGACACATGCCGGCCAGTCAAGTGTCCAAGCAGTAGTGCTGGGCTAGCAGGACTCCGGTGAACCGGGCTGTAGCGGACTACTATCGCTCAGAGGCACGAGACTACATTTCCCCATATGAGAGGCTGCCAAGGATAAACAACTAGGTTGTCGGATCCCACGCATACCAAGCATTTCAAACATACACACAATATGCTCAATATGTGTAGATACAACATGGCATCACAACATAACTCTACGACTCAGATATTATTCATTAGGCTCCGAAGAGCGAGATAATACAAACCTGCGCCCCATGACCCAACCCTCAGAGCAAACAAGTCAAAGCACAAGCGGAAGCTAATCAGGTCTGAGTACAGACAACTATAAATGAAAAAGGCTGAGAAGCCTGACTAGCTACCAGATCCTGCCGAGGCACAAGATCGTAGCTGAGGTAACAAGCTAAACGTCGAAGTCCACGTGGAACTACTAGCGAGACTGACGTCTCTCTGCAAAACATAAAATAGGCAAAGGTGAGTACAATTGTACTCAGCAAGACTTACATCAGAACTAACTACATATGCATCATTATCAAAAGGGGGTGGTGGAGTTTGACTGCAGCAAGCCAGCTTTGACTCGGTGGCTATCCTGAACTACGAGTGCAAGTAACTCTTTTGAGGTGGCGCACACGAGTCCACAGATCCACCATGGCAATACACCACTATGGACCCGCTCCCGTCTCCCTACGAGAACGCCATCCATAGCACTCACGCTTATCTTGCGCATTTTAGAGTATCCACTTTCACTTATCTATGAACTGATATAGGCAACCCAGAAGTCCTTTTCCGCGGACACGGCTATTCGAATAGATCATATTAAACCCTGCAGGGGTGTACTTCTTCACACACGCTCTCACCACTTACCGCCGTTTACACGACATGTACTCGGCAACCTTCAAGCGGAAGCCCAACGTGGGTGTCGGCCACGGCCTACCTAAACACTCAAGTCCCTAGTCCAGGTTTATCGCCTATTCGGGTTCCATCCGCAGGGAGTCCGGCCGAGGTTTCCCATACAGCCCCGAACGATGTGTGCAGGGTTCCCGAGATACCAAACGGGCACTCAGTACACCGGGCCACGGTGCCTAGCGCAACACAACCCACCCCTAAGGTCAGCGTTGCGTGCGGCCCCCAGCATGCTACAAACACCAGAAACTACTTGCAACTCCCGGACTGAGGACAAGGGTGGTCAAGAAGCCGAGAGGGTCCATTGGTTTCGGGCCCAATGCGTGGTAGTAACTGTATCATGGATCACAAACACAGAACTCAGTTCCTGAGGACGGCTGCAATGAGACAACCCACCATGTACTCCTACATGGCCTCTCACCGCTCCCTTTACCAAATCGTGTTCACACACTTAGCTCACACACAATAGGACATGTTCATAACAATTCCAATTCATTCCCGATGAATCAGACCCGACTCAACTCTAAGCAGTAGCAGGCATGACAAACAAACATAAATGAGTAGGCACAACATGGCTCAAACAATTCCTACTCATGCTAGTGGGTTTCATCTAATTACTGTGGAATGACAGGTCATGCAAAGGATCAAGGGGTTCAGCTACCGCAGCAAGTAACACATGAGTCGTTGTTGTCCTAATGCAGTAAAATAGAGCAGGAGCGAGAGAGTGGGATTGTATCGGAATGAACAAGGGGGTTTTGCTTGCCTGCCACTTCTGAAGATAATATAGTTCTTCATCGGTGTCATCGAACTCATCGTCGGTACATCGTCTACCAGGAGGGGACAATTACCGGCAACTGAGAAAGAACGCAATCAATGCAATGCACATATATGATGCATGATCATGTTAAGGAACTGAATTTACCTAGTGCAATAATAATCCAAGTTAATTGAAGTGGAATTCAAACAAGGTTGAACTCCAACTCCAAATGCTATTTCATAAATTACCCTAATCATGATTCATCCTATTCAGTGAGGTTAACTTGTTCAAGCATGCATGAAAGTGCCATAAACAGATTCTTCATATTTTTCTGATCATTTTTCATATATAAATTATTTCCCTCCGAGATACGGCTGAATTTCTATGATTTATTAAAGTTTAGAGTATTTTCTGGAATTTTCCTGAATTAAATTAAATCTAGAAAAGGAATATTGCGCCAGGATGACATCGGGGTGACATCAGCAGGTCAAAGGCGCCGGGTCCAGGTCAAACCTGACGCGTGGGACCCGCACGTCAGTGACACAGTTATATAATGGGATTAATTAATTTTAACTAATCAAATTAGCAGGCCCTGGGCCCACTGTTAGTGTTAGCAGGGGGGTTAGTTAGTCCTAACTAAACTAGTCAAGGCGCGGGGCCCACATGTCAGACGACCCGGGGTGGTCAAACCCCCGGTCAAAAGGGTCATCGCCACCGGCGGCTTGACGCCGGCGACGTCGAACGCGGCGGAGCGCCGCGGGGTTGCTCCTCCGGTGGCTAAAAGCGCGGCGGAGGGCCCCAGGGGGGAGCCCTTCCTCCTGCGCATCCAACAGAGGCCACAGGGGGGCGCGGGGTCGCCGGAGTTGGCGACGGCGTTGAGCCGGCGGCTGCCGAAACCACGGCACGACGCAAACGTCGCTGCGGTGCACGGGGAGGCCAACCGAGGGCCTCTACGGCTTCCCAGGGACCCAGGGAACATGCCGGAGCTACGGGGACGAGCAGAGAAGCTCGGGAGCGCGAGGCTCGCCGGCCATGGCGATGGCCGGATTCGGGTGCTAGCGGGGCGGTGGCTACAGGGCGCGCGCGAGAGGTAGAGATGAGGGGAAACGACGGCGAGCTCACAGGGAGGTCGAAGGCAAGCTCACCGGCTCGGGGGAGGCCGGATGACGTCGAATTCGTCGATGGAGTCCGGCGGCCGTGCTCGGGGGAAGACGACTCGGGGCGGCGATGTAGGGCCTCTCCGGTCGCGCGTGACGGCGGGGAGATTCAGGGTGGCGAGGCGGGGCTCGGGGGCATGTCGGGGAGGAGAGAGGGTGGCGGTGGCCGCGAGTATGGCGAACGGCGGCGACGGTTGCGTTCGGTGGCGTCGTGGGGAGAGAGAGCAGGGGAGGGAGATGGTCCAGGGAGAGCGGAGAGGACGAGGGGGTCGGGGGGGGGTGTGCGTGGCATCGCAAGGAGGTCGGGGAGGGCCAGGCAGGCTGGAAGGGAGGAGGTGGCGAGCTCGGCGCGTCGCCGTGTCCCTCCTCTGCCTACTGGCAGAGGTAGGCGACGAGCGGTGAGGCGCTGGTGGGCTGGGCCACCAGCTGGGCCAGCGAGGGGAGAGGGGGGGAAGGCTGGGCCGGTTGGGCTGAGAGGTAAGCCAGGTACAGTTCTCTCCTCTCTTTTATTATTTCTGTTTTTTCTATTTTGTTCTGTTTTGTTTTAGTTTAGTAAAATACTAAACCATTTAAATAAATCCTGAAAATAATTATGGGCATTAACTGAATTATTACAGAGGCCCTTAACTATTTTCCAGAATTGTTGGAGCATTTAAAAATATTAATAGTATTTAAATGCCCCAATTCAAATACAATATGGTTTATTCAAAAATCCAAAAATGCCTTGGAAAAATATCCATCACCTCTGGATATGGTTTTCACCTTTTTCCATTAATCATGAACATTTTTGCAAACCACTTTGGGTTTTTGAAAATATTTTTGAATTTAAACCTATTTGNGTTTATTCAAAAATCCAAAAATGCCTTGGAAAAATATCCATCACCTCTGGATATGGTTTTCACCTTTTTCCATTAATCATGAACATTTTTGCAAACCACTTTGGGTTTTTGAAAATATTTTTGAATTTAAACCTATTTGAATTGCTTTAGTGCTAGGGCTTGATCATCCCCATTTCAAATTTCATGGAAATTAAACATGATGCATGGATGCAATGCTACTAGCTACAAACAAGCTCTAGGGTTGATCTGGGGCTGTGACAGCTCACCCCCACTAAGCAAGAATCTCGCCCCGAGATTCAAGACGTGAGGCAAGAGGAAAAAGGGAAGTCACAGACTATCACAATCTTCATGATCCATTTGCCCTTCTCGAAAATGTTGATTCATTCCATCATCTTGGTCTTGACGTCTTCGAGATCTTCACCCGACACGGCAACAAAAGAAGGGGAGAAACCCTAAATGATTCGATCTTCACGAAGATCAAGTAAACATGATCAACTCACGGACTGAGATGGTGACATATCTCGAGTTGAGACACAAAATACATCGAGGGGGATGGAAGAACAACAACGGGGTTTGATTGGTGGCAACAATTCCACGCTTAGGGAGATGGTGGATGGTGTCAAGGTGGCGAGGAAGTATTTATCATGATCCCGTAACGGGACACCTCGAGAAAGGTGGCGCAAGGAACTATTCCCTTAAGTGGTAAAAAGAATTACTTTTGATCCATAGATCATTGGAACTCTTTATACCAGCCTAACGCAATTCACAACGATCGTTTGACGGAGTGCAAAGGAATAGTACACCCGGACTAGAATGGATGATGTGGACTACCTTGTTGAAGACAACGTAATGGATGTTTTTTGCTTATCACCGGAGGAGGAGGGGACCCATGGTGGGACCACTTTTGAGGATGACCCTGAATAAGAGTTACTAAGGAGGCAGTCTATAGCGAGATAGCACAAGGACGGTGCAAGCTGGGAACGAAATGCAACTGTTGGAATGTTCCAACCATCATATCTGCCTGAGATTCAGATCCGATTGGTGATGGGATACTTCAGACTCAGCATGTCTAAAACGGAAAGGTTGCAACACAGACCGACGAGATGACGTTGCGAGATTCTCGGGATATGAACTACGATGGCAAGCTCCAAAACATGAGCGTGTTCTGCTACTAACCCATGAACCCGCTGTCCAAGACAAGCATGACCACGTAGTAGTCTTATGATAAAAATACTACCGAGTTCAGGTTGGGAACCATCATCGAGGATAACGAAGTCTTGTGCATGACCATGGATTAGATCCCAAGCATAGACTTCTTTTCCTTGAACAAGTCAATCAGTGGCTTGGTGTGCTATGGAATTCATATGAAATGAAGATGATCAGTCTATCATGCCATAGAATACTTCGCACGTGCATGACTGGCTTGGGATGGTACCATAGGGAACAAACAAACCTTTCTCAAGTTCATGGCGGCAACTTACATCAGATGCACATGAACTAGAGAAAGTCACTACTTTCATCCAAACATATGCTTCATGAACGAAACACGAAGAAATGCTTACACAAGTTTCCAATACTAGGTTGATG
>LR880971.1:92722141-92734471 GCA_904067115.1 Aegilops sharonensis | reverse complement strand
AATCTTGATCTCTAGCCTTCCCCAAGTTGCTTTCCACTCAAATCATCTTTCTACCAAATCCAATCCTATGAGAGAGAGCTGAGTGTTGGGGAGACTATCATTTGAAGCACAAGAGCAAGGAGTTCATCATCAACACACCATCCATTACCTTTTGGAGAGTGGTGTCTCCTAGATTGGTTAGGTGTCACTTGGGAGCCTCCTTCAAGATTGTGGAGTTGAACCAAGGAGTTTTGTACGGGCAAGGAGATTGCCTACTTCGTGAAGATCTACCCTAGTGAGGCAAGTCCTTCGTGGGTGATGGCCATGGTGGGGTAGACAAGGTTGCTTCTTCGTGGAACCTTCGTGGGTGGAGCCCTCCGTGGACTCGCGCAACCGTTACCCTTCGTGGGTTGAAGTCTCCATCAACGTGGATGTACGATAGCACCACCTATCGGAACCACGAATAAAAAATCTCCGTGTCTACATTGCGTTTGCTCCCTCCAAACTCCTCCCTTTACCTTCATATGCAATTGTTTTACATTCCGCTGCTATACTCTTAGAATTGCATGTGTAGGTTGATTACTTGATTTGTGCTAAGTTTCTAAAATCTGCCAAGACTTAAAATTGGGAAAAGGCTAGATTTTTATTTGGTCAAGTAGTCTAATCACCCCCCCTCTAGACATACTTTCGATCCTACAATTGGTATCAGAGCTTTGGTCTCCATTTGATTTGATTTCCATAGCTTTTGGTGATCATAGCCTTGGTTTCACAACCTAGGAGAGTACGGCGTCTAGCGAGGGAAATTACCACCGTAGAGGTCCTTACTTTGATGGTACTAATTTTGCTAGTTGGAAGCATAAGATGAAAATGCATATTCTTGGACATAACCCCATCATTTGGCCTATTGTGTATTGGCTTGCAAGGTGAATTCTTTGATGGGAGAGAACCAAACCGTGAAGCTACCGCGGAAGAATTGAAGATGCTGCAATACAACGCTCAAGCTTGTGATATCCTCTTCAACGGATTGTGCCCCGAAGAGTTCAACAAAATCAGCCGTCTTGAGAATGCAAAGGAAATTTAGGATACTTTGATTGACATGCAAGAAGGTACCGACTAGAATCCAAATTGGATGTGCTTCAAAGTCAACTTGACAAGTTCAAAATGAAGGATGGTGAAGGTGTCGCTGAAATGTACTCTAGGCTTGCTCTCATCACAAATGAGATTGTCGGCTTAGGAAGTGAAGAGATGACCAATAGATTCATCATCAAGAAGATCCTAAGGCCTTGGATGGAAAATATGATACCATGTGCACATTGATCCAAATGATGCCCAACTACAAAGATCTCAAGCCAACGAAAGTCATTGAAAGAATTGTTGCTCATGAGATGTCACTCAAGGATAAGAAAGAGCTTCACAACAAGTCAAGCGGTGCTTACAAAGCCTATGTGATGCTCCCACATCATCAAGTGAGAAACAAACCTTCAACGAAGAATTGAGCCTAATGGTGAAGAACTTCAACAAGTTCTACAAGAGTAGAAGCAAGGAAAGAAGTTCCAAGTCAAGGTCTGACAATGACAAAAGATCCTCTAGTCGTGAATGAAATTTCTATAATTGTGGAAGACCTGGACACTACTCCAATGAGTGTACGACTCCCTACAAAAGAAGAGAAGATTGATTCTCCCAAAAGAAGTAGAAGAGATGAATCACCACCAAGAGAGAGAAGGAGTAGAGATGATCGTTATGAACGAAAGACCCTCTCGGAGAAGCAAGGATTCAGAAAGGAAGGAGAAATCATCAAATAGCTACACAAAAAGAAGACATCAAGATCATCTTGGTGAATGGGTATCCGGCTCCGAATCCGAGCATCACTCCGACTCCGAATATACTCAAGATGAAGGTGTTGCCGGTCTAGCACTTGTGTCAACCAACTCCTACGACATTTTTGACTCACAAAATGAAGGAATTGGAAGATGCTTCACGCCAAGGGTCCAAAGGACATACGTATCTGAATATTGCAGACCCGTTGACTAAGCCTCTCTCACAAGAAAAACATGATCATCACCAAGACTCAATGGGTGTTAGAATCATTACTATGTAATTTAGATTATTGACTCTAGTGCAAGTGGGAGACTGATGGAAATATGCCCTAGAGGCAATAATAAAGTTGTTATTTATATTTCCTTATATCATGATAAATGTTTATTATTCATGCTAGAATTTTATTAACGAGAAACTTAGTACATGTGTGAATACATAGACAAACAGAGTGTCCCTAGTATGCCTCTACTTGACTAGCTCGTTAATCAAAGATGGTTAAGTTTCCTAGCCATAGACATTTGTTGTCATTTGATGAACAGGATCACATCATTAGAGAATGATGTGATTGACAAGACCCATCCGTTAGCTTAGCTCTATGATCGTTTATTTTGTTGCTATTGCTTTCTTCATGACTTATACATGTTCCTATGACTATGAGATTATGCAACTCCCGAATACTGGAGGAACACTTAGTGTGCTATCAAACGTCACAACGTAACTGGGTGATTATAAAGATGCTCTACAGGTGTCTCTGATGGTGTTTGTTGAGTTGGCATAGATCAAGATTAGGATTTGTCACTTCGTGTATCGGAGATGTATCTCTGGGCCCTCTCGGTAATGATCATCACTATAAGCCTTGCAAGCAATGTGACTAATGAGTTAGTTGCGGGATGATGCATTACGGAATGAGTAAAAGAGACTTGCCAGTAATGAGATTGAACTAGCTATGTGGATACCGACGATCGAATCTCGGGCAAGTAACATACCGATGACAAAGGGAACAACCTATGTTGTTTTGCGGTTTTACCGATAAAGATCTTCGTAGAATATGGAGGAGCCAATATGAGCATCTTGGTTCTGCTATTGGTTATTGACCGGAGATGTGTCTCGGTCATGTCTACATAGTTCTCAAACCATAGCTAACACCTCTTGATTGGCGTAAGGCTACCAGGATAATCACTTTGGGGCTTGGTCGTATTCGAACCATAGCTAACACCTCTTGATTGGCGTAAGGCCACCAGGATAATCACTTGGGTGCTTGGTCGTATTCGAACCATAGCTAACACCTATTGATTGGTGTAAAGGCCACCAAGATAATCACTTGGGGGCTTGGTCGTATTCGAACCATAGCTAACACCTCTTGATTGGCGTAAGGCCACCAGGATAATCACTTGGGGCTTGGTCGTATTCGATTCATAGCTAACACCTCTTGATTGGCGTAAGGCCACCAGGATGATCACTTGGGGGCTTTGGTCGTATTCGAACCAAAGCTTATACCCTCTTGATCGGCATAAGGCCACCAGGATGATCATTTGGGAGGTTTTGGTCGTATCCGAATCATAGCTTAAACCCTCTTGATCGATGCAATACCACAATTAGGATTACTTAAATCCTCTTGATTTTTAGGTTTATTTTGATGAAGTTTATAATGCTTTATGAATATAATTTATCTATGTTTATTAACTCGGCCTGGCCTTTGACTATAAGTCACCAGTAAGAGGTAAACTAATATCCGGTGTTTATTGATCCGGCCTGGTTCCGTTCATAAACCGGCAAACAGATGATAATTGCCAGTATTCAAGTTTTGGGTTATGACCCTTATTATGCTGGCTTGCTAAACCAGCACTGTGATAAAATATCACATGTATGGTATATCTTAACTTATATATGGTTATTTTTAGGCCCAACAATGGTTATAAACTTTGTTATTGGGCATGATAACCCATCTAGCGGTAAACTGCCAGGACATTTTTTTATTATATGCAGGAGCAGATTCCACATTACTAAGTATCATAAGCAGACATAGCATATATTCATGTGGAGGATTAACAGTGTCATGCAAAGTAAATATGCACGATGGCATAGAAGACCAAGCGTTTAAACTAGCCTATTACAAGGCGTTTTGATTCCCAAAAGAATAATTGTTTCCAACAAGTCTTGCAGAAATGCAGAAGCTAAACCGGCCCCCGGTTTATGAATCTTCACCGGGTTGGCTTGAAGGTTGTGGATCATCCTGCACCGGTTCATCCTCCTCCTCTCCACCGAGTGGCTAGAAGTTAATGGTTGCCCAATCGATCCCAATTAGGGCATTGAATACAGCTTCATCACTTATAATTGTGGAGGGGTCAATATCAGGGGCATAGGTATGCTTACGGATTGGCGGGATAAGATTTTGCGCATCATAAGTTGGCGCATTAACCCATTTGTTGTCGGCATCATAAATCGACTGATAGTGTGAAAGATCAGTTTCTTCAGCCAATTTGCTAGCCAATGGACGCATTTCCCTCGTTATGGCTCTGAGGTCGTCATTATCAAAGTCTGACCTGTCCTCCTTTATGCTTGGATAGCCGTTTCCAATATCGGCCGGACCAAGGTCAGGTATCCACGCTTTGGCCCGAGTTAATGCAGTAAGAGAACCTGCCCTGGCAGCCGATTTCTTCAATTCTTCAAACCGGGTAGGTATCATTGACAGCCTTTCCAACGTCTCCTTGATTAAGGTTGGGGGCGGCTTGTTATGAGAGGCGGTACAGATGATCCGTTGTGCGCTGGTATATAATTGGTCTATAAGAGTATAGGCAGCCTTTAATTTCTTCTGCATGTCGGAGCCAAGATGAGTTATGAAAGATCCTGCATCATTACAAACATCGATAAACCGGCAGTTTATGGGATAATACATGTTAAAAGCTTATGAAAAGGATATTTACCAAACACAGCAGTGGTCATGGCATTTATTTGTCGTTTCAAGCCAGTCAGCTCTTCTGCTACCGGATTAAGGGCCGCTTCCGCGTCCTCAGCCCTCTTTTGCAGCGTTGCTTTCTCTGTGTCCCAGCCTGCCCGCTCACTCTTGAAGCTTTCCTTCAGTTTTTCCATGGCTGTTAAAGCACTGGTCAGCTACTCTTTAGCCTTGGAAGTTTCTGCTTGCTGGGACTTAATATTTTCTTGAAGGTCGGTGATTTGGGATTCTTTCTTGCTAAGATCAGCCTGCAAGCAATGTTCAATTTATGAGTTGGTAGTATATATTTGAAGTCCCGAGCACATAAAAAATTATACACTTGGCACTTGGGGGCTAATGCCTATTTGCTTCTTGTCAAAAAGCTTTTACAAGTCCCTAGCTCAATACAAGTATTATTCTTGGCACTTGGGGGCTAATGCATATTTTCTCAAGTTAACACTATGGATTTTCCTCCATCAAACAGCTTGGTGGTCAATTGGTTTACAAAGATGTTCAACAAGAAGTTTTGCGCCTTGTAGGATAGAAGTCCCGGTTCATCTTGAATAGATAAACCGGCCCTTGGGGGCTACACAGGCAAAGTTTAAGTATTACAAAGTCCCGGTTTATATTGGTATTATAAACTGGCCCTTGGGGGCTATTGGACTTGATATTATAAATTGGATATAAGGGAGGAATAATTATGCAGCGTTAACAGTATTTACCTCATATCGCTCCTTCATCGTGTTCACTAAACCGGCTTCATAGTCGCGGCTTGTGTTCAGGCGGTTTCAAAACCCAGAATGGATATCTTGGGCGCTGAGGTGGGCATAGCTTGCCAAATCCGTTTTCCATTTACCCTTGTCCATAGCAGCAAATTCTTCCTTGGCACTATGTTTTGACAAAGCGATAGGGTTGCCAGGGGTGGTGTAGCAAAAGCCAGTAACTACAACATCATCCATTTTGTCATCAACAGCTTTGACTGGGCTTGGCGGTTTATCAGCAACTTTGACTGGGCTTGTCGGTTTATCAGCATGGCCCGTTGGATCAACTTCCATTTGTTCAACAAAAAATTCAAGATCTTGCGGTGGCGGATCATCAAGAATAGCGTCATCATTTGGTTCCACTGGTTCTGGAGTTTTCTCCGGTTCAGTGACCGTATTGTCATCAGCCGGTTTATTCAACTTGGCCTTTTTGCTGGGTCTGGCTTTGGCTCTGAAAGGAATGAACATAAAGGTTAGTTTAGTATGCTCACCCTGGAACAGTTTTAAGGGGTGGAAGCTGTGTCCCTGTTGACTCGCCAGAAGATGAATCAGATGTTCCTTGATAGTTTGAATCATACGGATTAAGAGGTTGTCGGAAATAACCTGCCTTGGGATAAGATTTGTTAGGAATAGGTGAAACCTCTGGGCGGCATTTACGAACCGGCGCGTTCGGTAAACCGGACGAAGTAACCACCTGGCCACTGTGCCTGGTTGTGCGGCGAGCTTCGTGTTGCTGTTTCTTCAAAACAAAGTTTGGATCCAAATAAGCTAGAGGGTGTGAAAATCTTACTTTCCGGTTTGCTTGACGGGTTTTCTGTGTTGGCAGAGGATCTGAACCGGAGGAAAGAATAATTACCTCTACATAATCAGCCTGGCTAGCCTCAGCGTCATCCTGATAATGGTCATTGTCAAGGAGGTGTATGAAAAAGGAATCAAGATAATCAAGTTCTACCTGTGATTCCGGGTTATCAAGATCATCATCGATGTTCAACTCGGTGGACTCGGCGGTTTTCTTCTTGGAAGGTTTTTTGGTGACCTTTGTCTTGGGGCGAGGCGTCTTGGCCAGTTTATCCTGAGGTTTCTTCTTCCATAATGGATCATCAGCCTGTTAAAGATTGACAAAGGTTATAAGGAAGTGTTAAGAAGATCGGATTAAAATAGAAGTTATGCAATTCATACAGCTGGCGATTTATTGGAAACACAGAAAGGACTAAGCCCTGTTTTGCTGCAATCAGCTACCGTTTCATCCAGCATCTTCTTAACAGCTTCAGTAATTTCAGCGTCAGTCAGCTGAATATTAATGTGCCGTTGAGGTTCTTTTACGTCCCCTGTGTATTCACACATTAAACCGGGGCGACGACTTAGAGGCAAGATACTCCAAGAGACCCAGCAACGGACAAAGTCGATGCCTGCTAAACTATTCGCCACAAAGGCTCAGAGCTTCGAAAGCTGTGGTGCATAATTGGCTCGTTCCTTTGCGCCGAGTCGTTGGGGAAATGGATGTGTATTGGTAAGCCGGTGAGCACGATAACCCAGCAGAGGATTCTCGTCAGCTGGAGACGTATCTCGGCAATAGAACCAAGTCTGATTCCAGTCTTTGGGGTGACTATGATGCTTGGCGTGAGGGAAGCTGACATCTTTCCTTTTCTGAATTGAAACCCCGCAAAGTTTAGTATTGGGTCCATCCGTAAATTTAGTACGGCGGTTTAAATAGAAGAAGTCTCTGAATAGTTCAATGGTGGGTTCTTCTTGCAGATAAGCCTCACAGAACACTTGAAAAATGCAAATATTGGACACGGAGTTAGGTGCAATATCTTGAGGGTGGAGTTGGAAGCTATGAAGCACATCACGGAAAATTTTTGATCCGGGAGGGATAAACCCTCGACTCAGATGATCAACGAACACAATAACTTCTCCAACCTTGGGCTCAGGAGGATTTTCTGGGCCAGGCACTCTCCAGTGAATGACTTCCTTTTTCGCTAAGGCGCCGGTTGCGACGCACCCATTCAGTTGTTCTTTCGTAACCCGGGAGGGAACCCAGTTGCAAGCATAAAAAGACTTGGCCATTTATTCGGCAACCTGAAGGAAGGTTTGTGCCGGTTTAAGATTCATGATTGACAAGAATAAAGCGTCGAAAGTTAAGAGATAGGAAGTGTAAAAGCATGCATAATTGTTAAACCGGAGGTTGATGCTATCAGAATTACAGCGATGAGAAACTGGCGGTTTAAGAGGGGACTAATGGTACCTGGCAGGTTATTATTTTCTAAAGCTAAACCTCCTATGCAGATATTGAGCATACAGATCTGAATTTGGAAAATGGTTAAGGGCTGAAAAACAGGTTTCACAGAATCATATGGAAATCTGGATCTACCACGTATCAGAAAATGAAAAAATATTCAGGTCTAAAATTCTGGTACTTGAACAGTTGAAGGATCCAGATTGGTTTTTTCTACTTAAAGGAGATACTTTGATGATGGAGGAATTATGGCTATGGCCGCACGGGATAAATATCAGGTTTGAATCAAATGCCCATGCTACCGTGAAGAACTGATGATGAACAGTGGTGAACTTCCATGAGTTCGTCCGAAACCCTAATGAGATCTATGGAAGAGAAAAGAAGAAGATCTTACTGAGATTGTTGAACGACGGAGGTGCGTGAGAGATATCTGATCCAAATCAGGTTGATGCAGCGGCCAAGTTGAAGCATAGGGGAAGCTCGACGCCGGCGGTTGAGCTCGAGCGCTTGGTCGACGCAAGGAAGAAGACGAAGCGAAGAGGCATGGGAAAAAAATGAAAGAGACCCTCGGCCCTATTTATAAGGCGAATGGATAAGAGGAAAGTGTGGGAATCGAGGAGGTAAAAAAGAGGATCTGTAGGCATGCGGATGCCTCGATCTTCGGAGATTCATTAAAGAAAAGGAGATGCATTAAAGGATTTTAGCTATATTTAAAGTTAATTGCAGATGACGTCACGACGGATTATCATAACCTTGGAAGATGATGTCACAACGAATTACAAGGATTTCGTGAAGGTATTGAAGAGGGAATTTTTCCAAGAGTTGAAGATTGACATGAACAAGTTCAAATCAACCTGGGGCCTATTGTTGGGAATATAACTATTGAGTATAAACCGCCCAGGAGGGGCTGGATTATACTCATAGTAAGTTATTCATATTGAAGCCCACGAAGACAAGGAGTATGGCGCTTTACGGAGGAGATTTACCAAGAAGGCCCAAGGCCCAAAGGCGGATTAGGGCCCGTACAAGTATACCGCCGTATGATATATGACTTGTGTTGTAAGATAGGAAAGAGTAGAAACCGAGTTGGACACATTTATGAGCCGGCCGGGATTCTGTGAACCACCAGGCGTCAACCTGAGTATATAAAGGGATGACCCGACGGCGGTTTAGGGACAAGAAACAACAAATCGAGAATCAGGTCAAGCGTATTCGCTCTCTGATCATCGAAACCCTAAAAATACCACCTCAAACTGGATTAGGCTTTTACGGTCACCGCAAGGGGCCGAACCAGTATAAACTCCTCGCGTCCTTTGTCCCGATTAACCCATTTAAGCTAACCCGTCGCGATGACTCCATGACTAAGTCCTCACACTAGGACATCTGCCGTGATAATTCCACGACACGTAGGGTCCGCATGCTTAACGTTCGATGATGATTTGTATTATGAGTTTGTGTGATTTGATGACCGAAGGTTGTTCGGAGTCCCGGCTGAGATCACAGACATGACGAGGAGTCCCAAAATGGTCGAGACATAAAGATTCAAATATTGTAAGGTTACATTCGGACACCGGAAGTGTTCCAGATAGTTTCGGGTAAAACCGGAGTGTCGGAGGGGTTACCAGAACGCCCCGGGGGAACTAATGGGCCACCATGGGCCTTATTGGAGAGAGAGGAGGGCAGCCAGGGCAGCCCCCCCTTGCAGTACGAATTGAACAAGGGAAGGGGGGGGGCCCTTTCCTACTCCCTCTCCCTCACCTTCCTTCCCCCTCTCTCCCTCTTGGTGGAATACTACTAGGACTTGGAGTCCTAGTAGGACTCCCCTCTCGGGCGCGCCCTAGGGGTCGGCCGGACCACCCCTCCTCCCTCCTTTATATAAGTGGGGTGGGGGCACCCTAGAACACACAAGTTGATCTTTTAGCCGTGTGCGGTGCCCCCTCCACAGAAGCACACCTTGGTCATATCGTCGTAGTGCTTAGGCGAAGCCCTGCGCCGGTAACTTCATCATCATCGTCGCCACGCCGTCGTGACGGAACTCTCCCTCGGCATCAATTGGATCAAGAGTACGAGGGACATCATCGAGCTGAACGTGTGCTGAACACGGAGGTGTCGTACGTTCGGTGCTGAGATCGGTCCGATTGTGAAGACGTACGACTACCTCAACCGCGTTGATAAAACGCTTCTGTTTTCGGTCTATTAGGGTACGTGGACACACTCTCCCCGCTCATTGCTATGCTTCTCCTAGATAGATCTTGCGTGATCGTAGGAATTTTTTTGAAATACTACGTTCGCCAACAACTACAAATACCTTTGATGTCCTTAGGACATGGCATTTTCTGAATAGCATCAACCTTAGCTTGGTCCACTTCAATGCCTCATTCAGAAATTTTATGACCCAACACAATGCCTTCATTAACCATAAAGTGAAACTTCTCCCAATTCAAGAAAAGATTTGTTTGTTCACATCTCTGCAAAACTCAATCAAGATTGCTTAAACAATCATCAAAAGACTTCCCATAAACAGAAAAGTCATCCATGAAAACCTCAACAATCTTTTCAAGGAAGTCAGAGAATATAGTAGTCATACATATTTGAAAGGTAGCAGGTGCATTACATAAAGCAAAAGGCATATGTCTATAAGCATAGGTTCCAAAGGGACAAGTAAAAGTGGTATTTACTTGATGAGGTTGAGAAACATGTATTTGTGAAAAGCCAGAATATCCATCAAGGAAGCAAAAGTGTGCGTGCTTAGATAATATTTCAAGAATTTGAACAATAAAAGGCAAAGGGTAATGATCTTTTCTAGTAGCTTCATTTAATTTTCTGAAATCAATTACCGTTCTATAGCCTGTAACAATTCTTTGTGGAATAAGTTAATTCTTATCATTAGGAACAACAGTTATACCTCCTTTCTTAGGGACACAATGAACAGGAATTACCCACCTACTATCAGCCATGGGATAAATTATACCTGCTTCCAGAAGTTTTAATATTTCCGTTCTTACCACCTCTTTCATCTTCGGATTTAACCAACGTTGGTGATCAACAACTGGTTTAGCATTAGGTTCCATATTAATTTTGGGGACAATTGCATTTTTACCCCTAGTTGGTTCCTACCCACGGGTTTTGCCCTTACTTTTTCCGCCGAGGTCCCTCGAATGCCCTTTGACCATTTGACCAAAACTTTGAAAATTCATAACTAATTCATATGAACTCAGAAAAATGCAAATGAGATATCAAAATGTTTAGATAAACATTACCTGTATGTGCATATCATTTGCATTCAGGATAAAAGCATCGTTTAAACTACCTAAGGTTATTAATGTTATTAACATTATTAAGAATAAAAAGGTATAAACAATATTGTTTTCATGAATAAAAATTACATGCAAATGTAGGTGATGTTTTCTGAACAACCTGATATCTTATTTGCATTTTTCTGAGTATGTATCAACTTGTTATGAAGTTTCTAAATAATGGTCAAAGTCGTTAGAACATTCATAACAAGATGATACGAACTCAGAAAAATGGAAATAAGGTATCAGGATGTTCAGAAAACATCACCTACATTTGGATGTAATTTTTATTCATGAAAAAATATTGTTTATACCTTTTTATTTTTAATAATGTTAATAACATTAATTATCTCAGGTAGTTTAAAGGGTGCTATTGTCCTGAATGCAAATGATATGCACATAAAGGTAATGTTTATCTAAACATTCTGATATCTTATTTGCATTTTTCTGAGTTCATATTAATTAGTTATGAATTTCAAAGTTTTGGTCAAGCGGTCAAAGGGCATTCGAGGGACCACGATTGAAAAAGTAAGGGCAAAACTAAGCAAGCTCGAAAAGTAAGGGCAAAACCCGTGGGTAGGAACCAACTAGGGGTAAAAATGCAATTGTCCCTTAATTTTGTGCTGACATAGAGTGGGACAAATGCCCTTTAAATCATCAAGAGTATATCCAATAGCAGCTCGGTGCTTCCTTAGAACTTTCTATAATCTTTCTTCTTCATGTACTGAAAGGTTAGCACTAATAATAACAGGATATATCTTCTTTTCATCAAGATAAGCATATTTCAAAGTGTCTGGCAATTTTTTAATACATACACAGGATCACCTTTAGGTGGAGGTGGACCTCCTAGAGTTCCAATAGGAAAATTATGTTTAAGCAGAGGACGTTGTTCAAAGAAAATCTTATCTATTTCATTTCTTTCATGCATATGTAAATCATTTTCATGGTCTAGCAAGTGTTGTTCTAAAGGATCGGTAGGTGGCACAACAATGGAAGCAAGACCAATTAATTCATCCTTACTAGGTAATTCTTTTTCATGATGATTTCTATTGAACTTGGAAAAATTAAACTCATGAGACTCATCACCAAAGCTAACACTAACAGTTTGTTTCTTGCAGTCTATCTTAGCAATAACTGTGCACAAGAAAGGTCTACCAAAGATAATGGGACAGAAGTCATCTTGTGGGGAACCAAGAACAAGAAAATCAGTAGGATATTTTATTTTCCCACACAAGACTTCAACATATCTAACAATCCCGCAAGGTGATATGGTGTCTCTATTGGCAAGTTTAATAGTAACATCTATGT
>LR880971.1:92696732-92722020 GCA_904067115.1 Aegilops sharonensis | reverse complement strand
TCATGAGACTCATCACCAAAGCTAACACTAACAGTTTGTTTCTTGCAGTCTATCTTAGCAATAACTGTGCACAAGAAAGGTCTACCAAAGATAATGGGACAGAAGTCATCTTGTGGGGAACCAAGAACAAGAAAATCAGTAGGATATTTTATTTTCCCACACAAGACTTCAACATATCTAACAATCCCGCAAGGTGATATGGTGTCTCTATTGGCAAGTTTAATAGTAACATCTATGTCTTCTATCTCTGCAGGTGCTAGGTCTTTCTTAATTTCTTGATATAAAGTGTAAGGAATAGCACTCGCACTAGCATCCATGTCACATAAACAATGATAACAGTGATCTCCTATTTTAACTGAAATTACAGGCAAGCCCACAACTGGTCTATGTTTATCCCTTTTATTGGGTTTAGCAATTCTAGCAGCTTCTGCACAGAAGTAAATAAAATGCTCATCTATATCTTCTTCTAAGACATCTTTAACCATAGCAACATTAGGTCCACCCTAATTTGTTCATCTGGTTTAGGTGTTCTAACATAGCTTTTGTTAACCACAGTTGAAACTTTAGCATGTTCCTTTATCCTAACAGGAAAAGGTGGTTTCTCAATATAAGCAGTAGGAACAACTAGATCAACATTATAGAGTATAGTTTCTTCTTTAACTGGTACTGGGTTTTTAATTTCATCTTTAATATATAGGTGGGTGATATTTGAACCACTTCTCTTTAGGGAGTTCAACATGAGTAGAAAATGATTCACAAAAGGAGGCTACTATCTCAGAGTCAAGTCCATATTTAGTGCTAAACTTTTGAAAAGCATCGGTATCCATAAAAGATTTAACATAATCATATTTAAGCTTTATACCTGACTCTTTACCTTCGTCGAGTTCCCAATCTTCAGAGTTGTGTTTAATTCTTTCCAAAAGATCCCACTGGAATTCAATAGTTTTCTTCATAAAAGAACCAGCACAAGAAGTATCCAGCATGGTTTGATCATTACGAGAAAGCCGAGCATAAAAGTTTTGGATAATAATTTCTCTTGAGAGCTCATTATTGGGGCAAGAATATAACATTGACTTAAGCCTCCTCCAAGCTAGAGCGATACCTTCTCCTTCACAAGGCCAAAAATTATATATGTAATTCCGATCACGATGAACTAGATGCATAGGATAATTTTTTTGGTGGAACTCCAATTTTAAACGATTCCAATTCCATGATCCATTATCATCGCATAGCCTATACCATGCCAATGCTTTTCCCTTCAAAGATAAAGGGAAAACCTTTTTCATCACCTCATCTCTGAGTAAACCTGCAAGCTTGAACAATCCACAAATTTGTTCTACATATATCAAGTGCATATCAAGATGTTCGGTTCCATCTCCTGGATAAGGATTAGCTAGTAGTTGTTCTATCATACCCGTAGGAATTTCATATTCAGTATTTTTAGTAAGTGTAGTAGGTTGAGGGGAAATTAATTGTGGTTCCGGACGAGGTGAAGATACCCCGAACAAACCCCCTCAAAGGATTGTTTTCCATAGTAGCAAGTGACAATAAATTTCAGCACACTATATAAATGTTTCCTTACCTAATTCCACTTAGCAAAGGCACTTCACTCCCCGGCAACGGCGCCAGAAAATATCCTTGATGACCCACAAGTATAGGGGATCAATTGTAGCTCTTTTAGATAAGTAAGAGTGTTGAACCCAACGAGGAGCAGAAGGAAATGACAAGTAGTTTTCAGTAAGGTGTCTGCAAGTGCTGAAATTGTAAGTAGCGAGTAGTTTGATAGCAAGATAATTTGTAACGAGCAAGTAACGGTAGTGGCAACAATGTCGGGGGAAACGACACCTACCAGATCACTGGGAATCCCTTTTTCTACGGTTGGCGGGCGCGGGGCTTTGCAAAGAGCGGGTCTAGAAGCCAGCACAAGGATCGTTTACCCAGGTTCGGGCCGCGAGGATGCGTAATACCCTAGTCCTGCTTTGGTGTATATTTGAATGTTCTTGAGCTCTTGAACTAGCTACGGCGCGTGCGTCATCCAAAAGATCTGAATCCTCTCCCAGTATGCCGCGGGCCTCCTTTTATAGACAAAGGGTCGGGCTGCCATAGTGGCACACAGGAGGTGGAAAGCTATACAGTGGTTGAGCTTATCACCTGTCATTACAGGAAAAGGTGCATTAAATGCGCTACTTAGGTGTCCACTTGCTTTATCGGGGGTGGTAACGAGGCCCGTTGAGGGAGTCCCGGACTAGGGGGTGTCCGGATAGCCGGACTATCATCATCGGCCGGACTCCAAGACTATGAAGATACAAGATTGAAGACTTCGTCCCGTGTCCGGATGGGACTTTCCTTGGCGTGGAAGGCAAGCTTGGCGATACGGATATGTAGATCTCCTACCTTTGTAACCGACTCAGTGTAACCCTAACCCTATTCGATGTCTATATAAACCGGAGGGTTTTAGTCCGTAGAAACAACAATCATACCATAGGCTAGCTTCTAGGGTTTAGCCTCTTTGATCTCATGGTAGATCCACTCTTGTAACACACATCATCAATATTAATCAAGCAGGACGTAGGGTTTTACCTCCATCAAGAGGGCCCGAACCAGGGTAAAACATCGTGTCCCTTGTCTCCTGTTACCATCCGCCTAGACGCATAGTTCGGGACCCCCTACCCGAGATCCGCCGGTTTTGACACCGACATTGGTGCTTTCATTGAGAGTTCCCCTGTGTCGTCACTGATAGGCCCGATGGCTCCTTTGATCATCAACAATGACGCTGTCCAGGGTGAGACTTTTTTCCCCAGACAGATCTTCGTGTTTGGCGGCTTTGCACTGCGGGCCCCTGGCCGTCAGGTCAGATTTGGAAGTTTAAACTATACGGCCGATATCCGCGGAGACTAGATCTTCGACGGATTCGAGCCGCAGCCAAGCGCGCCGCACTGTCTCGATGGGCATGATCTAGCTCTGTAGCCGAACAGTGCCCTGGAGGCCGCACCAGAATCCGCTCCGACCCTTAATCCGGAGCCGGATTCCCCGATCGAGGACAAGTGGTTGGACACCGCCTCGGGGGCTTTAATCTCTACGGCGATCGAGCCGAACTCCATCCCTGTCCTTTGCGAAGACCTCGACTCCAGGGTGCCGGACTCCTCTCCGGACTCCGAACCCTCCGCGCCCTTGCCAATCGAATCCGATTGGGCGCCCGTTATGGAGTTCACGGCCACGGACATCTTTCAGCACTCGCCCTTTGGCGACATCCTGAATTCACTACAGTCTCTCTCTTTATCCGGAGAGCCCTGGCCGGACTGCGGTCAGGACGGTTGTGATGCGGACGACGAAGAAATTCAAAGCCCACCCACCACCCACTTGGTAGCCGCTGTCGACGATCTAACTGACATGCTAGACTACGACTCACGAGACATCGACGGTATGGACGACGATGCCGGAGACGAACAAGAACCAGCGCCTACCGGGCACTAGAAAGCCACCTCATCATATGGAGCAGGAGGATGGAGACGCCAGCCCTCACGAGAGAGCGGCAGAAGAAGAGGTAGAGGATTATATGCCTCCCTCCGGAGACGAAGCAAGCCTCGACGACGATGAATTCGTCGTGCCGGAGGATCCCGTCGAACAAGAGCGTTTTAGACGCAGGCTTATAGCCACGGCGAACAGCCTCAAAAAAAGTAGCAACAGCTTAGAGCTGATCAGGATCTGCTAGCCGACAGATGGACTGAAGTCCTCGCGGCCGAAGAGCATGAGCTCGAACGCCCCTCCAAAAGCTACCCTAAACGCAAGCTGCTCCCCTGATTAGAGGAGGAGGCTTACGAACCCGCATCACCAGGAGACAATACGGCTGACCGACCACCCTGTGGTCGCGACAGAGAGGCCTCTAGGCCCTTCACTAAAACCGTACCCCGGCATCGCTCAAAAAGCACATGGCCACAGGGGAACGCTTCGGACCTGCGAGATATATTGGAGGACAAGGCAAGACAATCAAGATCGATCTATGGATTGCGTGGGCGCCCCACGGTACGTGACGACAACCGTCGCACCGTACACAGTAAGTCCGGCCGGGCCGAACAAAACAGACAAAGCTCTTTTGAGCTCCGTCGTGACATCGCCCAGTACAGAGGCGCCACACACCCACTATGCTTCATAGACGAAGTAATGGATCATAAAATCCCCGAAGGGTTTAAACCCGTCAATATTGAATCCTATGATGGCACAACAGACCCCGCGGTTTGGATGAAAGACTATCTCCTTCACATCCACATGGCCCGCGGTGACGATCTTCACGCCATCAAATACCTCCCCCTCAAGCTTAAAGGACCAGCCCGGCATTGGCTCAACATCTTGCCAGCAGAGTCAATTGGGAGCTGGGAGGACCTGGAAGCCGCATTCCTCGATAACTTCCAGGGCACTTATGTGCGACCACCAGACGCCGATGACCTAAGCTAGATAATTCAGCAGCCAGACGAATCGGCCAGACAATTCTGGACACAGTTCTTAACCAAGAAAAACCAAATTGTCGACTGTTCGGATGCGGAGGCCCTCGCGGCCTTCAAGCATAACATCCGCGACGAGTGGCTTGCCCGGCACCTAGGACCGGAAAAGCCGAAATCCATGGCAGCCCTCACATCACTCATGACCCACTTCTGTGCGGGTGAGGACAGCTGGCTAGCACGCAGCAACAACCTCAAAAAAAATCCTGGCAGTCCGGACTTCAAGGACCGAAATGGCAGGCCGCGTCGTAACAAAAACAAATGCCGCATAAATGGCGACAATATTGAGGATACCGCAATCAATGCCGGATTCAGAGGCTCTAAACCCGGTCAGCGGAAAAAGCCATTCAAAAGAACTACTCCGGGTCCGTCCAATTTGGACCGAATACTCGACCGCTTGTGCCAGATACACGGCACCCCCGAAAAGCCAGCTAACCACACCAACAGGGACTGTTGGGTATTCAAGCAGGCAGGCAAGTTAACTGCCGAAAACAATGACAAGGGGCTGCATAGCGATGACGAGGACGAGACCCAACCGCCGAACAATAAAGGACAGAAGGGTTTCCCCCCACAGGTGCGGACGGTGAACATGATATACGCAACACACATACCCAAAAGGGAGCGGAAGCGTGCACTCAGGGATGTCTACGCGATGGAGCCAGTTGCCCCGAAGTTCAATCCATGGTCCTCCTGCCCGATCACTTTTGACCGAAGGGACCACCCCACCAGCATCCGCCACGGCGGATTCACCGCACTGGTCTTAGACCCAATCGTCGATGGATTTCACCTAACCAGAGTCCTGATGTACAGCGGCAGCAGCCTGAACCTGCTTTACCAGGATACAGTGCGCAAAATGGGCATAGACCCCTCAAGGATTAAACCTACCAAAACGACCTTTAAAGGCGTCATACCAGGTGTAGAAGCCAATTGTACAGGCTCAATTACACTGGAAGTGGTCTTCGGATCCCCGGATAACTTCCGAAGCGAGGAGTTAATCTTCGACATAGTCCCTTTCCGCAGCGGCTATCATGACTTGCTCGGACATACCGCGTTTGCAAAGTTCAACGCGGTGCCGCACTACGCATACCTCAAGCTCAAGATGCCAGGCCCTCGAGGAGTCATCACGGTCAACGAAAACACTGAACGTTCTCTCCGCACGGAGGAACATACAGCGGCTCTCGCGGCAGAAGTGCAATGCAGCCTCTTAAGGCAATTCTCAAGTCTGGCCGTTAAGCGGCCGGACACAGCTAAGCGCGCCCGGAGGAACTTACAACAAGACCACCTGGCACGTTCCGAGCACGCGTAGCAGTGCGGCCCCAACCCCAGCTCCTGTGAAACGTCAAAGCAGGTCCTTCGCGTACACCATTACGCTCTGAAGATACCATGGGCATGGGGAGAGGGGCACGATCACGATAAACCCAGACTGCGGCTCAACCACACCTGGGGCTCTCAAGTGTGTCATTCCTTTTTCTTTTCTTTTTACCTTTTACTTTTTACCCACAGGACTCCGTTTGTCAGAGGCCCTGTCCGGCAGCAGACCTGCCGAACTCACGACGCAACAGTCAGGGAAGGATAAATGCTACAACGAATATACAGGTGGTCTCCATTACGAGCATTTTTATACACCAATCTGTAGCCTACCCCGGGAGTGGGACATGTTTAACAGTCCCATACCTTGCTTATCGCACTATTTGTATCGTTCTGCATTCGTAGCAGCACTTATTGAATAAAACAATGCAGCACCTTTTTGCTTATAATTGCATTTCTTTTTCATACATATGTTCATTCACGGCATGTTGCATCCGTACACTTTGGTACGGCTAGTATACACCAGGGGCTTATGTTTCCCGCATTATGGTATGATAAGTCCGAACACTTTCACAAGTGCGGCACCCCGAACTTATAGCACTATATGCATCGGCTCCGAATCATGTCTTGGGTCAATAGTTGGGTTTGCCCGGCTCCCATGTTTTGGTACCTTACGTTCCGTTATATCGGCTTAGGTAGCACTGGGAGCACCACTGCGATTCTGCCCCAGTTGAGCTGGGTTAATGCCTCAGTGGAGAAAGCTAAAACTGACCATCATGATGAGGCGAGAGCCGGTCGCTGTTCGAGAGGTTTTTTGCGAGTCCTTAAAGACTTATGCCGCTTAGAGCGAGGAGCCGGATACTGTCCGGCCAAGGCGTGGATAGCGCCCCAAATTCGGCCTTCCGAAGACTAGGGGCTTCGCCGAAATTGAAAATTATAGAATTCTATGGCTAAGCGAGAGTATTCAAGCATTATAAGTCCGGTTGCCTTGTTCGCTGTGTTGAGCGCCTCCCTAGATGGACCCAAAAATGGGAACAAGAGCGCTCAAGTTTATCCCGAACACCCCAGCACTCGTGGCATGGGGGCTGAAGCCGACGCCTTGCCATCTCTCAGATTTGATAAATAGCCGCACAAAAGGTAATATTTTAAATTAACAAGCGTTGCTTAGCGCATATGAACTAAGTTTTCAGCGCACAGGATAACAAAATGCGAGTCTACTCAAATATTACATCTTTGGAGCACTCACCCGCAATAGTGCGGGTGCCCTCCAGCACGCTCTTATAATACATCTCGGGCGTGCGATGCTCCTTGCCCTCTGGTGGCGGGTCCGTCACGAGCTTCTGGGCATCCATCTTGCCCCAGTGCACCTTCGCGCGGGCAAGGGCCCGACGGGCACCCTCAATACAAGCGGAATGCTTGATGACTTCTACCCACGGGCACGCATCCATCAGCCGCCGCACCAGGCCGAAGTAGCTCCCAGGCATGGCCTCCTTAGGCCACAGCCGAACTATGAGGCCCTTCATGGCCTGTTCGGCCGCCTTGTGGAGCTCGACCAGCTGCTTCAGCTGGTCGCTAAGGGGCACCAGATGTCCGGCCTCAGCATACTGAGACCAGAAGACCTTCTCCGTCGAGCTCCCCTCCTCGGCCTGGTAAAATGCGGCAGCATCGGACACGCTGCGAGGAAGATCTGCGAACACTCCTGGAGAGCTCTGAATTCAGGTAAGCAACAGGTAATTAACACTCACATGCTTACTTTGCATGAAAAATGCCTTACCTGCTGCTATTTTCTTCACCGCCTCAATCTCCTGGAGGGCCATGCAGGCTTCGGCCTTAGCGGCTTTGGCACTCTCAAGAGCCGTTGCAAGCTCAGACTCTCGAGTCTTCGAGTCACGCTCCAAGCTCTCATGTTTTTTCACGGGATCCTGGAGCTCTTGCTGTACCTCCGCCACCCGCGCCTCCTGCTTCTCTCGCTCGGTGCGTTCCGTGGCCGCATTGAGTTCGGCCGCGGCCACCGCCTCCTTCAAGGTCGCCACTTCATTAGTGGCCTCTACAATACCCACGTTATCCTTGTCATTTTTCTTGAAACCAAATCCTTTTCTGTAAGGTACAATTTTCATAAGGTATTACTCACCTTGTTTTTCCTCGAGCTGCTTCTTGGCATGACCGAGCTCGTTCTCGGACCGCTCGAGGTTTTCCTTCAAAGTATTGACCTTCGCAGTCAGTGTGGCGGAGGTCAGCAGCACAGCCTACAATCCCATATTGACATATTTTCTATGACTCCTGCGTTTATCTTTCTAAAGATTCTCAGTCCGGCTTTTCTTTCCGAACACCGAACCGAGCATCGGGGGCTACTGTCTATGCGGTACCATTTTACATATATTGAAATTCTTACCTCAAAGCCTGTTAGAAGGCTGCTGCAGGCTTCGGTCAGCCCGCTCTTGGCGAGCTGAACCTTCTGAATCATCGCACTCATAACAGTGCGGTGTTCCTCTTTGATGGAGGCGCCGTTGAGCACCTCCAGCAAATTATCCGGCACCTCCGGTTGGACGGAGGCAGCCGGCGTCGCGGTCTTGCCCTTCTTACGAAGGGGTCGCCCGCCGGACTCCGGAGCCACTGAGGCCTCCGGGGCTGAGTCCGGTGCAAAGTCCGGGAGGGTGTCCTTTGACACCTTCGGGGCCTCCTCCTCCTGGTAGGTCCCTTTTTGGGATCCCACCTCAGCGTCGTCCGCGGCACGGGGGGTGGAGGCAGTCGGAAGGGAATCCATATTCGACGCACCCAAGGACCCACTCGACGAAACGGGAAGATCATCCTTGGGCGGACTGCAGGGTTGTATGCGGCATTATAAAGACATTATGTGGCGAAAAGAAAAACCCTTGAAGTTATTCGGGAGTCCGGATACTTACGATCTCGCCAGGGGCTTGGCCCTTGGAGGCCAGTCCTCGTCGTCGTCAGGGGCGTTGGCGGAGCAGTCCGGTGGGAAGAGTTTTTCCCTTCTTGGACCCTTCGGCCTCCCTTGTTGGGGAGGCCTTCCTTTTCTTCCCTCCCCGCGCTGGGGGAGAGGCTTTATTCTTCTCCTCCTCACCTTGGTGGGAGGATTCGGCCTCGGATTCATCATCTGATAGCACCTGAAAACGGGAACTCTTCCGAGTCCCCGTGGCCGTCTTCTTGGCCTTCTTCTCCGGCACCACGTGGGGTGCCGGAGCCAGCAGCCCAGTTAGGCGGGCGTCCGCTGGGTCCTCTGGCAATGGGGCCGGACAGATAGTCCGTTCGGCCTTCGCCAGCCATTCCTGTCAAAGGTAAAGGGAGTTTAGATCCCGCATAGAGCCAAACTATGGAAAACAAGTGGTGAAATCACTTACCTCGTCAGCTGGACGCTGTGAGCGGAATCCGCGATCTTCGGTAGCGGATGCGGGAGCTTCGGCGCCCTTGAACAGCACCTTCCAGACATCTTCGTACGTAGTGTCGAACATCCCGCTCAGGGTCTGGTGCTGCGTCGGATCAAACTCCCACATGTTGAAGCCCCGTCGCTGGCACGGGAGAATCCGGCGGATGAGCATTACCTGGACTACGTTGACAAGCTTGAGCTTCTTGTCCACCAGCTTCTGGATACAGGCTTGGAGTCCGGTCAGCTCCTCCGAATCCCCCCAAATCCGGCCACTCTCTTTCCAGGAGGTGAGCCATGTAGGGATGCCAGATCTGAATTCGGGGGCTGCTGCCCAATCAGGGTCACGCGGCTCGGTGATGTAGAACCACCCCGATTGCCACCCCTTGATGGTTTCCACGAAAGTGCCCTCCAGCCACGTAACGTGGGACATCCTTCCCACCATGGCGCCTCCGCACTCCGCTTGGCTGCCCTTCACAACCTTCGGCTTGACACTGAAGGTCTTGAGCCACAAGCCGAAGTGGGGCTGGATGCAGAGGAAGGCCTCGCACACGACGATAAACGCCGAGATGTTGAGGATGAAATTCGGGGCCAGATCATGGAAATCTAGGCCGTAGTAGAACATGAGCCCCGGACAAAGGGATGAAGCGGGAAGCCCAGTCCGCGGGGGAAATGGGGAAGAAATACTACCCTCTCATGGGGCCTGGGGTTGGGGACGAGCTCTCCCTCATCGGGGAGCCGATGCGCGATGTTGCTGGACAAATATCCAGCGTCGCGCAGCTTCTGGATCTGCCCCTCCGTGACGGAGGAGGCCATCCACTTGCCTCCCGCTCCGGACATAGTTGGAGAAGGTTGAGGTGAGAAGTGCGGACTTGGGCGCTGGAGCTCGAGTTCGCGGAGATGGCTAAGCCAAGGAGGAAGAAGGCGCAGGTAAAAGGGTTGGATCTTTATCCCCATATATGGGCGGACAAAAACATGTGTCCCCACCGGCCTGGTAAAACTCGCTTATCTCCCAAGCATCACAATCAATGGCGCGGTTGGGTTACCCATGTCCGTATATATGGGAATCCCGGAATAAGGGGAACACGATCTCTGCTTCGACAAGACGTGCCAAGGAAACCGCTTCGCTAGACGCGCTGAGGTGGAACAATAAAAACAATTTGAGTAAAGGCTTGGTAGTGGTGCGACGTCACGCCACAGAATACGTCAGCAGATTGATCTTGTGTAATATTATTTCTCTACGGTGGTATGTGGAATTTATTTTTGCAGAGCAGGACACTATCCTGGTGTTCACAATCTTCTATAAATTATTCGAGGAAGAACCCGCCTTGCAACGCCGAAGAGAACATGCGTGCCGGACTCGTCGTCATTGAAGCCTGGTTCAGGGGCTACTGAGGGAGTCCCGGACTAGGGGGTGTCCGGATAGCCGGACTATCATCATCGGTCGGACTCCAAGACTATGAAGATACAAGATTGAAGACTTCGTCCCGTGTCCAGATGGGACTTTCCTTGGCGTGGAAGGCAAGCTTGGCGATACGGATATGTAGATGTCCTACCTTTGTAACCGACTCTATGTAACCCTAACCCTATTCGGTGTCTATCTAAACCGGAGGGCTTTAGTCGGTAGGAACAACAATCATACCATAGGTTAGCTGTCGGTGTCAAAACCGGCGGATCTCGGGTAGGGGGTCCCGAACTGTGCGTCTAGGCGGATGGTAACAGGAGACAAGGGACACGATGTTTTACCCAGGTTCGGTCCCTCTTGATGGAGGTAAAACCCTACGTCCTGCTTGATTAATATTGATGATGTGTGTTACAAGAGTGGATCTACCACGAGATCAAAGAGGCTAAACCCTAGAAGCTAGCCTATGGTATGATTGTTGTTCGTCCTATGGACTACAGCCGTCCGGTTTATATAGACACCGGAGAGGGCTAGGGTTACACAAAGTCGGTTACAAAGGTAGGAGATCTACATATCCGTATCGCCAAGCTTGCCTTCCACACCAAGGAAAGTCCCATCCGGACACGGGACGAAGTCTTCAATCTTGTATCTTGATAGTCTTGGAGTCCGGCCGATGATGATAGTTCGGCTATCCGGACACCCCCAAGTCCAGAACTCCCTCAGTAGCCCCTGAACCAGGCTTCAATGACGATGAGTCCGGCGCGTTGATTGTCTTCGGCATTGCGAGGCGGGTTCCTCCTCCGAATACTTCATAGAAGGTTTTGAACACAAGGATAGTGTCCGGCTCTGCAAAACAAGTTCCACATAACACCGTAGAGAGAATAATTTTTGCACAGATCTGCTGACGTATTCCGCGGCGTGACATCACACCACGGCCAGGCCTTTATATGAATTGTTTTTTATTGTTCCACCTCAGCGTGTTTAGCGAGGCGGTTTCCTTGGCACGTCTTATCAAAGCGTAGATCGTGCCCCCTTATTCTGGGATTCTCATCAATACGAACATGGGTAACCCAACCGTGCCCGTTGGCACACCTCCTCTATCAAAGGCGAGTCCTAATCGACCACGGGGTGGGCTCTTGGTATTCAACCTCTTTATAATGAGACCAAGGCCCTCTTCTTTTTACACCCTCCATCGAGTTCGCCTCACGCTTTGAGTTCCAACACGCAAAGCTTCAGATTCAGGCGCTTCGGACTTTCGACGATGTCCGGCTCCGACCAGCACGGCCGATGGATGTCTTCCTCCGTCACAGAAGAAGATGTGCTAAAGCTGTGAGACGCCAGGTATCTAACCGGCGAGATCTCGCATAGGCTGCCTGCTCCAGGGCAGGTCATTCCCACTCCTGAGCCTGGCGAGAACGTGGTGTTCGTGTCCCACTTCCTTCGGGGTTTAGGCTTCCCGACGGACCCCTTTGTGCGGGGGCTCATGTTTTATTATGGGCTTGATTTCCATGACTTGAATCCGGAGTCCATCCTCCATATCTCGTCATTCATTGTCGTATGTGAGGCCTTCCTCCATATTACCCCCCACTTTGGATTGTGGCTCAAGACCTTCAAGGTGGAGCCAAAGATGATCAACGGGCAGCAAGCGGAGTGCGGAGGGGTGGTCATAAGCAAATGTGCTGATGCTCCGTGGCTCGAGGGCTCTTTTCAAGAGGAGCTTGGTTGGCAACGGGAGTGGTTTTATATCACCGCTCCCAGGGGCACCAAATGGGCGGCGCTCCCTACCTTCCGCTCAGGTCCACCACAGCGGCTGGCATCATGGGTCAACAAGGGGCTCGACTGGGGGCCGTCCAAGGACGTTCCCCTGCTGCAGGGCCGTATTCGAGATCTCCAGGAAAGAGGGATCAATCTGGTTGCAGTGGCGCAGTTTATGGTGATCCGGCGCCTCCAGCCCTGCAAACGCCGCCCCCTCCGCCTGTGGGAATTCAATCCGGAGGGACCACGAGCTCTCCAAAATTTTATGGGCACGACGCCCGTGGAGATGTATAAACTGTTCTTCGGATCACAAGGGAAGTGTCCAGACTTGACCGAGGATGCAGGACTAAGCTGCAATCGCCCAGATACTCAAGTAAGTAGCCCTGTAACCGGACAAGCTGTTCATTCATTTATTTTATATATGTGCCCTTTAAAGGAGCCGTTTCTTGAACAGGAGTGGATAGCCAAGGCAAAGTTAATAAGGTGTCTGGCTCCCCTCCCAGAGACCACGCCGGATCCCATGCTGACCAAGATGTTGAAGGTCGCGCCCTTTGAAGAAGGCGAAGGGGGGAGCGGGGAAGCGACTGCCCCCACGAAGGAGGCTACCAAGGAAGGAGGGATTAAAAGTCCCGTCTTTCGAGGAGGGAAGAGGACTGCTTCGAAAGATCCGGAGGTCAAGGCCTCAAAGAGGGGAAGGGAATCTTCGTCCGAGAGTCCGGCGCTGGGAAGTAACCCAGCCGCACTATTTCCCAAAGGGGATCAGCCCTCTAGCGAGCCGTAAGTAAAAAGAAGGGGTCTTGTAAATAAGGAACATCCCTGTATTTATTTATGAACATAACCGAAATTGTACCTTGTAGTTCGGACCTCAGGCCTTCTCAGCAGAGCTCGTCTTCGGGGGATCTTCTTCCGGAGATGATGGAGAGCGAAACGCCTCCACCTGTCGCACCCTCATGTGAAGCGGACGACCCGGAGGTGTCGTCGCGGAGGGTTCCCCCCAGTCCGGCGGGGCCGGAAGGTCCGACGCCAAGTGGCGTGCGGTCGGAGGAGCTGAAGGATCTGCTCGGGCGAGCGGCTATTTCAGAGGATCACCGTGCTCTAATGGGTAAGGTGATTGAAAGAATTACATCCGCGGAGAGCGGATTGCATGATGCCGTCAGAAGCTTACTGACGGGGTTTGAGGTACGCAAAAATGATGTACCTTCTGACAGTTCTGCATATAAAATGCGCCCTGTATAGATAGTAGCCCCTGAGACTTGGTATGTTGTCAAAATTGACAATGTGCCCAGGATCAAATTCTCAGTTATAACATATCGCCGCTCCCGAACAGGTGGCGGGGCGTCCGGAGGATCAAAATTGACTGCTGAATATGCCGAACTAAAGCGGCAACTTGACGAGGCGGATGAGGACATCGCGCTGGTCAATAAACGGTTTGACGAGTCACAAGGTATGCGACCTCTATGCGGACACCTTGTAAGGGAGCTTGACGCCCATGTCTTACTGTTTGTATGCTTAATGCAGATGGTGCCGCTGCCGTGGAGGAGTTGCGGGTAGAACTCGCCCGAGCGAAAGAGCAAGCCAGAATTAGTAATGCGGCCGCTTTAAAGGCGGCCAAAGAGCTAGAAGCTGAACGGGCTGCTCACTGCCGAAGCAAGGAGGAGATGGCCGATATGGCCAAAAAGTTAAGGAATACTACCGATCGCTGCACGGTTCTTGAAAAGGAACGTCAAGCGGAGCAAGAGGGCCTAAAGAAGGCCGCCGCCAAATCCAAGAATGCCCAATCGGCTTTGAGAGCTGCCAAGGAGGAGCTGAGTCAGGTCGGGCAATTGCGGCTGGAAAACCTTTTTTGCTGCGGAGGAAATATACAGATCCAAAGTATGCTCAGTTGGATAAATTCTGGAGTTTAGAGGATTCTTATCTGGACTTGGCGGCGAGCGCTATGGACGCGGTTGAGCACTTCCGAGGCCAGAAGGGGCACAGAAGGGAAGAGCTATATTGGTCGCAATTCCATAGTCCGGAGTATCCTCTCCCGCTGACCGATCGGTTGGCCGAATGGGCCGAGCTGAATCGATTGTCCGGATTTGCCATGAAGCATGTCTTGACGCGCTTGTGGCCGGACGGACCCCAGCCGAAGAGCTATTTTGGTTTAGTGCAGCAGTTTCTTGGTGCGGTGCCGCGTATCGACGCAATGAAGCGATCGGCGTGTATTGAGGGAGCGCGGATGGCTCTTTGCCTGTGTCAAGACACACTGGGCAGAGATGAAGGCCACTGACGTTGCATCCCAGGATTCGAACAGAGGCCGAGTACCTGCCGAGCACTACTTTGAAGAAGTCCTGCCGGGTGCTCGTTTAATAGAGACGCAGTGCTCGAAGGATATTATGTTTAAATGACATGTATGATTTGTGAAAACAATGTTTCAATGTAATATAAGTGCTTTTTATACTTGTGCGTTCAAGTAGTAAACTACTCCCTGTTTGGCCGTTTATGTATATGTGTATATAACCTGAAAGATGGCAGTCCTTGGCTTCAGCCCCCACGCACATAGTGCGGGGGTGTTTGCAAAAAAAAGCGCCTTTTCACACTTAATCAAACGTCTTGGTCCTTTTAAGGAGGTGATAGCGTAGCAAACCAGGCAACCGGACTATAATGCTTTATCACTTTCACTTAGGCATAGGAGTTCGAGGGTGGGGCTACTATATAGCCCCTGGGGGCACCGCACTCTCCCGAATTCGGGGTGCGTATGTTCCTGACCGAAAACCGGTCCTTCGTTAATGCGGAGGAATCCTAAACATTCCTGTGAGTCATCGAGTGGTTGACCAGTCTCTCGCTATATCATGACAGTCAGTTTTCGGCTTTCTCTACTGAGGTGCTCGCCCGGCCGAACCGGGGCACAATCGTAGTAGTTCTCCTGGTGCCGCGTTAGCCGTGAAAACGGAACGTAAGGCAGCAAAAAATAGGAGCCGGGCAACCCAACATTTGACCAAAGACATGATTCGGAGCTGATGCATATAAGGCCTAACTCGCGATGCTGAATACTCCCTAAGGTATTCGGTCTTTATGAAAATGGGCAGAATAATGCCCTAAGCCCCTGGTGTCTAGGTACGCGCAAAAATTCTGGTGCGGCCAATGCCAAAGCACCAGCCTCCTCCTCGGTTATAGTAAGGAACCGGGGGATGTATATCAACAAGAGACAGTGAAAAAAGGTTTACGCAGGGTCTTAATCTGAAAAGAATCCTTGCAACAGGTCCCTACTGCACGTCTGCGCCTGTGTCTCCGTTGTGTCGTATCCTGGACGGGTGTAGCACGTTGTTCATCTGTGAAAGAGAGGAACTTACTTTGAAAGAAAAAGGATCGTGCGAAAGATGTACTTAATATTAAATGAACAGAGTACGGTTCAAAGAATAAAATTGAGCTCTATTGTCTCTTGTTATACATGCATGTAGCCCATCGTATGGGGGTATGCCGCTAGTAGGCGCCGGACTCGTCTAGCTGTGTCCGGGGTTTGAATGACCAATTTCAGGTTCTTTGCCTAGTGGAGCCGGATAGCTGTGGAGCTGTCGATGCAGTCTCCCCTTCTTCCCTGCTCGAGTAACACTTAATACTTACTTTTAACGAGATAATGCCGCGTGGACCGGGCATTTTAAGTGTTAGAGACGCATAATGCGGTATTGCGTTAAAGCGGGCAAAAGCTTCGCGTCCCAATAGTGCTTGATGGCTACTTTTAAACGGGGCGACATGGAAGAGTAACCTTTCGCGACGGAAGTTGTCGGATGAACCAAACACAACTTCTAGCAGTATGGAGCCCGTGCAAAGGGCGTATGGGCCTGGCAGTACTCCTTTAAAGGAGGTGTTGCTACGGAGAATTTTGGTTGGGTTTATCCCCATCCTGCGGATTGTGTCCTGATATATCAGGTTTATGTCACTGCCGCCATCCATGAGGACATGTGTAAATTGGAATCCGTCGATTATAGGATCCAATATCAAGGCAGTCCATCCTGCGTTCTAGATATTATCGGAATAGTCCTGATGTCGAAGGTGATTGGTTTTGACAACCAGTGTGCGGCGCGCCTTTTAGGGGGCGCCGCTCTGTTTTTCCTTTTGATCACGTGAAGTGAGTTTACTGTTTTGATCTCCTGTGGGAAAGTTTTTTGTTTTTCGAGGCTCTGCTTGCGGTGCTTTTGGGTTTCGTCACTTTCACTTGGTGTGTCGAGCCCCTTGTGTTCGGCGTTAAGTCGGCCAGACTGCTTGAAGACCCAACAATCTCTGTGGGTATGGTTTGCAGGCTTCCCCGAGGTACCATGTATTTGACACAGTCTATCCAGAATCTTGTTTAGGTTGGATAGCTCGTCACTGTTATCCTTTAGGGGCAGTGTTTTGTTGTTCGACCGAGAGCTTTTGAATCCGGCGTTGACCGGCATACTATTTGGGCCATTTTCCTAATTCCAGCGCTGATCTTTTCTGCGTCGTGATTTCCCATTTCCATCCCTAATTTTGGATGTACTCGGGTCGCTGGTGCTGCATCTAGCCAGCCAGCTGTCTTCCCCTGTGCAAAAGCGTGTCATGAGGCTTGTTAGTGCGGCCATTGTTCTTGGCTTTTCTTGGCCGAGGTGTCTGGCGAGCCATTCGTCTCGGACGTTGTGTTTGAAAGCTGCTAAGGCTTCGGCGTCCGGACAGTCGACTATTTGGTTCTTTTTAGTAAGGAACCTGTTCCAGAATTTCCGGACTGACTCTCCGGGTTGTTGAGTTATGTGACTTAGATCGTCTGCATCCGGAGGGCGGACATAGGTCCCCTTAAAATTTGCCCGAAATGCATCCTCGAGCTCTTCCCAGCTTCCAATGGTATTTTCAGGGAGGCTCTTAAGCCAATGCCGAGCTGGCCCTTTGAGTTTAAGGGGTAAGTATTTTATGGCGTGGAGATCATCTCCTCTAGCCATGTGTATGTGGAGGATGTAATCCTCAATCCAGACTCCAGGGTCTGTTGTTCCGTCGTATGCCTCTATGTTTACGGGTTTGAATCCCGCTGGAAATTCATGATCCAGCACCTCATCGGTGAGACATAGGGGGTGTGCAGCGCCCCTATATTTGGGTGTGCCGTGATCTTCCGAATTTTGGCGTATTGCATTGCTTTGACGAGCCTACTTTCTTGGCCCATAGATGGACCTAACTGGGCCATCCTTTTGATGTGAATCCTTAAGCGGATCGCATATTGGCTTGTGTGCGGCACCATTCGCCGCTCTCTTTTTGCCGTGAGGTCGTCCATCCGACCGGGTGGCCTTCTTGCTTTTTAATTGCGGGGGCTCTAAGGCCTCCTCGTCGAATTCAGGCAGTAGCTTTCTTTTCGGGTAGCTCTTTGTTCGGCGACTGTCGAATCCTGAGTGCATCTTCCGCTGTTTTGAGCTTCCGCTTCTGCTTTTTCAGGCTACGCGCAGTGGCGACGAGCCTTTTCTGGAGGTCATTTTGCTCCAATGGTTTGTCCAGCGTGAGATCGTCCGGACGGTTGTCTTCGCTGGGGACAGATTGTTTATCCAATTTGTCTTGTTCGGACGATTGCTCGATAGCTTGTTCGTTGTCCACCGGTTCGCCCTGCTCTATGGCTGGGTCTTTGTTGAGGCGGGACTTTGTTCGGCGTTTACGTTGCCGTTTTGACTGCTTTTCGAGGGATTTATCCTTCGTGGCATCCCGTTGTTCCTCGTCTTCATTTCCTTTAGGTTTATCCACCATGTATACATCATGGGATGAGGTTGTCCAACGTACTATAGGTGCTAGTTCATTGTTGTCTCCTACATTGTCGTCCATACCGTCGATGTCTTCGGAGTCGAAATCGAGCACATCGTGTAACATTTCGACAGTGGCTATGAAGTGGGTGGTGGGTGGGCATTGAATTTCTTCATCGTCCGTATCCCAACCTTCCTGATCGTAGTCCGGCCAGGGCTCTCCGGGTAAAGAGAGAGACTTTAGTGAATTCAGGATGTCGCCAAAGGGCGAGCGCTGAAAGATGTCCGCGGCCGTGAACTCCATGACCGGCGCCCGATCGGATCCGATTGGCAGGGGCGCGGAGGGTTCGGAGTCCGGAGAGGAGTCCGGCACCCTGGAGTCGAGGTCTTCGCAAAGGACAGGGATGGAGTTCGGCTCGATCGCCGTAGAGATTGTAGCCCCCGAGGCGGTGTCCAACCACTCGTCCTCGATCGGGGAATCCGGCTCCGGATTAATGGTCGGAGCGGATACTGGTGCGGCCTCCAGGGCACTAATCGGCTGCAGAGTTAGATCATGCCCATCGAGACAGTGCGGCACGCTTGGCTGCGGCTCGAAACCGTCGAAGATCAAGTCTCCGCGGATATCGGCCATATAATTCAAACTTCCAAATCTGACCTAATGGCCAGGGGCGTAGCTTTCGATCTGCTCCAGATGGCCAAGCGAATCGGCCCGCAGTGCGAAGCCGCCGAATACGAAGATCTGTCCGGGGAGAAAGGTCTCACCCTGGACTGCGTCGTTGATGATGGTCGAAGAAGCCATCGAGCCTATCGGTGACGACACAGAGGAACTCTCAATGAAAGCACCAATGTCGGTGTCAAAACCGGCGGATCTCGGGTAGGGGGTCCTGAACTGTGCGTCTAGGCGGATGGTAACAGGAGACAAGGGACACAATGTTTTACCCAGGTTCGGGCCCTCTTGATGGAGGTAAAACCCTACGTCCTGCTTGATTAATACTGATGATGTGTGTTACAAGAGTGGATCTACCACGAGATCAAAGAGGCTAAACCCTAGAAGCTAGCCTATGGTATGATTGTTGTTCGTTCTATGGACTACAGCCGTCCGGTTTATATAGACACCGGAGAGGGCTAGGGTTACACAAAGTCGGTTACAAAGGTAGGAGATCTACATATCCTTATCGCCAAGCTTGCCTTCCACGCCAAGGAAAGTCCCATCCGGACACGGGACGAAGTCTTCAATCTTGTATCTTCATAGTCTTGGAGTCCGGCCGATGATGATAGTTCGGCTATCCGGACACCCCCTAGTCCGGAACTCCCTCACTAGCTTCTAGGGTTTAGCCTCTTTGATCTCATGGTAGATCCACTCTTGTAACACACATCATCAATATTAATCAAGCAGGACGTAGGGTTTTACCTCCATCAAGAGGGCCCGAACCTGGGTAAAACATCGTGTCCCTTGTCTCCTGTTACCATCCGCCTAGACGCAAAGTTTGGGACCCCCTACCCGAGATCCGCCGGTTTTGACACCGACACCCGTCCCATCAGTCGCCGCTCCGCCTTGCTCCAACACGCGTCCAGGCCAACGAGGCATGCAGCGCCATGTAGGCTGGCAGGTTGCTGAGTTGGCATGGTGGTAGGGTGGTCATGAAGATCTACATGCCACCACGCAGGTGCTTGGTGAGTTGACCTAGAGGCTGCACGTCGCCACGTAGGCGTTCGCCTAGTTGGTGGGCTGGCAGGTGCATGGGATCGGCGGCGGTGCTTTGGTAGATGCGGGCCTGGTCGCGGCCCTGCGGATTTCTACGGCAAGAGTTTTCCCGGGGACCAGCAAGGATCTTGCCGTGGCGTCATGGTCGTCCCCGGCAAGGGGCTTGCCGGGGGTCTCGTGGGAATTCTCGGCAAGGATCTTGTCGTGGATCCTCGTCTTCTGGTTCTTATCTGATCCTGTATGCTTCTGGTCTTCAGAAAGATCTGCATGCCACCATGGAGGTGCCTCCCGAGCCTTGATTCCAAACTGGTTAATGGTGTTGAAACTCTTGGGCTCAAGGGTGGTGGCCCTGCTGGTGTTGGGCAAGTTGCCTCGGCAAGGTTCTTGCCGGGGCTGTGGAGGCCGCCCCGGCAAGGGCCTTGTCGGGGGAGTTCTCCTCGCCCCTCTTCTCTTTGTGTTTCTGGCATGGCGTTGCTCTGGTTTTCTTGTGGCTTTGCTTCCCTCCTCTGCCCTACTAAGTGTGGCCAGGGGCGTGGGGCTGCGACTACGCACGCACAAGTAAAGGGGTACAAAAAGGGACCCCTACTTTTGTACACCGATAGGAGCCCCCGGGCCTGGGCCACATATATGCGCGGGGCGTTATTGGGCCAGGCCCAGAACGGTGCACAGGCGAGCGTGCTGCAGGGTTTTACCGCAGTAACTCCCTCGCTCGTTGCGCTTCCCCATGACCCGCGGTGAATCTGCAACGTGGGGGTCGTGCGTGACGTGGGAGTCGTGCATGGGGCAGCTGCTGCCCTCATGCGTCATATCGCAGTTAATGGTAAAGAGGCGGCCCGCGCCTTCCCCAAAAATAAAGGGGAAACTGCAGGCGCGCTGCTCATTTACCCTCCGCGTCTTTTCAATCTCGGAACCGCCGTTCCTCTCTTCTTCCTCAAAGCGAAAACTCTCTCGCCTCTGCTCGCCACCGCCGCGCCTCCATTGCCTTCGATCCCCCACCTCTTCCCGGTCGCCATGGCGCCCAAGTCAAGCAAGGGCAAGCGAGTGGCCAAGGATGCTGAGGAGAAGGAGGCGCGAGAGAACAAATTGGCGGCGCTCCGGATGCAGCACGCCTAATTCCCCTCTATGGTCGATGTTGTCCATCTCCGGGACTACTTCAAGCCCCTGTGGGGGCGAAGACGATGGGGCATCCGGCCATGCACATCATCCCCTCCGATTTTGCTGAGGCCGGCCCGAATCGGTATCCTTTCTTCGTCGACCACTTCTCTTGCGGGCTCTTCCCCCTTTCTCCAATTTCTTCAATGACATCATGCACACTTATGGCTTCCACCTTCTGGATTTCACCCCAAATGCGGTGGAGTGCATGGCCATTTTTTCCCATCTCTGTGAGGGCTTTGCCAGAGTGCATCCCAGCACGGCGCTCTTCCGCACTACTTTTATCCTCGTATCCATAAGGGAGGCGCCATCTCTGGATGCGTCGCCTGGATCCCAAGGAGCCAGGAGAAGGGTACGTATCCGGAGGGCGCTCAGAAGGAGAGGTGGGAAGAGTGGCGGGCTCGGTGGTGCTGGATTGAAGAAGAAGATCTGCAGGAGTTCTGTCGGGTCCGTTAGGTACCGCCGGTCCGTAGAAATGACTGGGACGATGTCGATGCCAACAATGAGAAGCTCACGGTTGCCACCACCAGGATCCATCACCTAACCATGGCCGGGCTCACCCTTGAAATGATTGGGGCTGATTTCATCCGCCACCGGATTGCCCCATTGCATAACAAGGGGAGGTCTGCCTGGGATTACAGGAACGCTGCTGACATCATGAGGCTCCGCCCTGGCTTGAACCATAACTTCATGGTGATGGGGCAGGCCCACTTTTGCCAGAGGCTCTTTCAGCTCGACGTGGACCGCGACGGCAGGGTTGAGAGGACTAGCAAGGCCACAAAGGCCGGCAAGGCCGTCAAGGGGCCCTTGTTTGGGTTGCCGGCGGGAGTGGTCCCGCTGATCAACAATTCTCGCCAGACCGACATCATTGCTATGATGCCGGACATCAATGCGCACGGCCTTGACCCGAGCTAGGTCGAGCCGGAAGCGGAGCGGGTGCAGGATTTTTTTGACAGCTTGTCGGAGAAGTACATCTGTGTTGAGCCACTGCTTAGCTGGGATACCACCTAGGAGGAGCTGGACTATATTGCCGCCAGGGCGGCAGAGGTGGAGCTTGCCTGGGAGGCCGGCAGCATTGGCGCCGTGGAGGACGAGGCCGGCACGGCCGCGGAGGATAAGGAGCTCGCCGGATGGGTGGAGTCTGCTGGGGAGGCCAGCAGTGCACGCGCTGGGGCTCCTCTTGTCGACGATGTGGTCGAAGAGTCGACCGAGGAGGAGGCCGAGGCCGACGACCCTCCGGCCATAGGGAGGAGACGCGTCCTGCGCCGGGTTGGCTCCGGCGAACCAGTTCGGCCCGGCAGGGCCGTGCCACGTCAACAGGTCCAGGAGCAGTCCATGCGCCAGACGAGGGCTGCGGCAGCGAAGGTGGTGGTGAAGGCCGCGGTGGCGAAGAAGAAAGCGACCGCCTCTTCTTCATCCAAGCGTCGCCGGACTCCATCCCCTTCCCCTCCTTCCACAGATGTCAACACAGAGGTCATCTTCGATGTTGGGTCTCTCAGCCCAAGGAGGAAGAGGAAGCTAGTGGAGGAGGAGGTGGCGGAAGAGTAAGTATCTCGCCCCCCCCCCTCCCCCACATTATCTCCTGACTTTACTCCTGTGTCATCTTTCTTTGATTTGATGTTGTCTTCACAGGGACACGGAGACGTTGGTGCAGAAGGCCTCGACGGGCGATAAGCCACCAGCGGGTACTTCGGGTACGCCGCTGGTGGTGGAGAGTAGCCCGGACAGCAGCCCCCGACGCAGTCCCCACTCCAGCCCCCAGCGTGAGTACATCACTTGCTCCTCCATTGATGAACTTTAAGTGTGAATCCTTGATGCTGATCTTGATGGGTTTGCAGGAGAAGAACGCCATCAGGAGGAGCCGCCGAGGGCCACCCCCAACACACCGTCCCTCTCGACGACGCCGCGCCGAGGGGCGTCCCCGGCAAGGGCATCCACCGCCGAGCCCACGACTATGGAGGAGGAGGAGACGAACTTGGGTGCCGGTGGTTCTACCCCTGCAACGAATGTTGGTGGGGAGGGTGCCACTTCTTCCCAGCCCAGTGCTGGTAAGTTTGCTTACTTCCCATCCCTGTTCTTCCTTCTTCTTCTTGAGCCTTGACCTCGGCTTTGTCTCATTCCCCTTCTTGGTATCCAGGCCCTTTCTCGGCGGACCAGGAGGACATCGACACCGTCATCGAGGAGGTCACGAGGGACGCCGACGCCGACACCGACAAAATCGCCGCTGAGGAGGCCGCGAAGACCGCCGATGAGGACGCCGCCAAGGGGCCTGCCGAGGAGGACGACAAGGGGCCTGCCGAGGAGGCTGGCAAGGCCGCTGCCAAGGAGGGGGCGGTCGACGGCCAACCTTCCTCCTCTGCTGCCTCCGGCTCGGGAAAATACCTGAAGGTGAGCGACGACCTGTTCGTCCATCTCCCAGGGACGGCGAGCACCGCGCCCACCGAGGGGGAGGTGTCCGATGACGAGGTGCTCGCCGCCTCTGGGCTTGAGGTTGTTGACGAACCGAGCGCCGGTGGCGGCGGTTCCCAGGAGGAGGAGCTCCTTAGGGGCATGAGCGCCAACTTCCAGAAGCTCCAGGCGCTCCACCGTGCCCGCCTGGACAAGGCAAAGTCCAGGATGGCGGCGGTAGACAAGGTGGAGGCGGATCTCGTGGGGCGCGTCGCCGAGACGCAGGCCTGGTTCCGCCAGGCGCACGAGGAACTGAAGGTTGCCCAGGATCTGCTGGCCGAGCGCAAGCAGGAGCTTGTCCTGAAGCGGGCCGACGTCGAGAAGGCCCAGGAGTTGGCGAGGGAACATGCCGCTAAGGACGAGGCCGCTCGGCACCAGCACCAGGCCGAGCTAAACTCCCAGGAGGAGGACCTTGCTGCTCATGAGAAGGCGCTCGCCGCCACACTCCGCGGCAAGGATGAGGAGGTCGAGAAGCTAGTCGCGTAGCGGACTCAGGAACTGGCGCAGAGGCACAGTGAGGCGCTGAATGCCCAAGCCCTGGTCCATGCCGGCAAGGTGAATGAGCTGGAGGTGGAGCGGGGGTGGCCTGAAGAGACAGGCCTTGGAGGTGGCGAAGGAGAAGGACATGCTCAACGGTGCTTTGGTGGAGGCGCAGGCCCAGTCCTCGGCAAGGCTGAGCAGCTCTCCAAGGCCAACGACTCCATCAAAGACCTGAAGCTGAAGCTGGAGGGTCTTGAGGGGACGCTTTCAGAGGTCAGGTCCCGGGAGGAGACCCTGACCAAGGATCTGGAGAAGGAGCGGCAACTGCGGAGGAACGACGCCGCCAACCACGAGGATTATGTGAAGGGCGAAAACCTCTGGATCAGCCGCCTCGCCGACGTCGCCGGCAGGACTACCACGAAGCTGGCGGCCATGGGGATGCCAAACGTGAGGTACGCCCCGGAGCCGAACGCGAGTCCCAATGCCAAGTTGACCCTGTTCTAACAGAGCAACCTCTCTGGTGAATGAGTCTCGGAAGCTTTGCCGGGGTGCTCTGAGCAAGGTCCTCACCAAGGTGGCGTACTGGAAGCCCAGCCTCGACTTTGACGCCACGCTGGAGAGCTTGCCGGAGGATGTGGACCTCACGACGCTCGAGGAGCGTATCAAGCCCATCATCAGTCGCGTCGACGGAGTTTGGAGGATAGAGGGCCGGCGCCGGGACTAGACACCCCCACTACTAGGAAAACCCTTACCAGTAGCGCTGGTTTTTTGGCTATTAGTAGCGCGGGCACGCGTGCTACTGCTACGATGCTACAACATTTTTTAGCAGTAGCGCTTGTTTGAACCAGCGCTACTGCTACCTATATCTAGTAGTAGCGCGCCTCTGTCCATCGCTACTGCTAATACTAGTAGCGTGCCTCTACAACCAACGCTACTGGTAAGGTAGCGCTGCTACTACTCCAATATCCCACGCTACTGCTAGTATTTTCTTTTTTTATGTTGCTGTATTCGTATTTTTACAGGTTTTATACAATTACAACATACACATACACTGAAACTATATGAAAAAGAATGTCTCATCATCATCATCCAAGTGGTACAACATAGTCTCAACACAAATGATGTCGATCTCATCATCATCTCGAAATAGTGATACGAGTTAATGATCACATGTCTCTTACATTGTCATCATAGACACATGTTTCATCATCTACCTAAACTATGACATACGAGATAAGAGCGATCACGATGATCAAAAGCGGTATTATGTAGTAGTTTTTGCAGCGACGCTGGTTCTCAATCACTTGTTGTGCTATGAATCTCAAGTAACTAGCTTTGGCTTCCGCTCTGCTATGAAACCCTTTCTGGCTTCCACCGAAGAAGCTAGAGACTTGGGCCTGGCACTCTGGCCAATCATCATACACACCCGGAACATGCCCTACATACACG
>LR880971.1:92680374-92696114 GCA_904067115.1 Aegilops sharonensis | reverse complement strand
TTCATCGTACCAAAAGTAATTAACTAGAGCGCGGAACCATACGTCTAATAGTATCGTCGTACACTGAGACATTCGAAGCTTTGTCGTACAGAAAGTAACAAGTAGCTAAACAAACACATTGTTTTTAAGCAGTGCACTCTCCCCATCTGTTCATATCCGGGAGGGTCTCACCAAGCTTAGTGAAAGGCGTCATGTCTTGATGCTGTAAGGTAATGCGGGTTCGGACGTTAGCTCGCGATATTGGGCCGTTGTAGAACATACCATTCTCTTCGAGGACATCTTTCAAGATGATGGACGCAATTTCTTGTTGGATCTGGTAGATATCATTTCGAAGTTGATTATCCGGCACAGCTCCAAAGGCTTCTGCTCATCTCTGGATAAGGGTATCGGATGAAGATTTCATGCAAAGTGATTGCACATCCCTTCTGTACTCCATCATTAGATGGATGACGTAGAATCCATCGTTGTCACTTCTTGCCGGTTGCTGGATGCAACAGAAGTCAGTCTTGTGGCGAAACAAAGCCCGGCCTTTTTTTGTTTTTTTGCATTGGATGTAGCCACCCCGCATGCTGAAGCCCAACATAGCTCTGTCCAGAACATACTTTATGTGTGTGTAATCTTTCTTCTGTATGTTATTCGACGGGTACAAATATAGAGCGCAGGAGTAACACGGGTATAGAACGATGAGAACGACACGACACCCCCCCGCTGCGCAAAATACACGATCAAGTTAGCCTCCATGCGTGCAAAGTAACTATTGAAATGCACGTATGTGTTATAGTGCTATCCGCGGATGACTTACCTGGGATGATAAGGTAGGAGAATCGTTTCTTTGTCCTTATTGCTGATCAAGAATTCTTCGATGTACTGACTCGCATATTGACGGCTGGCGTTGTTGATTGACAAGAAGCCCTCATGCATGTAGTATGGGTCCGCGACCGCAAGACCGGTGACTTGCTCTCTCCTGATGATGTAGTTCATGTGCAGCGCATACAGGCGGACGAACGTAAAATCGAGTGTCCTCATTTGAAACATCTAGAAGATGTAATCAAACCTCAGGAAGAAGAGGTCTGTGGGGCATGTGTGGACATACATCTTGCAACTGCTCGGCACATGAATTGTATAAACTGGGTATCCTGGATCATCCGAGGCGAGGAGGCTTCTCTCTGTCGAAAGCACATGGTCATGGAGTCTCCTGGGATCCCCTGCTATGGCAGCTAGTGCATTCGTCAGTACCATTGGCTCTCCCACGACATGGATTAATGGCACATCTTTCATCGGTACACGGTCAACCTTGGTCAAAGGCAGCTGGCTTCTAGAAACAACATTGCCATCTTTATTGGATTTTCTCGCCGTCGGTCTCTTCCTCTGCTTCTTCTTGGTGGGCTCAGGTGCTGGTGGGTCTGTCAGACCCTCCCTGAGAACCACCCCTAGTGTTGTTGGGCTCAGCATTGGATGACTCTGGCTAATTAGTTGAGCTTGGGTGGAGCCCGCATCTGGGGGCGTGTCCTTGGAGGATTGCATGAACAAAGACTTCTTGCACTCCCGAGGACGTTCCGGCTCTGGTACGTGCATCTGATATTCATATGGTTGACTCATTGTTACTTTGTTCTCATAGCCGGTATTGAAATACTGGTTAGGGTCATTGGGCTCCTCCATGTCTTGATCCATATCCTCTTCCATGGGGCAGATGGCATCATCTGCCGGAACGTTTGGCCCTCCTTCCTCATGTCTCTCGATCTCAGCAAGCACCAATGATGATGGTTGTACTTGTGTAGGTGGTGTTGTGGTCATACCTCCCTGAGGTCCCGTTAGTGTGCTCCCGGCCACCTCGACACGAAGAAGATTTTTCGGCCACGGATTGGCCAATTTTTGCGTTGGCCAAGCTGCGTGGGGGTCTCGTCATCCTCTCAATCGGTTTGTATCGGACGAGGGAAACCCTCGTAGCCCACTTTCACACTCGCCACGGAGACCCTTAAGGCGTTATCAGGCATCTTCCGGCGGTGAAACAATCGATCCTTAGGCTTCACTATAGTACCCTTTGCTACGTCTCGAGCTTGCGTTGGATTTCCCCGAAGAGGAGAGGATGATGCAGCACAGTAGCGTAAGTATTTCCCTCAGTTTTTGAGAACCAAGGTATCAATCCAGTAGGAGACTACGCGCAAGTCCCTCGTACCTGCACAAAACGATAGCTACTCGCAACCAATGCTTAGGGGTTGTCAATCCCTTCACGGTCACTTAAGAGAGTGAGATCTGATAGAGATAATATTTTTGGTATTTTTGGTATAAAGATGCAAAGTAAAAAGTAAAAGCAAAACAAGTAAATAAAGTGATGGAGATTGATATGATGAGAATAGACCCGGGGGCCATAGGTTTCACTAGTGGCTTCTCACAAGAGCATAGATATTCTACGGTGGGTGAACAAACTACTTTTGAGCAATTGACATAATTGAGCATACTTATGAGGTTATCCAGGCAATGATCATGTATATAGGCATCACGTCCGTGACAAGTAGACCGAAACGATTCTGCATCTACTACTATTACTCCACTCATCGACCGCCATCCAGCATGCATCTAGAGTATTAAGTTAAAAACAGAGTAACGCCTTAAGCAAGATGACATGATGTAGAGGAATAAATTCATGCAATATGATAAATACCCCATCTTGTAATCCTCGATGGCAACAATACAATACGTTCCCTGCAACCCTTTCTGTCACTGGGTAAGGTCCCCAAGATTGAGCCCAAAGCTAAGCACTTCTCCCATTGCAAGTACTACCAATCTAGTTGGCCAAACCAAACGGATAATTCGAAGAGACTTGCAAAGATAACTTAATCATACATAAAATAATTCAGAGAAGAATCAAATATTTTCCATAGATAAGTTGGATCATAAACCCACAATTCATCGGTCTCAACAAACACACCGCAAAAAGAAGATTACATCGAATAGATCTCCACGAGAGAGGAGGAGAACATTGTATTGAGATCCAAAAAGAGAGAAGAAGCCATCTAGCTACTAACTATGGACCCGAAGGTCTAAAGTAAACTGCTCACACTTCATCGGAGGGGCTATGGTGTTGATGTAGAAGTCCTCCGTGATGGATGCCCCCTACGACGGAGCTCCAGAACAGGCCCCAAGATGGGATCTCGTGGATACAGGAAGTTAAGGCGGTGGAATTAGGTTTTTGGCTCCGTCCCCGATCTGTTGGGGGTACGTAGGTATATATAGGAGGAAGGAGTATGTCGGCGGAGCGTCAGGGGGCCCACGAGGCAGGGGGGCACGCCCAGGGGGGAGGGGCGCGCCCCCCACCCCCGTGACCGCCTCTGGCACTCCTTGGAGTAGGGTCCAAGTCTCCTGGATCACGTTCGGCGAGAAAATCACGTTCCCGAAGGTTTCATTCCGTTTGTACTCCGTTTGATATTCCGTTTCTTCGAAACACTAAAATAGGCAAAATACAACAAATCTGGGCTGGGCCTCCGGTTAATAGGTTAGTCCCAAAAATAATATAGAAGTGGAAAATAAAGCCCATTATAGTCCAAAACAATAGATAAAGTAGCATGGAGCAATCAAAAGTTATAGATACGTTGGAGACGTATCACCCTTCCCCACATCCACCAACCCGCCCTTCATGTGGTAAAGGAGGATGCACAGAGTGGAGTCGTCCTACAAAGACATATACACTACTAGAAAAAGGCCTATTAGTAGCGCACCTATTTTTGTCACTAATGGTGCACTATAGGTGCACCACTATTACCACGCCACTAGTAACAAATAGTAATGGCTATAGTGCGCCATTACTATGGCTAGAAGTGCGTCATTACTATCTGACTTAGTAATGGCGCACCACACAGAAGTGCGCCATTACTAACAATTTTTTTCCAAAAAAAATTTCTGAATTTTTTTCTATTTTTTTCTTAATCTCGGGTCACTATGGCTTAATTTCGGGTAAATATGCTTAATCTCAAGTCAAATCGCACCAAGTGGTCAAACTTCCCGGAAGGTCACCCATCCTCACACTACTCCAGCCCGAGCATGCTTAACTTTCCAGTTCTATCCAACCCCAGCACCACCTCGCTTAACAGGCACTTGTTGATATATCTATCATATCAATCCTATTAAACCTTGTTGATGTCTAGGACTTTGTTCATGTTCATGAGTGTGATGAAATTTTGAAAAAATATTTGAAACTTCCCGGTCATATTATGTATCAGATTTTGAAAAAAAATTCGAAACCAATTTTTTTCTGTTACTAGTGGCGCACCTAGCAAATGGCGCGCCATTACTAAGCTTGAAACTTTTCCATTTTCCCCCCTCTAGATCTTAAAATCCCCTTATCTTTCGTTCTGTTAGGTTTTTGGGGATTCTGAAAATCTTCAACGGGGTTCCCCCCGTTGAATTTGGATGTAACTTTTTGAGTAGATGATTTTTTCATATAAAAAACTTTTTAATTCGAGTTCGTATGCAAAAGTTATGCCCATTTTACTAAATTCCAGAGAGATTTTGCAAATAAATTCGAAATTCATATTTGTAAATTTTCCCAACAACTAGACCACATATTACGTGGGAAACTTATTTTCTTTTATTTTTAAGACATTTCCATCATTTTCTTTTATTTATTTTTTAAACAGAAAAGGTGGTCCATAGGGGGGTGCAAAGAAAGTTAGTATTGGCGCACCTTCACAAAGTGCGCCATTACTATGTGTATGACTGGGTCAAACCTTGGTCAAACTTAGTAATGGCGCACTTTGCATAGGTGCGCCATTACTATGTCAAACTTAGTAAAGGCGCACCTACACAAAGTGCGCTATTACTAACTTTGACCAAGGTTTGATCAAGTCATACACATAGTAATGTCGCACTTTGTGAAGGTGCGACATTACTATGTCAACTAGTAATGGCGCACTAACCCCTTGTGCGCCACTGCTAACAAATTTTTTATTCTTTTTTTAAACTAGTAATGGCGCACCACACACTAGGTGCGCCATTAGTAATATGTCAATAATGGCGTACCTATATCTGGTGTGCCACTGCTATATAGCAGTGGCACACCACATACATGGTGCGCCATTAATGTCCATATTTGTAACATCCCAAATTTTCAATTTGGAATGATATACACTAGATCATCATTGCATGTCATATTTTATTTGCTTTTGGTTTGATCCTAGAAATTCTACGCAACTCAAGGACCCTCGGAGAGAGTTGGGGATTTCGTTATTTTCATATTTGAGTTTTCTCAAATTTTGAAAATAGGATCATTTGATTTATTTATTTTATGTTCAATTATTCCAATTATAAAAATAAGAGAGAGGGAATAAAATGACTTTCGCAAAATAAAGGAATATTGAAGATTTAATAAAAAAATCAAATAAGATTTTATTTTGGAGTTTTTCGCTATTTTATTTGAATTTAGGAAAAAAATGCATTTTCCAAAATTGCATTTAGGCCCCAAATAAATGTTCAATTAGTCCGGCTAGATTTTTGAAGTCGGGGAAAATTTATTTCGGGATTTTTGGAGTCCGTTTAGTATTTCTTTTATTTGTTTTTCTGCGCGTAATGTTTTTTTTAACGGGAACCAACATTGGGCCGTGTTCGGGCAGGACTCCGCCCGGCCGGGCCTTTACAAGGCGCCGCCCCCGAGCCCGTCGCCCAAGCCGCCCCGCGCCGAAAACCCTAACCCTAGCCCTGATCCGCCGCCGTCGCTGGACCCCACCGCCCGAGCCGCCGCCCACCCGCCGTCCCGCCACCAGACGCCGGAGCCGCCGCCGCCGACCCGCCGGACCCCGCCGCCCCGTCCGGCCTACCCCGCCGCTGACCGCCGGTGCCGCCCGCCGCCCCGCCGAGGTTGACCACCGCCCCGCCGCCGGCGATTTTCCTCGAGAATACTGTTTGGTTTTTCGTTCGGTTTTTTTTAAATAAAACCCTAGATCTGTTTTTTAGAATAGATCGGTTTTTTTTGGTTTAGTTTATTTAGCGGACGTTCGTCCGTACGTTCATTTTAACGAACGGTTTTCGTTTTTTTTCGCAGACAGCGAACATTCGTTCGTTAGCCTGTTCTTGTGAGTTAGGAGTTTTCATGAGAGACCCCGCGCTAGGAGGAGAAGATGACGATTCCACTTGCCCGGAGAATTATATCATCATCAATGACACCGACTCGGACCCAGACAACAGCGATGATGACTATGTTCATGAAGCTGGAGCGGATATCATGGAGTCTTCATCGGAGCAGTTTTTGTAGTCGACCACCATAACAGTAGTAGTATTCCCCCATGTATTTAGTATAGTCCGAGCACTTTTATAATGATAGATAGACCGTTGTATGCCCTTGTTTGAATTGAATGAAGTGATTTTGTTTGCATTAGTCTCATGTGCATATGGGTAGTGTTTTCTCTCTAGACCTCATTCTATTCTATATTCTCATCTTTTCTAAAACCCTCAGATGCCTCCAAGACGTGACAATGGATTTGCTTTCCCACCGGAGCTCACCCAGTTGATCCAGCAGCAGAATGCATTGATGCAGTTGCTAGTCCTAAATCAGAACCAGGGGAACAACAACAACAACAACAACAACCCACCACCTCCACCACCTGTTGATCACTTAACCCGTTTTCTTAGACTGAATCCGCTGATGTTTTCCAGTAGCACCGAGCCGATAGTTGCAGATGATTGGCTCCGCAAGACAGGAAGGGAGTTGACCACTGCAGGATGCACAGATGCGGAAAAGGTGCGCTTTCCCGCACATCAACTTGAAGGACCCGCATCATCATGGTGGGAGAATTTCACAGCCACTTATCCTATCGACACTGTCACATGGGATCAGTTTCAGCAGGCTTTCCATACTGCCCATGTTTCAGCAGGAGCTATGGCCATGAAGAAGCGTGAGTTTCGTAACTTGCACCAAGGAGTACGGACAGTTGGCCAGTATGTGGATGACTTTAGTAAGTTAGCACGTTATGCCCCAGATGACATTGCTACGGATGCAGCTAAGCAGGAGAAGTTTCTGGAAGGACTGAATGATGAGCTGAGCATGAAGTTGATGGTAGCAAGCTTCAACAACTACCAGGAGTTGGTAGATCGTGCTCTCATGATTGAAGGGAAGCAGCAGCAGATTGAAAACCGCAAGAGGAAGTATGGGCAAGGGAAGTACAATACTGGAGCTCAGCAGAAGCCACGTTTTACTCCTAAACCAGGAGGACATTTTCAGCATACCCATGGAGGAGGGAATTCGCATAATCATAATGGCCCCAAGAATGGTAACGGGAATGGAGGAAGCAAGGGCCAGAACCGTACCAACCCGTCAACCCCAGCCAAGAGAGACCTAAGCCAAGTCACTTGCTATAAGTGTCAGAAGACTGGACATTATGCCAATGAATTTCCTGAAGCCTAGAATGGAAATGGAAATGGAAGCTCAGGGAAGAAGCCGAACCCTTTCAATAGGGGACAGGTGAACCACGTTAACGTGGCAGAGGTTGAAGCTCAGCCAGATGCAGTAATAGGTAAGTTTTTGGTTAAGTCAGTTACCGCACTCGTTCTTTTTTATACTGGTGCATCGCATTCATACATATCAAGGGGATAGGTGGATAAGTATAAACTGCCAACCCAAGCCCTTAGGTCACCCATGTTAGTAACCTCGCCTGGAGCAGAGTATATGGCTAGTTTATGGTGTGATCGGTTACCATTAAGGATTGGTAACTACGTGTTTCCCTCGGACCTAATAGTATTGGAATCGCAAGGATTGGATGTGATATTAGGCATGGATTGGTTATCGAAGTATGGAGGGAACATTGAATGCGCTAGTAAGACGATTTTGCTTATGACACCAGAAGGAAGAAGGGTCAAGTATGTATCCCGGCATGTGCCGAAGAGGACTTAAGTAAATTCCTTATCAGGAGTTGTGCAGGAGGAAGTACCAGTGGTGAAGGATTTCCCTGACGTATTTCCAGAGGAGTTGCCAGGCATGCCACCGGATAGAGACATTGAGTTTTTGATTGAGCTTTTGCCAGGCACAGGGCCAATATCTAAGAGACCGTACCGGATGCCCGCACAAGATTTGGAGGAAATTAAGAAGTAGATTAAGGAGTTACTGGACAAAGGCTTTATTCGCCCCAGTTCTTCACCTTGGGGATCGCCAGTACTTCTAGTGGAAAAGAAGGATGGATCATTGAGGATGGTTGTTGATTATCGAGGATTGAATGAAGTGACAATTTAGAACAAGTACCCGTTGCCGATGATCAATGATTTGTTTGACCAATTGCAAGGAGCTAAGGTATTTTCCAAGATCGAGTTGCAATCAGGATACCATCAGTTGAAGATTTGAGAGCAGGATATACCTAAGACGGCTTTTACCACCAGGTACGGGCTGTATGAGTATACCGTTATGTCATTTGGTATGACTAACGCACCTGCCTATTTCATGAACATGATGAACAAGGTGTTTATGGAGTTTTTGGATAAGTTCGTCGTGGTGTTCATTGATGACATTTTGGTCTACTCGAAGAATGAAGAGGAGCATAAGGAGCATTTGCGTTTGGTACTTGAGAAGCTCAGAGAACATCAGTTATATGCCAAGTTCAGCAAATGTGAGTTTTGGTTGAAAGAAGTTGGATTCCTCGGACATGTTATATCCGGAGAAGGAATAGCAGTAGATCCCACCAAGGTTGTCATTGTGACAAACTGGGAAGCCCCAACAACAGTTGGAGAGATCCGGAGTTTTCTTGGACTCGCAGGATACTACCGGAGGTTCATTGAGAATTTCTCAAAAATTGTGAAACCCACGACGGAGTTGTTGAAGAAGGATACCAAGTACAAATGGACTGAAGAATGTGAGGCCAGTTTCCAGGAGTTGAAGAAACGTTTGGTTACATCACCAGTGTTGATTCTACCAGATCAGCGCAAGGATTACGAGGTGTATTGTGATGCTTCACGTCGAGGACGTGGAGCCGTGCTTATGAAGGAGGGAAGAGTTATTTCGTATGCCTCATGAAAGCTTAAGCCCCATGAGTTGAATTATGCCACACATGATTTGGAGTTAGCAGCCGTAGTGCATGCATTGAAGACTTGGAGACATTTTCTCATTGGAAACCATTGTGAGGTGTACACGGATCACAAGAGTTTGAAATACATTTTCACACAGAAGGAGCTGAATCTCAGGCAAAGGAGATGGTTGGAGCTCATCAAGGATTATTATATGAGAATTGCATTATCATCCCGGAAAGGCTAACGTAGTAGCCGATGCGTTGAGCCGCAAGAGCCATGTCAACACACTAATTACCAAAGATTTACCGAAGGAGTTAGCCGAGGACCTTCGTGAGCTATGTTTGGAGATAGTTCCGAGAGGCTATGTAGCAGCATTAGAGATTCAGTCTACATTGATGGATAAGATCAGAGAAGCTCAAAAGACCGACAAGGAGATTGCCTCTATTAAAGAGAAGATGAACAAAGGAAAAGCTAAAGGATTTCGTGAGGATGAGCACGATACCCTATGGTTTGAAGACCGTGTTTATGTGCCTAATGACCCGGAGATCAGGAAGTTGATTCTACAGGAGGCCCAAGATTCACCATATTCGATTCACCCAGGAAATACCAAGATGCATTTGGATCTGAAGGGTATTTTCTGGTGGACTGCAATGAAGAAGGATATTGCGGAGTACGTAGCACTTTGTGATGTATGTCAGAGAGTGAAGGCAGAGCATCAGAAGCCAGCAGGATTGTTACAGCCATCGCAAATACCCGAATGGAAGTGGGATAAGATAGGCATGGATTTTATCACGGGATTGCCCAGGACTCGTTCAGGCTATGACTCGATCTGGGTTGTAGTCGATCGTTTGACGAAAGTAGCTCATTTCATCCCTGTGAAGACTACTTACAGCAGTGCCAAGTTGGCTAAGATATACATGACCAGGATCGTATGTCTGCATGGAGTACCGAGGAGCATTGTATCAGATAGAGGAACCCAGTTTACCTCAAAGTTATGGAATCAGTTGCACGAAACTTTGGGTACCAGATTAGAGTTCAGTACAGCTTTTCATCCGCAGGCAGATGGACAGACCGAGTGGGTCAACTAGATTTTAGAGGATATGTTGAGAGCTTGTGCGCTAGATTATGGATCTAGTTGGGACGACAATTTGCCGTATGCAGAGTTCTCCTACAACAACAGTTATCAATCCAGTTTGAAGATGGCCCCTTTCGAAGCCTTGTACCGAGGGAGGTGCAGAACCCCGCTGTTGTGGGATGAAGTTGGAGGCTGCCAGTTGTTTGGACCGGATTTGATTAAGGAGTCTGAACAGAAGGTGAAGTTGATTCGCGATAGGCTCAAGGTAGCCCAGTCCAGGCAGAAGAGCTATGCATATTCTAAAGGCAAGGAGACAGTGTACGAAGTCAGAGATAGAGTTTATCTTCGTGTATCTCCACTTCGAGGAGTTAAGCGCTTTGGAGTTAAGGGAAAATTAGCGCCATGTTTTGTGGGACCATACAAAGTTTTGGAGCGTATGGGAGAAGTTGCTTACAAGTTGGAGTTGCCCGAAGGATTGTCAGGAGTTCACGATGTGTTCCACGTTTCCCAGTTGAAGAAGTGCCACGCAGAGATGGCTGATATACCGCTAAGAGATATAGTGCCGCTGGAAGCGATTCAGTTGGATAGTGATTTGATCTATGAGGAGAAACTAGTCAAGATTCTCGAGTATGCCAGCCGAGTCACCCGCAGCAAGGTTATCAAGTTTTGCAAAGTTCAGTGGTGCCACCACACCGAGGATGAAGCCACCTGGGAGCGAGAGGAAGATCTGCTGAAGGACCACCCTCACCTATTTTCTAGCCAACCCGAATCTCGAGGGCGAGATTCATCTTAAGGGGGGTAGGTCTGTAACATCCCAAATTTTCAATTTGGAATGTTATACACTAGTTCACCATTGCATATCATATTTTATTTCCTTTTGGTTTGATCCTAGAAATTCTACACAACTCAAGGACCCTCGGAGAGAGTTGGGGATTTCGTTATTTTCATATTTGAGTTTTCTAAAATTTTGAAAATAGGATCATTTGATTTTATTTATTTTATCTTCAATTATTCCAATTATAAAAATAAGAGAGAGGGAATAAAATGACTTTCCCAAATAAAAGGAATATTGAAGATATAATAAAAAATCAAATAAGATTTTATTTTGGAGTTTTTCGCTATTTTATTTGAATTTACAAAAAAAGTGTTTTTCAAAATTGCATTTAGGCCCCAAATAAATGTTCATCTTGTCCGGCTTGATTTTAGGATTCGGGGAAATTTTATTTCGGGATTTTTGGAGTCCGTTTAGTATTTCTTTTATTTGTTTTTGTGCGCGTAATGTTTTTTTTTAATGCGAACCGACTTTGGGCCGTGTTCGGCCAGGACTCCGCTCGGCCGGGTCTTTATAAGGCGCCGCCCCCGAGCCCGTCAGCCCAAACAGCACCGCATCGAAAACCCTAACCCTAGCCCCGATCCGCCGCCGCCCGCCGTCCCGCCGCCCGACGCCGGAGCCGCCGCCGCCGACCCGCCGGACCCCGCCGACCCCTCCGCCCGCCGGCGGAGCCGCCGGCCGCACCACCGAGGTTGACCACTGCCCCGCCGCCGGCGGTTTTCCTCGAGAAAACCATTCGGTTTTCCATTTGGTTTTCGTTCGATTTAGAAAAAAAACCCCTAGATCTGTTTTTTAGAATAGATCGTTTTTTTGGTTTAGTTTATTTAGCGGACGTTCGTTCGTACGTTCGTTTTAACGAACGGTTTTCGTTTTTTTTTTCCGCAGGCAGCGAACATTCGTTCGTTAGCCTGTTCGGCCGTTTTTCTTTTTCTCGGATTTTCCGCGATAATTTCTGATCGTGATTTCTGATATGTTTTTCATTCTAGTATAACTTTTCGCACGTTTATCGGAATCAGGTGATTCAAGCGCCTAGAGTTTCGTCTCGAAACCCTCTTTTTGTTTAACAAACTCAAACAAGTTTTTACTTCTGTAAAATTTCACTTAGGTCCAGATTAGTAAACGAAGTTTGTTTCTTTCGCCGTTTGACTTTTGTTGCTTCGTTTGATTTGATTCTTTTTGCAGACCGGAGTTCTTAAGTTGAAATTTCTCGTTAGATCTCTTCTTTAAGTTTTACCTATGCATTGGATGAATACTTATTGTATGCTTGTTTGTTTGCGATAGAGTACCCGGAGTGCCTCGTGCTACTTCAAATCTTTAGGTTTCACGGATCATCAGCAAGGCAAGTAACACTTTGATCATACCTTTTCATTACCCAGTTTTATTGCATTAGATTAATTCCTCAAACAATTGCATGATTAGGATTTAATTAAATTGTGGGTTTTGGGAAGTAGATGAGGTAGTATCAATTACCTGTTTTATTATCAAACCCTTGGGAGTTACCTCTACATTTGCTTATTATGCCATGCTATGCCAGTAGACGTGGATTGGGTGAGTGTATCCATGACAGATGTGAGATTGTAATTTAATGGTTTATATAAGGTGGCAACTTAAACACACATCTGGGTGGATTGAGGCACCTGGGTATTCCAGCGATTGCCTGTTTTTCTTTATGGACCGCCACCCAGGCTCAAAGTGATCATGAGATTATTCATGCTAGAAACTTCCGTGTGCAGCCACCAGCTACTATGGGCTCTAGCATAGTTGACTAAGTAGTGTGAACTCTTACAATGGTAGACTAGTAGATGTAGGGGATGTAGGTTGGTACTGCCTACCTGATCGTAAGGTGCAAACGCTTCTGAAAGACTATTTCTCGGTCATCCGTTTCTGAAACACCCTGTAGTGCGAGAATACCAATGGAGGAGATCGAGTCTTGTGGGGAAAAGTGCGCAAACCTCTGCAGAGTGTACAAACTAATCATGGTTAGTCGTGTCCCCTGTTATGGACGTTTTGAGTATCTAGTACTTCGATTATCTTGTGAATCTCATCATGTTACTTTAATTAATATTGTTGGGTTTAATGATGATGCTTAATTGGGATTGAGAGGATGTCTATCTTCTCAATGTTTAACAACCACCATGATGATTAAATAAAATTTATTCCTTTGAAGTAGGGAAAAATTGGCTTTACGCAAAACAGTAACCATAGAGCTTTCCACCAGCCATATATGCATGTAGTATAGCATTACTCTTTCTTTGCTCTCTATGTGTTACATTGTCAGCATATTCCATGTGCTGACCCATTTTCAGGCTGCAACGTTCATGTTGCAGACTTTTCAGACGACGAGTAAGGTGCTGTAGGTCGTGGTTCTATACTCAGTGATGCCGTTGGAGTTGATGGACTCGCTTATCTTCCAAGCCTTCCGCTGTTATCGTTATTAGATGGCCCTAAGCCATATTTATTGTAATAAGTTCTCTTTTGAGACATTCGATGTAATAAGTGTGTGATTGCTACTCTGTTATAAATCCTTCAAGTACTGTGCGTGTCAGCATTACTGATTCAGGGATGACACCAAAGCACAGAGATCAAACTGTTTGAGGTCTGGTCGCTACAGTATTAGCTATAGTCGTTTTCCTAGTAGTGATATGTGCGGCGTCAGAGATCCAAAAAGAACGGCAACTGAAGATTAATTAATTAGTTGAGTTGATGAATGTAACATCCCAAATTTTCAATTTGGAACGTTATACATAGGTCATCCATGAATATCATATTTTATTGCATCTTCGTGTCACAGCCCTAGAATTGCTTGACATTAGTTGCATTAAGGCATTCATGTCATCATGTTAATTTCCATGAAAATTGAAATGGGGATTGTTGAAACCCTAGCACCAATTGAATTCTAATAGGTTCAAATAAAACCATTTCCAATAATCCCAAAATGCCCTGTGAAAATGTTCATGATTAATGGATAAAGGTGAAAGCCTCTTCCAAAAATGATGAACATATCTTNAACCATTTCCAATAATCCCAAAATGCCCTGTGAAAATGTTCATGATTAATGGATAAAGGTGAAAGCCTCTTCCAAAAATGATGAACATATCTTATAGGTCATTCCTGGATTTTTGAATTAAATCTTAAACCATTTGACTTTGGGCATTTAGACACTATAAATAATTTAAATGCTCAAATAATGTTGGAAGTATTTGTGGGCCATAGAAATAATTCAGGAAGTGCCCGTGAATATTTTCAGGATTTATAAAATTGATTTGGTTTTTAAAACTGGATCAAAAACAAACTGCAAAATAGAAAACAGAAATGAAAAGGAGAGAGAGAATGCTCACCTGACCTACCTGGCGCCCAACCGGCCTAGCCTTTCTTTCTCCCCCTCCCCACGCTGGCCCACTCCAGCGGCCCAGCCCACCACCGCCTCCTCCCTGTCGCCTTCCTCCTCTGCCAGGAGGACGGGCGCGTGCCGACGCGCGCACGCTCGCCGCGCGCCACGCAGCAGCTGCCTGCCTGCCCCCCCGACGCTCCGGACGCCCTCGCGACGCCACGGAGACAGCCACGCGCGACCCCCTGGCTCTCTCTCACTCTCTCCCGACCCCTCCCCCTTCCTCTGCTCTCTCTCCCTCACGCGACCGAGAGCCGCCGACGCCATCGCTCACCGTANCTCCTCCCTGTCGCCTTCCTCCTCTGCCAGGAGGACGGGCGCGTGCCGACGCGCGCACGCTCGCCGCGCGCCACGCAGCAGCTGCCTGCCTGCCCCCCCGACGCTCCGGACGCCCTCGCGACGCCACGGAGACAGCCACGCGCGACCCCCTGGCTCTCTCTCACTCTCTCCCGACCCCTCCCCCTTCCTCTGCTCTCTCTCCCTCACGCGACCGAGAGCCGCCGACGCCATCGCTCACCGTAGCCACGGCCACAGGCCTTCCCTTGCCTCGCCGGCGTGCCCAAGAGCTCCGCCTCGTCGCCCCGGACCTCTCCGCTGACCCACGCGACTTCAAACGCCTTCGAGCGCCGACCTCACCCTCGTCTTCAACCTCGGGCACCCGAGCCGCCTCCGGTCGATTCGGCGCCGCCAGGACCTCCCCGAGCTCACTGACTCCCTCTCCGACCCCGCGGTGAGCTCCCGTGCAGAACCCCTTCCTTTCCCCTCGCGTTTGCGAGCTCTAGGCCATAGCTCCGTCGCGGCCGACAGCTCCTCACCGCCGGCCATGGCGCCGCCGCGGCCACAGCCCCTGCCGCTCGCGTCGGAGCGTGTCAACGTGCTCAGGAGACCCCCAGGAGCCTAACGCGCACATCCCCTTGCCCTCCCGTGCATTGTAGCGCCAACCCCGCACTTACCCGAACTCCGGCGCCGCCGCGAGCTCACTTCCGGCGAGCTCCGACCACCCCGCGGCCTCCCACCTGCTCCGTTGGATGCGGACGAGCAAGAGCTATGCCCCGGTGCCCTCAGCGCGCTAATCCGACGCCCCTAGCGCAAGTCCGGCGTGCCACCGCCGTGTCCTGTGGTCGCCGCCGGCTCATCCCCGACGTGCTGACGTGGCCTCGTTGTTAGGCTCTAATGACCCGGCTTAATTACCCCTGACCCGCTTACACATGGGCCCCACGCCCTTAATTAATCTTTGTTTATTTTCTGTTAAGATTAGTACTAATCTGGGTGGACCCCACGTGTCAGCATTGACTTTGACAAGTCAGTGTTGACCGGTCCCACCTGTCATCCACCCAACCCAGCTCTGAGTCACTGACCAGTGGACCCCACTGGTCAGGGTTGACCTGGACCGCGCCCCCTTGACCTGCTGACGTCACACTGACGTCAGGCTGACGCAATAATCCTTTTCTGGAATTTAAATA
>LR880971.1:92610149-92621495 GCA_904067115.1 Aegilops sharonensis | reverse complement strand
AAGAAAGGAATAGAGGAGAAGAAGAAAAAATAGAATATTTTTTTTCTTCTTCTCCTCTTCTTTTTCTTCTTTTTTCTCTTCTTATTTATTTCTCCTCTTCTCCTCCTTTCTTCCTCTTCTTATTTTCCTTTTTCCTCTCATTCTTTTAGTATTGCTTGTTTTTTTTAAAATGTTCAAATAGAAAATTTCGAAAAAAAGTAAAGGTTTTGCCTAATGCATTGTTCATATTTCATCAACATATATGCATACAAAAAAAGCATACATACATACATATATACATACAAAAAAGCATACATACATACATATATACATACAAAAAAAGCATACATACATACATATATACAAAAAAAGCATACATACTTTCCTACCTAGCAAAAAAAGCATACATACATACAAAAAAGCATACATACATACATATATATATATATATATATATTTGCGGCAGGGGGCAGGGCAGGGGCGCGGCGGCTCACTATGGGCAGCGTCGGCGACGGCGAGGTCGGGGCCGGCCTGAGGCAGAGGCGGTGGCGCGCGGGGCAGGGGACGGCGTTGGGGCGCGCGGGCTCGGGGACGACGTCGGCGACACCGACGGCGAGGCACGGGCGACGGCGATGGCGCGGTCGGGCGGGGGCGACGGCAGGGGCGGCGGGCGGCGTCGGGGCAGCGGACGGCGTAGATCTGGGCAGCCTGGCGTCGTTGATGAGCTCGGCGTCGTCGGGCGGGCCGGGGGGCAACTGGCGATGAGTTCGTCCAATTTTTCTAAGTGCTACTTCTTTAGTTCCGGTTGGTACCACCAACTAGGACCAAAGGCTTTGCGCTGCCCGCGGCCAAAAGTTTAGTCCCACCTCGCTAGTTGAGAGGGGCTCAGAGTGGTTTAGAAGCCCCACTGCGGCTACCCTCTGGAGCTCCTCTCAAATGCAGGCTTACGGGCCTAATATCACACTGTGCTGCCTGTGGGCCTATTGGGCCTTCTGCGGGCCTGAATCCTGGCCTAGGTTGGGTTTCTAGTCGTATTCACGCCGTGGTGGCCCAATAGGTGGCATTATTTTTATTTTTTTCCATTTTTTTTGTTTTTTGCATTATTTATTTTCTTTTGATTTTTGCTTTATTTTTTAATTCTTTTTGCTTTTAGTTTTAGAAAATTATAAACTTTCTATTAGTGCCATTAGTTTTCAAATTTGAAAACACTTTTTTTGTTTTTTTGTTTTCTTTGTTGCTTTATTTATTTTATTTTGTTTCTACTTACAACAAAATACTTATTGTTGCTATTTTTATTTTGTTTCCAGTTTTTTGTTTTGTTTTCTGCATTATTTATTTTGTTTCCATATGTCCACTATATGTAACCATAATATGTGTCCTTTCCAATCTCGGTGGCTGCATCAAAGCGGACATCCATTGTCGGTTCATCTGCGTGCATAATATATAATTAAGTGTGTCAAAAATCATTACAAGACATCATGAATAGATAATTAAGTGACCAAATTAATAGAAGTTCATCATCACATTAAAACCAAAGTACATACATAGTTCTCATCTAACAACATAAAGCTCTGCAGAGCATCTAAATTAATTAAACCATACATTGAAACTATGTAAAACATTTCAATGCGAAAACAAATGCGATCATAATCGCAACCAAGGTAACAACTGATCCAACGGCATAATGATACCAAGCCTCGGTATGAATGGCATATTTTCTAATCTTTCTAATCTTCAATCGCATTGCATCCATCTTGATCTTGTGATCATCGACGACATCCGCAACATGCAACTCCAATATCATCTTCTCCTCCTCAATTTTTCTTATTTTTTCCTTCAAGAAATTGTTTTCTTATTCAACTAAATTTAACCTCTCGACAATAGCATCGGTTGGAATTTCCAGTTCAACAACCTCCTAGATAAATAAAATCTATGTCACGTTGGTCGGCATAATTTTCATAAACAATAAATGAACCAATAGTTATGAAAAGATAATATATACCACATCCGAATCATAGACAGGACGAGGGCCGACGTGGGCGGATACCAAAACCATCGCACTATATAAGATGCAATAATAAAAGTAAGAAAATAATACAAGTATCTATCTAAACATACAAGTAAGAATATTTTTCCTTTCAAAAAGAAGATAAGAACAAGAGGCTCACCACGGTGGTGTCGGCGATGAGATCGGCGCGGGCGATCGACGGCGGTGAAGACGGAGACGGGACGTGACAGACCGCTAAACCTAAACAAATATTGAGGAAAATGGAGTTTGGAGGTCGAGCTTGGAGAGGAGAAAGTTAAGTAGTGTGGCTCGGGCATTCCATCGAACACCTCATGTGCATAGGAGGTGAGCTAGAGTACCACAAAGCTCTCCAACGGCCGGGCAGAAAAGCAGAGCAGTGAAGTGCTCTGCTCGCGGGCGAGGGGTATATATAGGCAATTCATTGGTCCCGGTTCATGGCACGAACCGGGACTAAAGGGCAGCCTTTGGTCCCGGTTCAAGCCACCAACCGGGACCAGTGGAGGTGGGCCAGGAGCGGAGTCCATTGGCCCCAGTTCGTCCCACAAACCGGGACCAAAAGGTCCAGACGAACCGGGACCAATGGCCCTCGTGGCCCGGCCGGCCCCCGGGGCTCACGAACCGGGTCCAATGCCCCCATGGGTCCCGGTTCTGGATTGAACCGGGACTAATGGGCTGACCCGGCCTGGACCATTGCCCCCTTTTCTACTAGTGTAAGGCAGATCCCATAAGCATGTCTTGTGAGTCCAGGCGTGTTTAGAATTATACCCCTTGAAGTACCCTGGATGCTCTGGATCTGGCTCGAGAGCGTTTAACTGATCCAGGGTCTGTTGGCCTGTCAACGCAGGTGGTGCAGAGTTTTTGACAACTCTACCTCTGATGAAGTTCTTCTTGTCTTTCCTGAACTTATGGCGAGGATCCAGGAACTGTCTATGCATGTCTAAGCAAGAAAACTTGCGACCGGCCTGAAGCCAACGGAACTCAAGAGCTCACTTGCATGTGGGGTGAGGGAGTCCCGGACTAGGGGGTGTCCGGACAGCCGGACTATCGTCACGGCCGGACTCCAAGACTATGAAGATACAAGATTGAAGACTTCGTCCCGTGTCCGGATGGGACTTCCCTTGGCGTGGAAGGCAAGCTTGGCGATACGGATATGTAGATCTCCTACCATTGTAACCGACTCTGTGTAACCCTAACCTATCCGGTGTCTATATAAACCGGAGGGTTTTAGTCCGTAGGACGAACAACAATCATACCATAGGCTAGCTTCTAGGGTTTAGCCTCCTTCATCTCGTGGTAGATCTACTCTTGTACTACCCATATCATCAATATTAATCAAGCAGGAGTAGGGTATTACCTCCATCGAGAGGGTCCGAACCTGGGTAAAAACATCGTGTCCCTTGTCTCCTGTTACCATCCGCCTAGACGCACAGTTCGGGACCCCCTAACCGAGATCCGCCGGTTTTGACACCGACATTGGTGATTTCATTGAGAGTTCCCCTATGTCGTCACCGATAGGCCCGATGGCTCCTTCGATCATCAACAACGACGCTTTCCAGATCTTCGTATTCGGCGGCTTTGCACTGCGGGCCAATTCGCTTGGCCATCTGGAGCAGATCGAAAGCTACGCCCCTGACCATCAGGTCAGATTTGGAAGTTTGAACTATATGGCCGATATCCGCGGAGACTTGATCTTCGACGGATTCGAGCCGCAGCCAAGCGTGCCGCACTGTCTCGATGGGCATGATCTAGCTCTGCAGCCGAACAGTGCCCTGGAGGCCGCACCAGTATCCGCTCCGACCCTCAATCCGGAGCCGGATTCCTCGATCGAGGACGAGTGGTTGGACACTGCCTCGGGGGCTACAATCTCTACGGCGATCGAGCCGAACTCTATCCCTGTCCTTTGCGAAGACCTTGACTCCAGGGTGCCGGACTCCTCTCCAGACTCTGAACCCTCCGCGCCCCTACCAATCGAATCCGATTGGACGCCCGTCATGGAGTTCACTGCCACGGACATATTTCAGCACTCGCCCTTTGGCGATATTCTGAATTCACTAAAGTCTCTCTTTTTATCCGGAGAGCCCTGGCCGGACTGCGGACAGGAAGGTTGGGATACGGATGATGAAATTCAACGCCCACCCACCACCCACTTAGTAGCCACTGTCGAAAGCTTACACGACATGCTCGATTTCGACTCCGAAGACATCGACGGTATGGACGACGATGTAGGAGACAACAATGAGCCAACACCTATAGGATGCTGGACAACCACCTCATCCCATGATGTGTACATGGTGGATACACCTAAAAGAAATGAAGACGAGGAACAACGGGACGCTAGGAAGGATAAATCCCTCGAAAAGCAGTCAAAATGGCAACGTAAACGCCGAACAAAGTCCCGCCTCAACAAAGACCCGGCCATAGATCAGGGCGAACTGGTGGACAACGAACAAGCTATCGAGCAATCGTTCGAACAAGACAACTTGGATAAACAATCTATCCCCGGCGAAGACAACAGTCCGGACGATCTCACGCCGGACAAACTATTGGAACAAAATGACCTCCAGAAAAGGCTCGTCGCCACTGCGCGTAACCTGAAAAAGCAGAAGCGGAAGCTCAAAACAGCGGAAGATGCACTCAGGATCAGATGGAGCAAAGTATTCAGCACCGCAGACAAGTACAGCGACAATCGCCGAACTAAGAGCTACCCGAAAAGAAAGCTACTGCCCGTATTCGACGAGGAGGCCTTAGAGCCCCCACAATTAAAAAGTAAGAAGGCCACCCGGTCGGATGGACGACCCCACGGCAAAAAGAGAGCGGCGAATGGCGCCGCACACAAGCCAATATGCGATCCGCGTAAGGATTCACATCAAAAGGATGGCCCAGTTAGGTCCATCTATGGGCCAAGAAAGCAGGCTCGTCAAAGCAATGCAACACGCCAAAATTCCGAAGATCACGCCACACCCAAATATAGGGGCACCGCACACCCCCTATGTTTCACCGATGAGGTGCTGGATCATGAATTTCCAGCAGGATTCAAACCCATAAACATAGAGGCATATGTCGGAACAACAGACCCTAGAGTCTGGATTGAGGATTACATCCTCCACATACACATGGCTAGAGGAGATGATCTCCATGCCATAAAATACTTACCCCTTAAACTCAAAGGGCCAGCTCGGCATTAGCTTAAAAGCCTCCCCGAAAATACCATTGAAAGTTGGGAAGAGCTCGAGGATGCATTTCGGGCAAATTTTCAGGGGACTTATGTCCGCCCTCCGGACGCAGACGATCTAAGTCACATAACTCAACAGCCCGGAGAGGCAGCCCGGAAATTCTGGAACAGGTTCCTTACTAAAAAGAACCAAATAGTCGACTGTCTGGACGCCGAAGCCTTAGCATCTTTCAAACACAACGTTCGAGACGAATGTCTCGCCAGACACCTCGGCCAAGAAAAGCCAAGAACAATGGCCGCATTAACAAGCCTCATGACCCGCTTTTGCGCGGGAGAGGATAGCTGGCTAGCAAGATGCAGCACCAGCGACCCAAGTACATCCGAAATAAGGGATGGAAATGGGAAACCACGGCGCAACAAGGACCAGCGCCGGATTAAAAGGAACAGTCCAAAGAGCACGGCAGTCAACGCCGGATTCAAAAGCTCACGGCAGAACAACAAAAAACTGCCCCTTAAGGACAATAGCGATGAGCTATCCAACTTCAACAAAATCTTGGATAAGATATGTCAAATCCACAGTACTCCTGGGAGGCCTGCTAACCATACCCACAGAAATTGTTGGGTCTTCAAACAGTCCGGCAGACTGAACGCCGAACACAAGGGGCTCGACACACCAAGTGAAGACGACGACGAGCACCACAAACAGAGCCCCGGAAAACAAAATACTTTCCCACAAGAGGTTAAAACAGTAAACTCACTTCACGTGATCAAAGGGAAAAACAGAGCGGCGCCCACTGAAAGGCGCGCCACACACTGGTTATCAAAACCAATCACCTTCGACCATCAGGACTATTCCAAAAATATCCGGAACGCAGGATGGATTGCCTTGATATTGGATCCCATAATCAACGGATTCCAATTTACACAAGTCCTCATGGATGGCGGCAGTGACATAAACCTGATATATCAGGATACAATCCGCAGGATGGGGATAAGCCCAACCAAAATTTGCCGTAGCAACACCTCCTTTAAAGGAGTAATGCCAGGCCCATATGCCCATTGCACGGGCTCCATACTGTTAGAAGTTGTGTTCGGTTCATCCGACAACTTCCGTCACGAAAAGCGAGTCTTCCTTGTCACCCCATTTAAAAGTAGCCATCAAGCACTATTGGGACATGAAGCTTTCGCCCGCTTTAATGCAATACCGCATTATGCATCTCTAACACTTAAAATGCCCGGTCCACGCGGCATCATCTCATTAAAAGGGAGTATTAAGTGTTACTCGAGCACGGAAGAATGTGAGATTGCCTTGACAGCCCCACACCTATTCGGCTCCGCTAGTCAAAGAAACTGAGTAGGTCATTCAAACCCCGGACACGGCTAGACGAGTCCGGCGCCTACTAGCGGCATACCCTCATACAAGGGGCTGCATGCATGTACAACATGAGACAATGAAGCTCAATTTTCTTCACTTCTTCAAATCATACTCCGTTTATTTAATGTCCATTACATCTTCCGCACGATCCTGTTTCTTTCAAACTAAGTTCCTCTCTTTCACAGATGAACGACGTGCTACACCCGTCCAGGATAAGGCACAACGGAGACACAGGCGCAGACGTGCAGTAGGGACCCGTTGCCAGGATTCTTTACAGATTAAGACCCTGCGTAAACCTTTTTTACTGTCTCTTGTTGATATACATCCCCCGGTTCCTTACTATAACCGAGGAGGAGGCTGGCGTTTTGGCATTGGCCGCACCAGAATTTTTGCGCGTACCTAGACACCAGGGGCTTGGGGCGTTATTCTGCCCGTTTTCATAAAGACCGAATACCTTAGGGAGTGTTCGGCGTCTCGAGTTAGGCCTTATATGCATCAGCTCCGAATCATGTCTTTGGTCAAATGTTGGGTTGCCCGGCTCCTGTGTTTTGCTGCCTTACGTTCCGTTTTCACGGCTAACGCAGCACCAGGAGAACTACTGCGATTGTGCCCCGGTTCGGCCGGGCGAGCACCTCAGTAGAGAATGCCGAAAACTGACTGTCATGATATAGCGAGAGACAGGTCAACCACTCGATGATTCACTGGAATGTTTAGGATTCCTCCGCATTAACGAAGGACCGGTTTTCGGTCAGGCACATACGCACCCCGAATTCGGGAGAGTGCGGTGCCCCCAGGGGCTATATAGTAGCCCCACCCTCGAACTCCTATGGCTAAGTGAAAGTGATAAAGCATTATAGTCCGGTTGCCTGGTTTGCTACGCTATCACCTCCTTAACAGGACCAAGACGTTGGATTAAGTGTGAAAAAGCGCTTTCTTTGCAAACACCCCCACACTATGTGCGTGGGGGCTGAAGCCAAGGACTGCCATCTTTCAGGTTATATACACATATACATAAACGGCCGCTAGTAGTTTACTACTTGAACGCACAAGTATAAAAAGCTCTTATATTATATTGAAACATTGTTTTCACAAACCATACATGTCATTTAAACATAATATCCTTCGAGCACTGCGTCTCTATTAAACGAGCGCCCGGCGGGACTTCTTCAAAGTAGTGCTCGGCAGGTACTCGGCTTCTGTTCGAATCTTGGGATGCAACGTCGGTGGCCTTCATCTCTGCCCAGTATGTCTTGACACGGGCCAGAGCCATCCGCGCTCTCTCAATACACGCCGATCCCTTCATTGCGTCGATACGCGGTACCGCACCAAGGAACTGCTGCACTAAACCAAAATAGCTCTTCGGCTGGGGTCCGCCCGGCCACAGGTAAGTCAAGACATGCTTCATGGCAAATCCAGACAACCGATTCAGCTCGGCCCATTCGGCCAACCGATCGGTCAGCAGCAGAGGACGCTCCGGACTATGGAATTGCGACCAATATAGCTCTTCCCTTCTGTGCACCTTCCGGCCCCGGAAGTGCTCAACCGCGTCCGCAGTGCTAGCCGCCAAGTCCAGATAAGCATCTTCCGAACTCCACAACTTATCCAACTGAGCATACTTTGGATCTGTATATTTCCTCCGCAGCAGAAACGGTTTTCCAGCCGCAATTGCCCCAGCCTGACTCAGCTCCTCCTTGGCAGCTCTCAAAGCCGACTGGGCATTCTTGGATTCGGCGGCGGCCTTTTTCAGGCCCTCTTGTTTCGCTTGACGTTCTTTTTCAAGAACCTTGCAGCGATCGGTAGTTTTCCTCAACTTTTTGGCCATATCGGCTATTTCCTCTTTGCTTCGGCAGTGAACAGCCCGTTCGGCTTCTAGCTCTTCGGCCGCCTTTAAAGCGGCCGCATTACTTACCCTGGCTTGCTCTTTCGCTCGGGCGAGTTCCGCCCGCAGCTCCTCCACGGCAGCGGCACCATCTGCATTGAGCATACGAATAGTAAGACATGGGCGTCAAGCTCCCTTACCAGGTGTCCGCATAGAAGTCACATACCTTGTGACTCGTCAAACTGTTTATTGACCAGCGCGATGTCCGCATCCGCCTCATCAAGTTGCCGCTTTAGTTCGGCATATTCATCAGTCCGGCTGGCCTCCGGACGCCCCGCCACCTGTTTAGGAGCGGTGATATGTTATAACTGTGAATTTGATCCTCGGCACGTTGTAAATTTTGACAACATACCGAGTCTCAGGGGCTACTATCTATACAGGGCGCATTTTATATGCATAACTGTCAGAAGGTACATCATTTTTGCGTACCTCAAACCCCGTCAGTAAGCTTGTGACGGCTTCATACAATCCGCTCTCCGCGGATGCAATTCTTTCAATCACCGTACCCATTAGAGCACGGTGATCTTCTGAAATAGCCGCTCGCCCGAGTAGATCCTTCAGCTCCTCCAACCGCACACCACTTGGCGCCGGACCTTCCGGCCCCGCCGGACTTCGGGGAACCCTCCGCGACGATACCTCCGGGTCGTCCGCTTCACATGAGGGTGCGACAGGTGGAGGCGTTTCACTCTCCATCATCTTCGGAAGAAGATCCCCCGAAGACGAGCTCTGCTGAGAAGGGCTGAGGTCCGAACTACAAGGTACAATTTCGGTTATCTTCATAAATAAATACAGGAATGTTCCTTATTTACAAGACCCCTTCTTTTTACTTACGGCTCGCTGGAGGGCTGATCCCCTTGGGGAAATAGTGCGGCTGGGTTACTTCCCAGCGCCGGACTCTCTGCCGAAGATTCCTTTCCCCTCTTTGAGGCCTTGACCTCCGGATCTTCCGAAGCGGTCCTCTTATCTCCTCGGAAGGTTGGACTTTTAATACCTCCTTCCTTGATAGCCTCCTTCGTAGAGGCAGTTGCTTCCCCGCTCCCCCCTTCGCCTTCTTCAAAAGGCGTGACCTTCAACATCTTGGTCAGCATGGGATCCGGCGTGGTCTCTGGGAGGGGAGCCGGACACCTTATCAACTTTGCCTTGGCTATCCACTCCTGTCCAAGAAACAGCTCCTTTAAAGGGCATATATATATGATAAATGAATGAACAGCTTGTCCGGTTATAGGACTACTTACTTGAGTATCTGGGCGATTGCAGCTTAGTCCTGCATCCTCAGTTAGGTCCGGACACTTCTCTTGGATCCAAAGAACAGTTTATACATCTCCACGGGCGCCGTACCCATAAAATTTTGGAGAGCTCGTGGTCCCTCCGGATTAAATTCCCACAGGCGGAGGGGGCGGCATTTGCAGGGCAGAAGACACCGGATCACTATAACCTGCGCCACTGCAACCAGATTGATCTCTCTTTCCTGGAGGTCTCGAATACGTCCCTGCAGCAAGGGAACGTCCTTAGACGGCCCCCAGTCGAGCCCCTTGTTGACCCATGACGCCAGCTGCTGTGGTGGACCTGAGCGGAAGGCGGGGAGCACCGCCCATTTGGTGCCCCTGGGAGCGGTGATATAAAACCACTCCCGTTGCCACAAACCAAGCTCCTCTTGAAAAGAGCCCTCGGGCCAAGGAGCATCAGCACATTTGCTTATACCGCCCCTCCGCACTCTGCTTGCTGCCCCTTGATCGTCTTTGGCTCCACCTTGAAGGTCTTGAGCCACAATCCAAAGTGGGGGGTAATATGGAGGAAGGCCTCGCATACGACAATGAATGACGAGATATGGAGGATGGACTCCGGATTCAAGTCATGGAAATCAAGCCCATAATAAAACATGAGCCCCCGCACAAAGGGATCCGTCGGGAAGCCTAAACCCCGACGGAAGTGAGACACGAACACCACGTTATCGCCGGTTTCGGGAGTGGGAATGACCTGCCCTGGAGCAGGAAGCCTATTCGAGATCTCGCCGGTTAGATACCTGGCGTCTCGCAGCTTTAGCACGTCTTCTTCTGTGACGGAGGAAGGCATCCATCGGCCGTGCTGGTCGGAGCCGGACATCGTCGAAAGTCCGAAGCGCCTGAATCTGAAGCTTTGGGTGTTGGAACTCGAAGCGCGAGGCGAACTCGATGGAGGGTGTAAAAAGAAGAGGGCCTTGGTCTCATTATAAAGAGGTTGAATACCAAGAGGCCACCCCGTGGCCGATTAGGACTCACCTTTGATAGAGGAGGCGTGCCAACGGGTGCGGTTGGGTTACCCACGTCTGTATTGATGAGAATCCCGGGATAAGGGGGCACGATCTACGCTTTGATAAGACGTGCCAAGGAAACTGCCTCGCTAAACGCGCTGAGGTGGAACAGTAAAAAATGATTCATATAAAGGCCTGGCCGTGGTGTGATGTCACGCCGCGGAATACGTCAGCAAATTTGTGCAAAAGTTATTCTCTCTACGGTGGTATGTGGAACTTGTTTTGCAGAGCCGGACACTATCCTTGTGTTCAAAACCTTCTATGAAGTATTCGGAGGAGGAACCCGCCTTGCAATGCCGAAGACAATATGCGTGCCGGACTCGTCGTCATTGAAGCCTGGTTCAGGGGCTACTGAGGGAGTCCCGGACTAGGGGGTGTCCGGACAGCCGGACTATCGTCACGGACGAACTCCAAGACTATGAAGATACAAGATTGAAGACTTCGTCCCGTGTCCGGATGGGACTTTCCTTGGCGTGGAAGGCAAGCTTGGCGATACGGATATGTAGATCTCCTACCATTGTAACCGACTCTGTGTAACCCTAACCTATCCGGTGTCTATATAAACAGGAGGGTTTTAGTCCGTAGGACGAACAACAATCATACCATAGGCTAGCTTCTAGGG
>LR880971.1:92567212-92583237 GCA_904067115.1 Aegilops sharonensis | reverse complement strand
AAATATAAAACGTCTTTTGATCTAAATATTATCCAGTACTATTGCCTACATGCTTCTAGCGACTGATGCTTTTAATTTTGCTTAGTTTTTATGCTTCAGATCGCTTCCTCCATGACTACTGCACTGCACCTATATTTGGCTAGCTCACTTAGACTGGCTATTCTTCTGCTCTTTTGATGGCATATATATCAACTATCAAGCAATGAAGCAATGCTCCCCTTTGCCTTGGCATGTGTGCAAACTGTGTGTTATGTATTTTGTTCTAGCGGTACTATATAAGCCTGCATGTACGGATGTGTATGCCAATGCCTGCATGAACAAAAACTTTTACAAGGTTCTGGTTGCTTTGATAGTACACTGTATGTTCTACATTATATTTCTATATCTATATAATTTAGTTTGAGAAAGTAACTTAAGTATGTGTATCCCTTTTTATAATTCCTCTACACTACTCAATCGCTATCTGCCTCTAATTATTATAGTGACATCACTTATGGGTACAATGCTGAATTCTTGATAACCTGCAGTAATCATCATATTTTTAGCTATCTTAATTCTTCTATGCGATGCACATTGTTGGTGTTAATCCACCACCCGTTTGGCCACTGTAATATTTACATAGTATTTTTTTGATGTCTTAGTAGTAATGCCACTGTAGTATTTACATAGTAGTTTGTCTATTACTTGTATCTAGATTTTATATCCTGCCCTATGCCCTTGTCGACTTGCTTAGGTACATAATTGTTATGTCTTGCAATCTGGTATTGATGATTGTCAATGTATTCATGTATACCCTTCTAGTGTGCCTTCTATGTGACCCTGCTGATTTGTATATCAATGCTTTGTTTCCAATAGATGTATGCTGATGCCTGATTCCTTAAAACTTCACTGTTGCAGTAGCATTTTTCTTTAGTGCATAGATGTATGAGCCATCACTTATGTTTGAAACCTTGATCTCTTTCCCAGGAACCATCGTGGTCTGCGTCACTACTGGGGCGTGTGTATCCGTGGTCAGCACACCAAGACTACCGGCAGGAGAGGGAAGACTGTTGGTGTCTCCAAGAAGCGATAAACTGCTTCACAAAGATCCCCGCATAGCTTCACTACTACTGTGTTGGTCCATTTCCAGAATCTTAAGGAGTGTTCTTGTTTAGACGATTACCTTGGATGATGCTTTTGCTTGGGGAGAGGCTCAAGAAGATCAGGTATAAACTCCTCCCCCTCTCGTTTGTTTTTGTTTCATACAGTTTGGTGGTTGATACATTACTGTGCAAGTTCTATGGTAGGTGAGTTCTTTTTGTTGCTGCAAGAATTGACACAATATGACATGTGCAGGGAGCTTTGCATCCGAGTTTCAGCCATCCTCTACAGAAAGGAGCTCTCAGCCAAAGGAGCAAGCAGCGCTGCTAGTTCCTTGAGGCCAGATCGAGTAAGATGGCGCACCATGGCGTGTGGTGGCGTATTTTGCTTCCGAGAACAATACTGTTTATTTTAAGTGAGATGTACTTGTCTAGTGCTTGGTAAAAAAATTGAAGGATGAAGTATCATGTACTGTCTATGTTGTAGTGACCTGTAGTAGGAGTGTAATGAAATTTTATCTGCTGTTGTATGTGCTATTTTCCTGTAATGTGTTGTGTACATTTTACTTGAACAGTAAATTCTCCAGAAAAATGTTCTTACTGGACCTGATAGTGGCCACGTCCCAAATATACTTGTACTATTAAGATGCCATGGCCCAAAATAACCTGAGCTGAAAAGCTATTCAGAATAACTATAAGCAGGCCTTGACTCAAATAGAAAATAGAAACGAAAAGGAAACGAACTATGTGGAAAGGTAAAGGCCCATGATAGAACATGCCCAAAAACATTCAGGAAAAAAATCATAAATGGGCTGAATTGTTGGGCTAGGCCCATGTAGAAAACCGAATTGGACCGGGCTGAATCTTGTGCCACATCAGCTTGCCACGCTGGATGCCTACGTGGCCTGGGGAGGTTGCTAGTGACCAAAATGCCACAGTAGGAATATTTTGGTCGTAAACGTCCACGACCTTCTCACAGAGAAGGTCGCTATAGTCAGTTAACGACCCTCAGCTTTTGACCTTATGTTTTTGGTCACAAAAAGGTCGCAAATGAAAAACAATGACCTTTCAGTGACCAATAGTCAAGGTCACAAGTTGACATATTTCTTGTAGTGAGTGGATCAACGTTTTTCCGTTGAACCAAAATAGCCCTAATGGATCGACGTGATGTATAGTAATAAGTGATGCATCAAGTGTACAACCTCTTTGCCGTAGCCGTGTCGACCTCAGCATCATTGGGTTGGTCGCTGAAGCAGTTGAGGCTGAGGTGGCTGTCAGGGATCTGTAGACGGCGTCCAGGGCACTGCTCTATTGTGATGGATCGTTCTGTTGTTGGAGCAGCTCCGGTGAGCCGTAAGACGTCAAGGCTGAAGCAGCACAAGACAGACATCGTCAATCTCAAGTGGGATTCTAATAGCATCTCCAATAGATGATGTAAAATGGATGTAAAATTAACATCACCAAAAACCACCTGACTACAACAGATGAGGTAACAACTGTTGACTCTGAACTTAACTGTCGAAACTGAAATTTACTGTGGAATCTGAATGCTACTGTCGAAACTGAACGTAATGGTAGCAGAGAGGCACTTGACATGTAGTTTAGGGAGGGCCTGCAGTTCATCTTCAACCTGCACCCCCCTGAGCCGCCAGCCACCACCGGCCGAACCGCCGGCCCCAGCGCCGCCTCGCCGCCCCGAAACAAGTCGCCACCGCCGCCCCGGCCAGCCCTTTAGGCCCCCCGCCCCCCCACCCTGAACCCTAAGATAGATAGTGGGTTACCTCTCCGGCGAGCCCCCGTCCCCGCTGCGGGTGGTTCTTCCTTAACTCCGGCGAGGCCCCCCCCCCCCCCCCAAACCCCAAAAAAAGTAGGGGGTTTCCCCCCCGGGGGGCCCCCCCCCCCCCCCCAAACCCCAAAAAAAGTAGGGGGTTTCCCCCCCGGGGGGCCCCCCCCCCCCCCCCAAACCCCAAAAAAAGTAGGGGGTTTCCCCCCCGGGGGGCCCCCCCCCCCCCCCCAAACCCCAAAAAAAGTAGGGGGTTTCCCCCCCGGGGGGCCCCCCCCCCCCCCCCAAACCCCAAAAAAAGTAGGGGGTTTCCCCCCCGGGGGGCCCCCCCCCCCCCCCCAAACCCCAAAAAAAGTAGGGGGTTTCCCCCCCGGGGGGCCCCCCCCCCCCCCCCAAACCCCAAAAAAAGTAGGGGGTTTCCCCCCCGGGGGGCCCCCCCCCCCCCCCCAAACCCCAAAAAAAGTAGGGGGTTTCCCCCCCGGGGGGCCCCCCCCCCCCCCCCAAACCCCAAAAAAAGTAGGGGGTTTCCCCCCCGGGGGGCCCCCCCCCCCCCCCCAAACCCCAAAAAAAGTAGGGGGTTTCCCCCCCGGGGGGCCCCCCCCCCCCCCCCAACCCCTGAAAATCGACTGACCCAAAAGTCGATTCAGTCGACTGAAGTGTGGCTTAATCGGAGCAGAGCAGCAGCACGAGCGAGGGGAGAGCAGCAGCAGCAGCTGGGCGAGCGAGCGATCGAGCGAGAGCCGGAGCAGCAGCAACAGCGCGAGCGAGCGAGAGCCGGAGCAGCAACAGCAGATCCGACTGGTATGGACACCGCCGCCGAAGAGGCCTCGCACTGGGGGAGAGCCGCTGCGGAGATGTCGCCCGTGGAGCCGGCTTCAAGGTAGCCGCTACATGGGGGTGCGGGGTGGAGCACCGTCGGCGCCGGCAGGTCGAGTTAAGGAGAAGGTGCGATGCGATGAGTGTACAACCTCTTTGGTGGCACCGAGTAGGCCTTGGCTTCGTCCGAGAAGTCGGTGAGGATGCTGCGGTTCCGGTGGAGCAGGTTAAGGCGGCGCTGTGGGGATGGAGCAGCCGCTATAGACGAGGCGATCGTCGGAGCAGCTCCTTGGAAGTGGAGGACGGGGCGGTTGAACCGGCGGGACGGCGTGATGGACGACGGATCCTCATCCGGGGAGGTGGACGAGGGACGTCGAGCTGTTGCGGTGGACGATGTCGTCGGGGAAGAGGCTCCGGCTGGGCAGCGGTGACGTGGCGGATGGAGGAGGGTGGGGTTTCGCGGCTGGAGAAGAGAGGTTATGGCGGCCTGGGATTTCGAATGGCGAAAAGGGGGTGAAGCATGCCTTAGGGACGCGCTTGTCCAAAATGTAGGGTGTGTTACAAAAGTACCCCCCACCGATATGAACTAGCGGCCCTTTCGGCTCAGGGTTAGAAGGGGGTTTTCGTGTGTCGGGATTTGGCAGCTGGAGGGAGTTTTCGCGCGCGTTGTAATTTCGGGATAGCAAGGCGCGGGTTATGAAGGCGCCAGTTTTGGGAGCACGATATCATGCATGTATACCGATCGATCTCCCAACATATACCTGGATCGACTTTAACTACCCCACCCCCATCGATCGACGTACCTCACAAGTTATGTCTCTCCTTTCTCTAACAAAGGGCGATTGATCTCCCTATGTAGTTATGTCTGCTTACCATAGCCACATCGTCCCCCCTCATCATTCGTGCATGCCTCCTGACCCGTCTCTCACACGCACGTGCACAGACAACAAGCAGCCATCTCCTCTCTTATTGATATTGCGGGCAGGCCCTCCGTTTGTCTAGCAAGCCTATCCCACCATTTGTTAGAAGCAACTCCACTACCACCCCCTCCAACACTCTAGCTCTGTCTCTCTCCCAACCTTATTCCTCTCCTGCACATATGCATGGATGCCGATCGATCTCCCTTAATACATGAGGCAGATCGATCTCCTTAATACATGTGGTAGGCCTCTCTCCTCCTCCACACATATACCAGCCATTGTACCTCTATATTTAATTGGGCCTCCCTCTTCCCCCACCACACACCGATAGTCGAGCACTGCAGGCAGGTATCCATGCCACAGAGACAAACTGCACATGTCCCCTCTCACGTTCCAGTAGGCCAGCCACTCTATATCTTTGACGTGGGCACACACAAATTCGATGGCACTCTTTATCGATCGCGCGCGCACACACACAAATCATCCCTCTTTTCGATTATATGGACACCTCAAGCCGGTGATACCTCCACTCTCTTCTTGTGGATCACCCCCTCTCTATATATGTTATATCCAGGACTCTATTTCACATACATTGCATATGTTACATTTTTTGATTGAACCCCCCCCCCCCCAAAAAAACTCTCAAGAACCCACACACTATATCTCTCTAGGTTTGTATCTCTCTCACACAACCCCACGTAGGTGGTGTACGTATACAAGAAGAGAATAGGTGCACCGTGCACGTACTCGCGCTTCATGCCCAGCCACACCCGCGCGGGTACACGGTGGAGCTCATTTCTTTACGAAATGGTAGCCCATGTGCTAATTTGAATGCCTGTAGCGGTTGTTTACCTAGGGAGGTCGTGTACCACGCTTGCACGAAACAAAGTTCGACTTGACGCGTTGCCGCACTATTTTTAAATAAAGTTATAGCGCTCAATGGCACGTACACAGAATATAAAACGATTTTTATGGAGAAAAAGGTAGTCCGCTCACTATATACAATGGAGCCTTGCGTGCCTGGTTTGTCGCTCTTCAGAGTATCTCACACAAGGCTGCGGTGGCCTCTCTCTCTCTCACCGTTTGTCACTGATCCGGCCGCATCCCGTCCGCTGGGGGAAAGGGAGGAAGTGCATCATTTCTCCGTTCGACGGCGCCGAGGCAGCACGTCCCGATCTGCGGTACACGCCGTTCTCTCTGACCAAGCTCCAGCACGGAAGGGCCTACGCCACCTGCTCGCAGATTCCACCCGCTGCCGCTCACCTTGTTACATCCTGACGACCTCCAGGTATCCCCTCCGGCCTTGCTCCATTGCCCGTCTTCCCACGTCGCTGCATGTGGATCTTCCACAGTTCTTTGCCCAAAACGTAGCTCGTCCAGCGTACTTTCCATATTGCATTCTCGTCCCCACACCGTTTTAGAAAAACACAACCGTGTTGTTATCTTCCCTAGGGCAAGGAATATGCTTCTTTTTTGTCGTCGCATGTGTCATCAACTGTTATTGGCCAGTAATTGTTTCCTTTCTACCTCTTTTTTGCAAACAGGGCTATCCATTTCACCTCGTTGCTATTGCGACCTTTTGGTGAACTGCACAAATCACTTTTTTCTTAAGAGTGTTTTGTGCAGTTGTACTAAAATGTCACATGGGCAACGTCTCTACATTTCAGTGCGACTGCACAAAGGGAGATTGGTTTTGCTCTATCTTCCTCATCCAACTCCGAGCCTAATCTTCTCCAACTAGTTAGTCTTAAGAGAGACTGCAAAGGTGACCGGCTTCTATTTATGTGTTTATTGTTTCATCAGCAGTCCTCTATTATCGTAATCACACTTAATATCTTTGGAACAGGGACGCTCAGCTCTATTTTAGTGGAACTGCACAAAATGATTGGAATATTGCATGCTCCAGACAGCTACTTTTTTCCCAACATGCCTTGTTGATTTAGACAGAGCTCGGGGGACGTTGCTGCCAATGAAAGCATGGATCAATTTTAATTTAACACCTTCTCACAACTCTGTCTTCAGTTGTGATGTAATTATTAGCTCTGATATGCTAATAATTGACATGCATTAGCAAGGAAGTTAGTTTTTTATTGTTTCCGAAAGAGCATTGATGGCAAGACACGCGAAACAGAAGCTGAAAGCTCACACCATTGTACAATTTCATGTCTCGCTGGAAAATTATTTGTATTGTACGTCAATTATGTAAACAAATGATGGAAGCTTGATAGCATTGCCATAAGCCTCTTCATCATCCGGGTCCATGTGCCATCCACAAAATTATACTCCTTCATTCCTAAATATTTGTCTTTTTACAAATTTCAAACCGGCATATTTTAGAGTGTAGATTCACTTATTTTGCTTCGTATGTGTACTCCCTCCGTTCCTAAATATTCTATTCGTCTTTCTAGAGATTTCAACAATTGACTACATATGGAGCAAAATGAGAGAATCTACACTCTAAAATATGTATATACATCCGTATGTGCCAGTCCATTTGAAATCTCTAAAAAGACAAATATTTGAGTAGTCACTCGTTGAAATCTTTAGAAAGACAAATATACTCCGTAGTATATTTAAGAACCGAGGGGGTAGTGCACAACCGCATGGGAGACTCAGCCCGGTCGTTGTGCCGCATTAATAGTGAGTAATGAGCAGTCAAATTGTAAGCCCCACCTTTCCCACTGTAAGTTGCTCTGAAGAAGCAACCATCAATACGCTCTTCTTTGAATCCGCTCATATTCCATCTATCACTGTTTATACAGCGCGCTTCAGAAAAAAGAAAAAAGATCTGTGGGACCAAGGCGACTAGCGATCGGCCTGAAAAATAGCATTGGTAGTTATAGCACGGCGTCTATTACTAGAGGGAATAATGTGTACAGACATGCATGCAGTGCTTCCACCCCGGGTACACACATGCATGCACTTACTCCACTCCGTAGTACTGTAGTACAGAGTACATAGAGAGAAAATTGTGGACTTGATTGCGGTTACCACGCCCTAATTAATTGAGCATTAAACCAAACGCGTCTAAAGTCAAAATGAGAGAAATGCATTGAGAGAAATGCATCATAATGAAGCGCGCCCTGTAAACTGTGACGGAGGGAGGAGTAGTATGAAGGTTCAAAACCAAGTACGCGTATGGCCAGTCGGTCAACGCACCTCCTCTTGGCATATCACTGACATGTGGGACAGGAGTGTGAGCAAACCGATCTCAATTTACGGCAAAGAGCCAACCCGCCGTTCCTTGAGAGAGACGAGGAGCGAGAACACACAGACGGGTTCGCATGGAGGCCAAAATATATTCGAGCATGGTTGGTTGATCGATATCATTCATTACATGGTGGGCTGCCGTTTTCCGCCCTTCTCCGGAATAAACGTGTACTTTATCAGAGATAAAAAAAATAAGAGTACAGACGCTCCACCATGCGGTTCTAGTAGTAGTACTACTCGTACTACTGCGCTTGGCTCTTCGCCTCTTCGTGAAGTCGAACAATGATGGTACTCTGCATGTTGGGTACTAAAGTGTATGCCTCTGACAATCTGACACCGAATGGACTGATGCATGTCCACCGAGGGTAGGTTGCATTAGTCAAAAGGTGTAAGCGAGCTTCACCTTGTCCTGCAAGCTTCTCCTCGTTCTGCGAGTTGACGGGACACACCAAAAAGTAGTGCTAGTCCATACTCCCTCCTTACTGGTTAATATGGCTTAATATTTTTTGTGGGTAAATGAGAGAGCTTTATTCATATATAAGCATTCTTAGGACGATCAGCCAAGACACTGGTCACTAGGAAGCGAGGTACCCCGCAAAAAAAGAAATAGGAAGCGAGGTGTTTCATCAAGCCAGCTCTTGGCCACATTCAAAGTGCAGCAAGCACGGTTCGCACGAAGATGCGCTGCAAGGTTTGCTGACCTGATTACATGCTGAATAACAAAAAAAGAGGAAATATTACCGAGCGCTACTATTTGTAACAGGATATGAGCCAGAATTAAGCGAGAATTGTGGCGAGTGTTCCATGCAATCAACTTCCATTGTCACATGCGAGAACCCTCGAAGAGAACCAAATATGCTGAAGATTGCTTTATCACATTTTAAAATTATAATAAGAGTGCAGACGCTCCTCCATCCGGTTCCTAGTACTAGTATAGTATACTTACGTACCTTTATAGACTATATTAGTACTACTAGTACTAGTAAACTTTGCGCTTGGCTTTTCGCCTATTCGGGAAGTCGAACAATAGTAGCACTAGTAGTATAGTGTATGCTTCTGGCAATCTCACACCGAATTAACTGTTGCACGTCCACCGCCTGAGCGAGGGAGCGCTTGCATTAGTCAAAAGTTTCCCCTTGTCCTACGAGCCACCGCGCGCAGGTAATGCTAGTCCATACTGCCTCCTCTCCGGTTAATATGGATTAATTTCAAACGAGATAAATACACTGCCTGTCACTGTATATTTGTAATAATACGGTCAGTGGACTTCATAATACGCTCATTGCGCTCACTATATATATTTTCCGGTGTTTATGCGGTCAGTAGCTCACCCTGACTGAGTATGTGTGTGCATGCACGTGTAGGTTGAGCACTTAGCGTGACCGTGTGTGTTCCGTCTTGTGATCGGACATGCATGCATTAGGGCGTCGCGCGCGTTTTTGCGTCCATGTGTACGCGTGACTGTTGCATACACGTAGGGGGAGTACGTGTAGGGGCCACTAAGGAGCAGTCAAATCACACAGTAAGTTAGTTGGAAGAAGCAACCATCATTTCACTCTTGAATGACACGTACGCAATATAAAATGGTTGATATGGAGAGAAAAAGAAAACCACTATATATACACTAGCAGGAGCCTAAGCTACAAGCCTGCTTGCTAAGGTTGCTCTCTTCACAAGCATAGAACGACGGGCCTGATCCCGCAGCTAGGGGGAAGGGAACAATGTTCTGCGTAGACGCGGTCGACATCGGCAAGGGAGAAAACCCACAGTCGGTGCGTCCCAATCGGGGGTCACCGCGGTATGGGCCGATGCCGCGTCCCAACCGCCCTTCTAGCTACAGCCCGACGTCCTAGGTAGTCCATCTTCCTTTTGGAGCCGGCTTGCTCCACTGCCGTAGCACCATCTCCATGTCGATCTTTCTCTACTTCTACCGGCTTCTACTTGTGATGAGTTTATGTCTCATGAACTAGTGCCAGTACTATTATTCTAATCACACTTCTTCAATATCTTTGCCATCAGGGATGCTCAGGTCGATTTTAGTGGAACTGCACAAAAGCATCGTATGATCCGAGGGTGCCAGCCGTCTTTCCTTCGACAGGTTCTACCTGGCCAGGGAATTAAATCATGTTTAGGGTTTAGGGTTTAAGTCATAGTGACCCCATCAATAGTTTTTCTTTCGTACACGCTCTCACAACTTTTTTCTTTAGTTGTGAAGTAAATATTGGCTATGATCTGTGAATCATTGAGATGCATCAGCATGCGTGTTAGTTTTCCTTTGTATTTGATGGAATGTTGTAACGGGGCAACCTTGGAATACGAATGAAAATGGAGTGGAAAGTTTCCGTTTTTCCGGTGAAAAATGGAAACGGAGAGAAACCAACATTTTGTTTCGTTGGATCGCGCCATCGAGCAAAACCAACATTTAAATCACATCTGTCGTGTTCGTGTCTCACCCTCCTCCATGGCTCGACCCCACACGGTCGCTCGGCATGCCACTCATCGCAAACCGAGTATACAATAACTTTCCCATCTGCTTGTCGATGGATCGCGCCATGGAGTACTACTAGCACTATTGGAAGAGATTGACGAGTTGGGGGAGGACAGCTAGCTGTAGCACGGACTCCCAAGAACTTTTTACATGCATGTTGTACCCGGCTATTGCGACCTTTGAACACGGAGCAGCCGCGTGCACCCGGAAGCGGCGTGGGCGACGCTCTCTCAGCCGGTGCGCCGCTTCAATGACGGCGCCAGTGAGAGGTCGCGTCCGCTCTGGCCGGGCATGAATGTGGCACTGACCGTTTCGGGCGGGAAGCACGCGCGGGTGATGAAGAGGGTCGGGTTGGTCAGGACCGGCCGTGGCAGCGGTCCGGACGTGCGCAAACAAGAGATGTTGTGCGTTAATATTGTTGCGTATATAATTAACAACGTAAATAATGTGCTAGTTGGACAAATATGATTGGAGATGGAGATGGAAATGGAATTTTATGTAAACACGGATATGCATGTCTATGTCTATGTGTGTGTGCGCGACGACTCTCGCGACCTGGAAGCGGCGGCGTGTTTTTGATCGAGTTTTTCTAATTCACATCTAGATGTTATTTAAGGATATCACACCTAAGCTCCCACAAGTATATAATATAGCAACAAGAAACAAAAAAAACTAGGACAAAAAAATAGACCACAAACAGAGTGGACATCAACTTAGATGTGTCCTAGACAGACCCAAAATCACTGCTATGGAGAGATTTTTTTACTCCATTATAGCATCTTGTTTGATAGAGTTTCTCGCGTCTCGCTCTCTCACCCTCTCCATATCAAAACAAGATGACAGTGTCCACTCTATCTCTCTCCTCACCGGTGGTCACAGATCCGGCCGAATGCCCGAATCCCGGCCGTTGCGGGAGGTGAGGAGGTGCAGCGTTGACGTTGTCGCCATCGGCGACGGAGGGAGCCGATGCGCACCGTCCTCTCCGAGCCGGCGCTGGCGCAGACGAAGATGCCAAATGGATGATGCATCACCACGATGACCTATCAATGCTCATGGTTGCGCCTCGTGGTTGCGTCGGCTGGTGAAGCTGATCGATTTTCAATGAAAAGCAAGATGTCTTCCATCAGTGCTCTTTGCTTGTTACTCACAAAGATGATATCCTTCGTCAGTTCACCTTGGTTGCGTTGGAGACACAGTCGTCTTTCACGTTGGTGCAATTTTATCACACAATTGGCTATGAACCAAGTGTTTCCTTGAAGAAGGATCGACGTTGGTACTAAGAGCATAAGTTTTGTATTGATTTCTAAGCCTTCTCACAACTTTGTCTCCAGCTCCCCTGTAATTTTATTTGTCCAGCTATTAACTTTGATTTAAAAAATGGTGTGGACTAAAAACCCGGATGGACGTAGTAGCCCTCCATTTTTATTTACTCCGCATATTAGATTTGACTGAAGTCAAACTTTATAATAGTCTCAAACCTTTCCGATAATTGAAATTAAAATTCTTTATTTGTACACACTCTCACACGTTTCCGATAATTTGGCGCATTTGTGCTTGTTCACTTAAGGGAGGGTAGTGTACCACACGTGAAGGACAGGAAGTGCGACCAGGACGCGTGGGCGTGGATCATTAGTTCATCGGAAGTAGTACTAGTTTTCTTCATTGTACATTAGATAAAGAGTTTCGTTTCGTACTTACACAACTTAAAACGATTGTTATGGAGAGAATAAGAAAACCACTCCACTAGTATATATTACTCGTATACACGAGAGTACTATATGGGCGCGGCTTGACTTAGTGCACCTGCCTTTGGGTTTATGACAGGTGGGCCCAAAATGTGGCTGTCTCACCTGTCATACAGCCAAAAGCAGGTGCAATGAAGGCACCGGAGCTCAGTCCGTACTATAGTATAGTATATATATATAAGCGGGAGCCTGAGCGCTTGTTCGCTAGGGTTTGCACTCTCCACACGCTCGCCGCACTACATATATGTTACACGCTGGAGGCTCGGCATTCATTTGCTAGGGTTTGCTATATTCACAGTCTCTCACCCTCTCTTCACCAGATCTAAACAAGACTGCATTGGCCTCTTGTCTCTCTCTCCCCACTCACAGCTGGTGAAGGAGGCGTCCGTATCCCATCGCACCGAGAAGGGGAGGAGGTGCAGCGTTCACTCTATCGCCTTCGGTGAGGGAGGCAATCCACTGCCGGTTGCGCTGTTCTCTTTCACCCAGCGCCTGTGCGGGAGGGCCACCGACCCCTTATTCCTCGCTGTCGTACGTAGTGTGGGCAGATCCGGCCTCCAGCCGCACGCCTTGCCACATCCCGACGACCCTAAGGTATAAGTTTCTTTGAAACCGCCGTTGCTCTAGCTGCATGTGGATCTTTTTCGATCTGTAGTCGAATCTAGGTCTTGGTTCAAGAGGAAAGAAGGGTGCGGTGGGCTGGAGCAAGAATCTAGGACGTGGTTCAATGAGGAAAGGAGGGGCGGAAAGTAGTATAGACAGGCTATCTAACCACTTTGTAGGTCGAAAAGGGAAAAAGGGGGTAACCTAGTACACACATAGAACCGATCTCTTTGTTGAAAAGGGAAAGAAACTGGGGGGTCAAGTAGTTTGTGCAGGACTAGATTTGCTGCCCTCACTTAGGAAAAAGGTTCAAAGAGAACAAATATGGGACCAACGCATATATGCTGCTTGGCTACATACTATGCATCACCCATTTATACGTGTGGACGCACATGGTCCTGGCATGTCCCATACTGAATCTTATTTAAAAACTGCAACACTTGTTAGGGATTGGCGGGATTACCATTTTTGTGGCCGCATGTTTCATCCTCCTTTATTAGCCAGTAATTGATTCCGTTTTTGCCTATGTTTAAACAGGGATATCTATTCAACTTGTTGCTATTGCTACATTTTGCTGCGCTACGCGAAACACTTTGCTTGATTTTAGTGCAACTTCACAAAACGAGATTGGATTTCCTATTCGTGTTGGCAGATTCGTATTTTATCTTGTCTGTCTCATGAAAGGTCAGTACAGGCCTTCATCCACATGATTGTGCAGTGTGCTTTGAGATGTTGTGCTACTTCTATTGGTATTGTTTTAAATAAATGTTGAATTGAAGCTATTGTATTGCTGTCTTTTCCCATTGAGTAGTGAACAAAAATGGGACCAACCCAGACATGATGCTTGTTGCTTTGTTACAACAAACTCTGCATCACCCCCTTTATAAGTAGATGGAAGCACATATTTTTGTTGTGCCCACTCTCCCCTGGAACTGTTTATGCTTTTCATTAATCTAATGCTGCTGGTAAAATCAAGCAATGCCACTCTCAGAATTAATTAACTATTGAATCTTAGTTCAAAACTGCAACACTTGTTAGGAATGGTACTATCCTGCTTTGTAGTTCTTTCTACATGTTTAACCAAGGTATTGTTAAGATAATGTCTCTATTAAAATGAATCAGTCGCGTTGTTTTAGGAATGATACTTTTCTGCTTTTTCGTTCTTTATACATGTTGAAACAAGGCATTGTTAAGATAATTCTCAGTTAATATTAATGAATCACACTGATTGAGAATTGCTACTCTCCTTCTTTGTTTCCCATTAAGATAAGGTAGATCAGTAGATGTTTTTCTTCTAGGAGTACAAGTCATCAACCATTATTTCTCAGTAATTGTTTTCCTTATACCTTTTGTTGCTTACAGGATATCACAATTAAAGCTCGGTTTTATCCCGACTTCGATTTTAGTTCAACTGCACAAAAGGAGCCAATGTGTCCAAGGCAAACTGCTGCATTACTGGGTCCAGTTGGTCGTTCCACTTTGCAGAAAGAAGCAGTCACTGTTTGCGCTACATTATAGAAGGAATGACCGAGAAGCTTTACAGAGTATTAGGCCTTCCACTATGTAGGCCAAAAGAGGTGCCAATTTCACCTTTTCTAAGCTTCGCACCGAATCCCTCCATTGCTACAGCCGGTGCCATAAATATTAGACACCGGTGACATGACTAGTCTACAGAGACCATTGGCAATTTAACAACACGTGGACTGCCCTGGGCAAAAAGTGCCCAAACAAGTACAAGGAGCGACAGGACTCCACGATCATAGGCATTACATATTTTGAATGGAAAAATCTTGTCAAAGTTTAATCATTGATGTTAGCAAGAAGCGACAGGACTCCACGATCATAGGCATTACATATTTTGTATGGGAAAAGCTTGTCAAAGTTTAATCATTGATGTTAGCAAGAAGACGTTAGTTTAATATATTGGAATTGGAAAACCTTGTCAAAATTTGCTCATTGATGTTAGCCAGAAGACATGCATTTGATATTTTTGAGTGGGACGCCCTTGCTGTGAGCAGCGTCGAGTGTTTTTTCCTATTCCTGTGTTTAGTTTAGAAGTAAATAGTTGCTCTACTGAGATATTCCTGTGTTAAGAGTTTGTTCTGAATATTGTCTATGTAATGCCAGGCCTTGTGTTTGATTGCAAAGTTGAGCTTGGAATGTTGTGGCATGCGGCATCACGAGCTGTTCACCGTGCCTCCTGAGAATAATGCTTCTATTGTTTTTCATGTCGATCTAATGCCAGTGATTTGCTTGTTAAGAAGATCATCCTCTTCTGTTGTTTCCGTGCGTAAGAAGTTCATCGTCTAATGTTTCAGAGCCTGTTTGGTTCCAATAAGTCACCTGACTTATAAGTCAGTTGACTTAAAACCAGTGACTTATAAGTCACGCCTGTTTGGTTGTCACCTGACTTATAAGTCACCTGACACACCTTCCGACCAACTCATGATATTAGGCCGTGATTGGATCGTCGCTTTCCAACCAAAATCGCTTGTAAAACTGGCGCTTGTAAATTAAAGAAGATGGTCTCGGGCGAAGGCGCTTGGTTGGTCGATTTCGACTAGTAAAATATCGGAAGTACTTCACACACGATAAAAACGCTGAACGACACTCGGACGATTGCTAATCCAGCCGTTAGCTGTTGATTCAGCCTTGCCCATGGATGGCATGATACGCACATCGTGCATGTATCGTCTGGTAATGTCGTCCATATAGCAGTGCTCGTAAAATATACACTGGTCTCTCAAATTACACTTCTAACCCGCCGGTTTTACTTACAGACCTCGGGCCTTCCGATGACGAGTAAATTACACTTGTATGTTAATACAGGTTTGAAATAAACCAGAGCTCCCAAGCGCGGCCTTACCGTTTCATGTCGTCTCGGTTTCTCGAAGGTGCTCATAGGTGTCCGATGATCCTGGCTTCCTTAATGAGCAGCGGGCGCTGTATCAGACCTCCGTAGGGCCCGCAAGGCCCTCTCTGTTGTCCTAAGAGGGATGCATTAGGCTTAACAGGAAAATGGGCTTTAAAAAATAATAAATGGGATGTAATTATAAAAACTAGGCAGTAACTATAAAATAATGCACCAAACACGAAATTAGTTTATAAAATATTATTTATGGATTTTGAAAATCTTAAATTTTCATTGTTGCGCGTGCAATGTTTCGTTGGATTTTTACGTAAAACAAATTTATATTTTATCTGACTAGAAATTTCCGGATAAAAATATTTCGGATCCCATCAAAATGTGGGAAATTTTATTAAATTCTGTCTTCAACGGTTGGTTGAAATTATTAATCGTTGTCCTAGCTAGAAAATGGGCTGTACTTTTAACAAACTGTAAATGGGCTGTTGTAAATTCCATTAGAATTCAAAAATGGG
>LR880971.1:92501497-92539569 GCA_904067115.1 Aegilops sharonensis | reverse complement strand
AAAAATAAAGACAACTCCTATGGCTCCTGCCGGTTGTCATACTCATCGACATGCAAGTCGTGATTCCTATTACAAGAACATGATCTCATACATCACAATATATCATTCATCATTCATCACAACTTCTGGCCATATCACATCACATGACAATTACTGCAAAAAACAAGTTAGACGTCCTCTAATTGTTGTTGCATCTTTTACGTGGCTGCAATTGGGTTCTATCAAGAATGTTTTCTTACCTACGAATAACCACAACGTGATTTGTCAACTTCTATTTACCCTTCATAAGGATCCTTTTCGTCGAATCCGCTCCAACTAAAGTGGGAGAGACAGACACCCGCTAGCCACCTTATGCAACTAGTGCATGTCAGTCGGTGGAACCTGTCTCACGTAAGCGTACGTGTAAGGTCGGTCCGGGCCGCTTCATCCCACAATACCGCTGAAGCAAGATAAGACTAGTAGCGGCAAGAAAGTTGACAACATCTACGCCCACAATAAATTGTGTTCTACTCGTGCAATAGAGAACTACGCATAGACCTAGCTCATGATGCCACTGTTGGGGAACGTTGCACAAAATAAAATTTTCCTACGTTCACCAAGATCAATCTATGAGTTCATCTAGCAACGAGAGAGAGAGAGATGTATCTACATACCACTTGTAGATCGCGTGCAGAAGCGTTCAAGAGAACGGGGTTGAGGGAGTCGTTCTCGTCGTGATCCAAATCACCGGAGATCCTAGCGCCGAACGGACGGAACCTCCGCGTTCAACACACGTACGGTCAGCGTGACGTCTCCTCCGTCTAGATCCAGCAAGGGGAAAGGAGAGGTTAATGAAGATCCAGCAGCACGACGGCGTGGTGGTGGATGCAGCAGTACTCCGGCAGGGCTTCGCCAAGCAACTTGGGAGGAGGAAGAGGTGTAGCAGGGGGAGGGAGGCGCCAAGTGCAAGGGTGCGGCTGCCCTCCCTCCCCCCTCCTTTATATAGGCCCCCAGGGGGGGCGCCGGCCCTGGAGATTGAATCTCCCAAGGGGGCGGCGGCCAGGGGGGTGGATTGCCCCCCAAGGCAAGTGGGGCGCCCCCCCACCCCACCCTAGGGTTTCCAACCCTAGGAGCAGGGGGGCCAAGTGGGGGGCGCACCAGCCCACCAGGGGCTGGTTCCCTCCCACTTCAGCCCACGGGGCCCTCCGGGATAGGTGGCCCCACCCGGTGGACCCCCGGGACCCTTCTGGTGGTCCCGGTACAATACCGGGTGACCCCGAAACTTTCCCGATGGCCGAAACAACACTTCCTATATATAATTCTTTACCTCTGGACCATTCCGGAACTCCTCGTGACGTCCGGGATCTCATCCGAGACTCCGAACAACTTTCGGTTTGCTGCATACTCATATTCATACAACCCTAGCGTCACCGAACATTAAGTGTGTAGACCCTACGGGTTCGGGAGACATGCAGACATGACTGAGACGGCTCTTCGGTCAATAATCAACAGCGGGATCTGGATACCCATGTTGGCTCCCTCATACTCCTCGATGATCTCATCGGATGAACCACGATGTCGAGGATTCAAGCAACCCCGTATACTATTCCCTTTGTCAGACGGTATGTTACTTGCCCGAGATACGACCGTCGGTATCCCCATACCTCGTTCAATCTCGTTACCGGCAAGTCACTTTACTCGTACCGTAATGCATGATCCCGTGACCAAACACTTGGTCACTTTGAGCTCATTATGATGATGCACTACCGAGTGGGCCCAGTGATACCTCTCCGTAATACGGAGTGACAAATCCCAGTCTCGATCCGTGTCAACCCAACAGACACTTTCGGAGATACCTGTAGTGCACCTTTATAGTCACCCAGTTACGTTGTGACGTTTGGTACACCCAAAGCACTCCTACGGTATCCGGGAGTTACACGATCTCATGGTCTAAGGAAAAGATACTTGACATTGGAAAAGCTCTAGCAAAACGAACTACACGATCTTGTGCTATGCTTAGGATTGGGTCTTGTCCATCACATCATTCTCCTAATGATGTGATCCCGTTATCAATGACATCTAATGTCCACAGTAAGGAAACCATGATTGTCTGTTGATCAACGAGCTAGTCAACTAGAGGCTCACTAGGGACATGTTGTGGTCTAAGTATTCACACGTGTATTACGATTTCCGGATAACACAATTATAGCATGAATAAAAGACAATTATCACGAACAAGGAAATATAATAATAATCCTTTTATTATTGCCTCTAGGGCATATTTCCAACAGCACTACCTATAGCGCGGTCTAGAAAAACACGCTACTGGTAAAATGTTATACATAGAAAAATAGCAGTAGCGCGTTTATCTAAACAGGCGCTATAGATCCAAAACTAACAGTAGCGCCGGTTGGACGACCAGCACTGCTAATATTTATTGACCAAGGGGTGTGGTGTGTTACACTTAGCAGTAGCGTGGGGCTAGGTAACAAGCGATGCTGCTAACACATACCAGTAGCGCGCTTTCCACGCAGCGCTACTACTAACTACTAGTAGCGTGGGGTCATAAACAAACGCTACTGGTAAAATTCTATCTATAAGCATTTTCCTAGTAGTGCCCGTTTCTCATCGCCGCTGCAGGTTCATGACCAAGACAATTTTCATCTTTAGTTAGAACCGCAACAACAATTGGTGTAATATAACTCTGCAGTACTTTGAAACAATGCATGTTATTTCCCTGTTCGATTTCCTTTTGTATGTCCACCCTACGTTTAATTGGATAGGCTTGCCGGCGCGTAAACCCAGGCCGTGGCGTTTCGAGGACGGATCCTCAACATCCGGCCGGGTGCGCTTGCGGCTAGGCAAACCACCTTGCCGTTCTCAGCGCGGCCGCTTGAACCGTCGAGCGGACTCGAAACAGAACAAGGGCGTTGCCGATAGCGGAAAGGCCACCTTGCCGTTCTTGACGTGGCCGCTCGAACTATTGAGCGGACTCGAAACAGAACAAGGGCATTGCCAATAGCGGAAGGCCCCCATCGCGTGCATGTTTCTCATACTAAGAGCAAGGTCTCCTAGGAAAATAACCTTATACATAAAGGAATTTTTCAAAGTTTTGCATGACTTAGCTTTTCTATCGCTGTGCGAGCATTCGCTGCATCCGCATATGATGCCGCTCGTTCAGTCGTCTTCTTCTTGGGGTGACGACCACGATGAAGCCGCTACGCCAACTAGACCGGATTTTCATAGCTGCGCCCCTACCTGGCGCGCCAAAGATGTCGGGGGAAACGACACCTACGGAATCACTGGGAATCCCTTTTGCTACGGTTGGCGGGTGCGGGGCTGTGCAAAGAGCGGGTCTAGAAGCCAGCACAAGGATCGTTTGCCTAGGTTCGGGCCGCGAGGATGCGTAATACCCTAGTCCTTCTTTGGTGTATATTTGAATGTTCTTGAGCTCTTGAACTAGCTACGGCGCGTGTGTCGTCCAAAAAGATCTGAATCCTCTCCCAGTATGCCGCGGGCCTCCTTTTATAGACAAAGGGGCTGCCATAGTAGCACACAGGAGGTGGAAAGCTATACAGTGGTCGAGCTTATCGCCTGTCATTACATGAAAAGGTGCATTAAATGCGCTACTTAGGTGTCCACTTGCTTTATCAGGGGTAGTAACGAGGCCCGTCCCGTCTGTCGCCGCTCCGCCTTGCCCCGACACGCGTCCAGGCCAACGAGGCATGCAGCGCCATGTAGGCTGGCAGGCTGCTGAGTTTGGCCTGGTGGTAGGGTCTTCATGAAGATCTGCATGCCACCACGAGGTGCTTGCTGAGTTGGCCTAGAGGCCGCACGTCACCACGCAGGCGTTCGCCTAGTTGGTAGGCTGGCAGCTGCATGGGAACGGCGACGGGGCTTTGGCAGATGTGGGCCTGGTCGCGGCCCTGCGGATGTCTTCGGCAAGAGTCTTGCCGGGGCCCCGTCAAGGATCTTGCCGTGGCGTCGTGGTCGTCCCCGGCAAGGGGCTTGCCGGGGGTCTCGTGGGTATTCTCGGCAAGGATCTTACCGTGGATCCTCGTCTTCTGGTTCTCATCTGATCCTGTATGCTTTTGGTCTTCACAAAGATCTGCATGCCACCATGGAGGTGCCTCCCGAGCCTTGATTCAAAAGTGGTTGATGGTGTTGGAACTCTTGGGCTCAAGGGTGGCGGCCCTGCTGGTGTTGGGCAAGTTGCCCCGGCAAGGGCCTTGCCGGGGGAGTTCTCCTCGCCCCTCTGCTCTTTGTGTTTCTGGCTTGGCATTGGTCTGGTTGTCTTGTGGCTTTGCTTCCCTCCTCTGCCCTACTAAGTGTGGCCAGGGGCGTGGGGCTGCGACTGCCCGCGCACAAGTAAAGGGGTACAAAAAGGGACCCCTACTTTTGTAAACCGTCAAACAAGTATGCAGCAAGATAGCCCAATCCTTTTGAGGCAAAGGACAGGCCAAAACGGTCTCTTATGATAAGCAAAGAGTTCTTGAGGGGACAAGGGAATTTCATCTAGTCACTTTCATCATGTTGGTTTGATTTGTGTTCGCTACTTTGATAATTTGATATGTGGGTGGACCAGTGCTTAGGTGCTGTTCTTACTTGAACAAACCTCCTACTTATGATTAATCCTCCCGCAAGCATCCGCAACTACGAGAAAGGTATTAAGAATAAATTCTAACCATAGCATTAAACTTTTGGGTCCAATCGGTCCCTTAAGGAATAGTGCATAAACTGGGTTTTAAGCTTCTGTCACTCTCGCAACCCACCATTTATTTACTACTCCACAGTGCATTCCCTTAGGCCCAAATATTATGAAGTGTCATGTAGTCGACGTTCACATGACACCACTAAGGGAATCACAACATACATACCATCAAAATATCGAACACATATCAAATTCACATGATTACTTGCAACATGATTTATCCCGTGACCTCAAGAACAAAAGTAAATACTCACAAATAACAAACAAGTGCATGATCAGAGGAGTATTAAATAGCATCATGGATCTGAACATATAATCTTCCACCAAATATAGTAATCAACTACAAGATGTAATCAACACTACTAGTCACCCCCTAGCACCAATCTGTAGTTCCGGTAACAAGATTGAATACAAGAGATGAACTAGGGTTTGAGATGAGATGGTGCTATTGAAGATGTTGATGGAGATTGCGCTCCCCAAGATGGGAGAGTTGTTGGTGATGATGATGACGATGATTTTCCCCTCCAGGAGGGAAGTTCCCCCGGCAGAATCGCTCCGCCGGAGGGCAAAAGTGCTCCTGCCCAAGTTCCGCCTCGAGACGGCAGCATTCCGCCCTGAAATTCTTCTCCTTATTTTTTCTAGGTAAAAATGACTTATATACCAGAAGATGGGCACCGGAGGTGGGCCGAGGAGGGCACAACCCACCAGGGCGTGCCAGGGGGCCTGGCGCGCCCAGGTGGGTTGTGCCCACCTGGTGGCCCCCTCTGGTGATCATTGGCTCCAGTATTTCTTAAATAATCCATAAAAATTCTCCGTAAAGTTTCAGCTTGTTTGGAGTTGTGCAGAATAGGTGGCCTGACGTAGCTTTTTCAGGTCTGGATTTTCAAGTGCCGGAATTCTCCCTCTTGGTGTGTACCTTGCAAATTGTGAGAGAAAAGGCATTAGAATTACTCCAAAAAGCATTATTAAGGATAAAAACATTGTAAATAACAGTGAAAAAACATGATGCAAAATGGACGTATCATGCACACATAGGAAATACAAACTTTTCCCTACAAATTAAACCTAAAGTCATCAGTCACTCGTCGACGCCAAGGTAGAACTTGGCGGTAGTCTTGCGGAGCGCGTTGGCGAGGTCGTGCTACTCCTTGACAGTGGTAAGACGATTGGCGACACCTGCTTCTTCGGCCACCAAAGCTTTCTCCGCAGTGACGAGCTCCGCATCAGCCTCCCGGCACCTCTAGAAATGCAGAAAGAGTTGGTCGTGGATCTCATGGAAGCCGGCCGAAGGGCTCCGACCACCGCTCTGAGAGAACCGGTCGTGGTCACGCGCTTGTTTCACACGCCATGGCTCGACGACGGGCCAGCTGGAGCTGTCGGGCTCCGCGTCGTGTCGTGTGAGCTTGTGCAAAGGCGACCCGCCACGGCCGCCACGCGCGCCAGCACCACTCGTGATCGAGGAGAAGAAAATATGGCACAACAGTTCAACAGAGGCAATCTCATAAGAAATTAAACTTGTGTGAAAGTATTGCACACGCGTGAAAACTATGAGAAAGAATGAGTGGATACTCTCAGGAACATCCACATAAAAATCTCGTAGGAGAATTATAATGATGCCCTAGGGATCTTTGCAACTGTCATTGTCACCACTTAGCATCGTCGAACCCCGAGGAAGCGCCATAGCCTGAGAGGATGTTGTCGCTAATGGAGCCGATGTAGTTGTGGTATACCTATCGGTGGCCGTCCTAGTTTGCCTTTTATCCCTGATCCACACATGGTGTTAAAATTGTCAAGGAAGAACACTTGATCCGCTACCCTCAGATTGCCTTCCATGTTATTGGACTGGCATCTTCCTTCACCCATTGATCGTGTCACTCAAGATGACGACTTTTGGCCAAGTCATGAACATTTGTTTCCAAGCTTGTCAGCAGGGCGAGTAGGCGTTGCTGGAGACAGGGGCAGAGTCAAAGAATATCAACCCACCCCTGATGTTTTTTCTTACCGCCGTCTCGCCGGCAACATCCAAGGGCAAAGATGAAGTTGGGACCAGGGAAATCTTATCCAGACGTCGACACCTCCATTGGTGAAACATCATTCCTGGAAACACACATTGATCTAGTCCTTTTTGTACAATCAAAGAAAGGAGTCGGGGTTCCCTCCTCTCCCATCAACGGAGAAAGGAAAAGGATTAACCTCCCTTTTTACATATCCAAAGAAAGAGGGGCAAAGCATCATACATCACTTCTGACACATCGGTATACCGAGGGAGGGAGGGAGGGGTGGGGTGGGGTGGGGGGGGGGGGAGGGAAATCGGCACAACACTTGCACATCTCTCCTTCGAGGCTCATCATCAAAATCAGAGCTACATGTTGTTCACATTTTTACTGAGTTATCCTGTAGTTTATACATTTGAATGTGCGTATCCAGATTCTTCTAAAAAAAAATCTACGGTTTTAGCATTTAGGTACTGTTTGTGGGTAGTGGGCTCTCTCCTGAAAAGAAAAGGAGTTTTGGGCTTCAACGTCACTCCACATCGTGGCCTGCTGCTTCTTCTCCACCACACACACTTTCCCCATGAGCTGCGAGGAGATGCGCCGCCGCCGCCTTCCAGCTTCGCCGGCGGCCGCGCCGCCGCTGGAGGACGAGAACCTCCTCTCTGAGATCCTCCTCCGCCTCCCCCCAGATCCGTCCTCCCTCCCTCGCGCCTCCGTCGTCTCCAAGCGTTGGCGACGCCTCATCTCCGACCCCGGCTTCTCCCGCCGCTTCCGCCTCCACCACCACCGCAACCCTCCTCTCCTCGGGTCCTTCAGCCATTTATACTTGGTATCTAGCATGGAGGCCCCCAATCGTGTCCCGGATGGCCACTTTTGCTTGCAGGTCGACGAAGACGAGGTCAACGACAACTTCATATGCCTCGGGTGCCGCCATGGCCTCGTGCTCATCTTCCATGTGAGGCGGCTCCAGGTCCTGGTGTGGGACCCCGTCACCGGCGAACTGCATCACATTGCCACTCCCCCGGGATTCGATGCGAAGAAGGTGCCGATTAGTGGGGCGGTGCTTCGCGCTGCTGGAGACATCCAACACTTCCAGGTGGTATTGGTAACCACAGAGACAGACGACCAACAGCATACACGAGCGATGGCTCAGGTTTACTCGTCGGAGACTGGCGAATGGGGTGATATCTACTCAACAATGCTTCCACCCAAGGCTTCTAGGCACGAACTTCCCACCATGATCGCAATAGAATCTCCTGCTGTCCTAGTTGGGCACTCCCTTTACTGGTTGCTTACTGACAGTCGGGCTGGCATCCTCAAGTTTGATCTGGATAGGCAGAGCTTAAGCGTGATACATGTGCCAGTGAATATCTATGCTAATGGTAATTGGCAATTCAAGGTTATGCCGGCGGAGGGTGGTGGGCTTGGTGGCCTCTTTCTGTCAAAATTCACTGCCCAATTATGGAAGTGGAAGACCGGTTCTGATGGTGTTGCGTCATGGGTGCTGGGAAAAACCATTGAGCTAGACAAGCTACTCTCCATTAATTCAAAGAAGAGAGGGTCTCCAATGATAATAGGGTTTGCTGAGGACAATAATGTGGCGTTCCTGTGGACAGAAATGGACGTGTTCACGATAAGCTTCAGTCATTGCAGTTCAAGAACCTTGGCAAAACTAACTTCTTGTCTCGCTATCATCCACTTAAAAGTGTGTATGCTGCAGGTAATAGCGTGCATTTACAATGTGGGTATAACAAAATCAAGATGTATTTTGTTGTTTGATTGATTAAATGCTATTTGCAGAGTTTCGTGTTAAGCTAACAATTTCAAGTAGTGACATAATGCCATATCACTTGTTTCTTTTGCTGCTTGATGATCTCTGCAACATATAGCGATGTTGTTCTGTAGTGTTTTCTTTGGTTGTGATGTGATATAAACATCTATAGTTGTAGCTAGCCAGTTTTGCTTCTATAGCAAGGTGACTCTACTGTATTGTAATTTCGAGTTCCCTTAGTTGAAGCCGGTGGCAGCTGGGTGACTCTTGAATCCATAATAACGATGACTTGGTTTGATATTTGCCATCCAATTCCTTTTTATCACTTTTAGAAGAGTAATGCTGCAAGTGGCAAGTTCATTCTTTTGAGAATATTCTCTCCATTTGATAGTAAATGGGCTTTTGTCTATCTACTCCTATGTTGTATTAAACCTGAATTGTTTTCCTGAAATTATATGTGTGAGTTTATCAAAATATCTCATCGATGCCCCCTCATATCTATTTGACTTTTCGTTGGAATGTTGTTGGTTCCCTGACTTCATATGCATGTAGGCATGGGCATTGGTGGTGGACGTGGTGGAGCTGAACTTCTGCCCGATACATAAGATGATTGGTCCGATAGATATGCTATCGTGATGCATTTGATTGAGAAGGTAATCTTATCTTCAAGTACTAACTGAATGAAAAATATTCTTTTTCGTTGTTACATGGATATATTTATGCTTTACTTTTACTGGTTGGTACATTGCATTTGATACTTTTATGGCTATGGAAGTATCTTGAGTGAGTGCAGCTTGTTTGTTGTCCCCTCTGTGCAATTAATTGATAACCAACAATACCAGTATGATTAACTTCCCTTGTAGCAACTGCCATTACACATTGCTGTCCATTTGGGATCTTTGTAATACCTAGTGTTTGCTTGTAGTTATTGTACAATTATACTAGTCTAGGCCTCTTAGGAAAGTTGGTTATATATTTTCTTAGCATATTTTGGTTTTCACTCTTAACTCACATGTGTAAGTAGATATTAGCTTCTCAACTTTTTTAAGACACTCCTATATAGTTTTGGACCGTCGATTCTACATGATCCAAGAGTCCACATTCATCATGCCTCATAGGAGGTAATAGTTTATCCACTACCAAGGGAGTAGCAATAATGAAGTAGACAGCATATTTCATATGCCATTAAAAACATGACCTATCTAGTACACTAAATAAATTTCAGTGTCTATAATTTATTTTTAGATATAAGCTCTAAATATTTGAAGAGTTCTGAACATTAAAATATTCTACAAGTCTGAAATTTTATTAATCAAGATATTCATATTATAGTTTTTGTCACCCTCAATTCTTAGTGGAATTTACATATGTGATAAATGCAATACCTTACACCATTTAAAGGTTTATAGTTATCTTTCTTGAATGTGGTTGAAGATACGCGCTCCCCCTATCCCAGCCCCCACCAACCCAGCCGTCGACGACCCCCCGCCGGTAGCCCTCCTCCTCAGCCCCTCCCCTCCCCACGCCATCCATGGCGTCCCCTCGCGGCAGCTCCGATGACCTCGACCTCGGCTCCGCTGGCTCGCGGCGCTGGCTGGACTCTGACGGCAAGTCGTCCGCGGTCCTAGAACGAGGTCGCCAGAAACCTCCTCCTCCCCCCCTCCCCGAGCCCGGCTAGGGCAGCCCGCACCCCTTCGGCGACACGCTGCCCCGCCGCGCCTTCCTAGCGCACTCCCTCGGTCACTCGCCTCGGTCCTCGCAACTAGGTCCACCGCGTCAATGGCTGCAGGGAAGTCAACGCAGATGGCTTGCAGACCCTCGCCGCAGGAACTGTCGCCTGGGTTCGCGGCGCTCGGCCGCCGTGGGTCCCCTCCAGCAGTGCCGTCGCAGCCCATCTCCGGAGGAGACCGCCGACCTGTGCTTCCGCTGCCTTGAGCCTAGCCATCCCGTGCAGGAATGCACCCACAACGTTCGGTGCCGCCGATGTCTATCCTGGACATAACTTGCATGACTGCACCAAGTACCACCTCGGCATGCTGCGCGCTCCCCTATTGCCGCTGCCACCTTGGCCGCCGCTGCCCAGGTGGCTTCGCGCCACTGCACCCCAACGCCACCCGCTCCGCCATCCCAGCCTGCAGGCCATGACCTTGTGCGCGCCATCCTTTTGCGCTATGTGAAGATGGAAGAGCCGAGACGGTGTTGCGCCGTGGAATGGTGGTTTCCATCACCGGAGACAGACCGGCGGTTGCCTCTTGAGATGTTAAGGATGTCATGTACTCCTCCCTCGACCTATAGCCCGGAGACTTCACCATCCACGCATACCACCCGGAGGATTTCCTCCTCATCTTCACCACCCGCACGCTCATGGACCGCCTCGCTGGCTCCACTTCATCAATGGGCGCGGCTTCACCCTCGCGCTCCGCCCTGCAACAAGCTCGCCCGTGCCGATGTCAGCTCCCTCGACCACTCTATAGCCCGAGCTCCATGGCATCCTGGCACAAGCTTGGCACTTTTCCATGGCTGAACACCTGCTGGTCAGCAACTGCTGGATCGAGCGGCTCCACCCGAGCATGCGCTCCCGCGCTGACTCGCCACCTTCTGGGTAACCGCGTGCACTCCCGACCCTGTGAGCATTTGCCAGGTGGCCATCCTTGAGATCATGGAATCCATCCCTGCACGCATCTGCTCCATGCTGCCGACCACTTGCACCCTCCGGTACCCTGTATCCATCACGCTCGCCACCGCCGCTGCGGCTGGGCGGCTCACCCTAGCCACCAACGGTGACCACGGCCTGCGCGATGGTGCAGCTGGCGATATGGATGCTGGGCCCGGTGATGGGGGCAATCGTTGCCGCCGACATGGGCGCAACCGCCGCCGCACTATGAACTCTCCCGACGGCCGCGCGGATGGCATGGCCATCGACTCCGAGGGCTGGCGTTCGTCTGACCACCGTGACCGCGTTTATGGCGTTGTTGTCGATGCTGGCTAGCCCGACTCGTCTTTGTACGGCTGCAGCGTCGCCGCCGTCGTCGAGACAAACCACCGGCAGTATGATGGACCCCTGGCCCGCCATTGGTGGCCCCCGCAGTTCTTGTCGCTTTTCCAAAAGGGGAAACGCTGTGGAAAGAAAGAGATTAGAGCAAGTACAATAGGATGACATAGGCGGGCTATAAGACTTTAAATATTATATTTTTTATGAGTTGGCGGAGAGAGAAGAGGAGAGAGAAGAAAAGCGGGCTACTCACTAACAGCCGGCTGTAGCACGTGCTCCTAGACATTTTGTGAGAGAGTGAGGTGGGCCATGTATCAACAAAGTAGTACAAATTTATATGCATCTATTGTACTAGCCAGCTCTAAGGCTGGCTGTAGATGACATGGCAAGATCATATAGCCAACAGCTGGCTATACTATTAACCATGCTCTTAGCAGAGGAGGCCCGACATGCAAATGTTGCATCTTCTGCGGCCGCTTTGCCTTCTCGTCCTGGTGCGCATGACCCGACAACTACTGGCCCCTGCCCATTGGCCGTGACCCTCCCCAACCAGAAGGAGGCCGCTAGCACCCACCCATTGGCTGCACAATAGGACAGCCCCGCCTGCTCCCAAGGGCCCGCCAGCGACGCGACCGAGCCACGCGAGGATCACCCTGGCATGCATGGGGATCAGGACAGCGACCCGGCCAACCAATCCCTTGCCATTAAGGTCCCCGACTCCCAACCTTTGGTGGTCATGACCGATTTAGGCTGGTCATAGTGGGGAGTAACTTAGACTAGTAACATGTATATGTTACTAGGCTATGTTACTACCTCTATAGTGGGTAGTAACATATATGTAGTGTCATGCATCACTTCATTTATTACTTCATAGACTCATTTAGCATTAGGAACCGCTAGGTGATGGTAACATATTATGTTACTCTATTTGTCTCTCTCCTCATTAACTATTTGACACATCATCACTTTTGCTTATGTGGCATCTATGTTACTACTTATGTTACTCCCACTATGACCAGCCTTACTGTTGGGGCATTTCAGTGCTTTGTCGCTGCCACTCGCTGCTGCACCGCGCCCACAGCAGACCGGTCCATGGAGACCCTGCTTGCGCTGGAGCCCACCAGGACGCGCTCGTGCAGCTAGCTGAGCCAGCCAGGAGCTTCCAGAAGCACCCGCGTGTGGCGTGCTGCGCACGGAATTCACCTTGGACGCCGCTCCGGCCTAGCAAGCCACCGATGCCCGGCTTGAAGCCCAGCATGAGGCCCCAAACGGCACTGCAGGATCTGCCTGCACCCCCAGCCCACCCACGCGCTTCGCGTCGCCCCCGATCACCGTGCACTGCTCTTGACGGCGTGCGGTGGCACCCACGGTGTGGACCCCGAGCGACTTACTCGCCGCCGCCACCAAGCAGATAGATGCCGCCCTGCCAATCCCTGGCGGGCACCAACGAGCCGGCCCGATCGACCACGTCTACCATAGGCAAGACAGCCGGCCTGCCGCCGGCTGATAGGCGCACCCAGATCCACATTTTGCGTACCCTCGGCATTGTCGGGGTTAACCAGAAGATCATCGCGGTGGAGATGCAGGCGTATGAAGATCTCTTTGCAGTGACCATTGCCCTGTCCGTCCTTTCGGCCATTGCCGCGCTGGTTGATCACGAGCTCCCCAACGATCTCACCATCGCACCGATCACCAGGTGGTCGCAGTCAGCCCCATTGAGGCATAGCTGCGCCACGCGCCAGGACATCGACCTCTTTCCAATGGATCACAACCCCAAAATCCTCATTTGAAGCGTGCACAGACTCAACGCGCGCACTCGCCGCACCGCCATCTGATCGCTAGTTGTAACTACAAATGCGTCTGTTGTTTGCCTCTAAGAAACAAATATGGCCTTGATTTACTCGTCGACTGTCCTGGAGACCCTTGGCTCGAAACTTGACGACTACGTGTACCTCCCCGCGATCGGTACTCGCGGTGGAATCTTGCTGGCTTGGAAGAGCCGTGAGGTGACTATCACCGATCCTCTTTTCACGGCAAACGCCCTAACCGCCCAGGTCTCCCACCCTTCCGGTGCTCGCATGCCGTGGTGGCTCACCGTGGTCTACGGCCCGCAACAGAACGCCGATAAAATCACATTTTTGCAAGAGCTCCGCGACATCTGCACAGGTTGCATCGAACCTTGGATGGTCTGTGGCGATTTCAATCTCATATATCACGATGAAGACAAGAACAACGCCACCTAAACCACTGCATGATGGGTCGCTTTCGGCGCGTCCTTGACGACCTTGCGCTCGAAGAGGTTTACCTCAATGGGCTGGGAGGAGCTTCATGAGGAGTACCATCCTCGATGCCTTGCCACCGTCGTGTTTGACCACAACCCTCTGCCGCTTGACTGCTAACCGATGCCACCAACCCACCGGCGGTTCCACTTCGAGGAATTCTTGATCCTGTTGGATGGCTTCCAGGACATTGTCACGGCGGCTTGGCACTCTGTCCTCGACGCCGACCCCTTCCGGCGGCTCATGCTCCGTATGCAGGCCACCGCACGCAAACTAACAAGCTGGAGCTTAAGGACGGTTGGCAATGTATGACTCAAGCTCGCGATATCCAGAGAACTACTTCTCCGGGTTGACACCGTACATGAGCAACGAGACCTGTCCCCGCACGAAGACTGGTTGTGCCGACAGATCAAGGCATCATATCTCGGCCTCGCTTCCCTTGAGCGCACCATCGTCCGGCAACGCGCCCGCCTCGCATCCCTCAAGGACGGCGATTTAAACACGTCGTTCTTTCATTGACAGTGCACGTATCAGCACCAAAAGAACATGATCCACAGCCTCCTAGTCGACAAGGAGGTGATCAATGACCCCTCGGTCCTTGGACATGGCAGTCGCGGCCTACGCGCATTTCGACACACTCCTGGGCTTAGAGGCGCCCCGACCCGCGCCCTTGACCTCTCGGAGCTCATCACTCCTGCCAACTCGGAGGACCTGGATGCCCCTTTCGACGTCGAGGAAATTTGGCAGGCGGTTAAACGGCTTCCCGCACACAAAGCCCTGGCTCTGACGGCTTCACTGTCGTGTTCTTGCGCGCGTGCTGGCCTATCGTCCGGCAGGACTTCGTCAACGTATTACGCCAGCTCTACGAGCTGTGAGGCCGCGGTTTCAGCTGCCTTAACCAGGTGCTACTCACCTTGCTCCTCAAGCGCGCGGACGCCCACGCCCTTGGCGACTTCAGGCCCATAAGCCTCATCCACTTGGTTGCCAAGATCTTCGCCAAGGTTCTGTTGCTTTGCCTTGCACCCAAGTTCAACTCCCTTATCAGCCCGAGCAAGAATGCCTTCATCCCAGGACAGCCTACACGACAATTGTATCCTCGTGCGCTAGTCTGCTCGCCTGCTACATTAGCTTGGCGCCCACGCGTGCTCCTAAAGCTGGACCTGGCAGGCTGGCACACGTCGTTGACTCGATCAGATGGCCATTCCTGTTCGACGTCCTTCGCCAATACGGCTTTGGCACGAGGTTCCTAGATTGGTTGGCCATCTTATCCTCCTCGGCAAGCACCAGGGTGCTCATCAACGGAGAACCATGCCTAGCAATTTGGCACAGGTGTGGGTTTCGCCAGGGCGATCCGCTATCCCCCTGCTCTTCGTGGTCGCGGTCGACTTGCTAGGCTGTCTATTCCGCCGCACCACCGAGCTGGGCGTTCTACAACGACTGCACCCCCGGAGCCCGATGCCATCGGTCTACCTTTACGTGGACGACATGATCCTCTTCTATCACCCCACTTCGAGTGATATCTTCGCCGTCAAGAGCATCTTGCAGCTATTTGGGCACGCCTCCGGCCTCTAGGTCAACTTCTCGAAGAGCATGACCACCTTGATTCGCAGCAATGCGGATGAGGCCGCGCCCATTGTCGACTTGCTGGGCTGCCCCATTGTCGAGCTGCCTGTTACCTACCTGGGCATCCCTCTGACGCTGCGCCGGCCATCCGCTGCCCAGCTACAGCCCGTCATCGACAAAACTGCCTGCATGCTCCCTTGCTGGAAGGCGCACCTCATGAACAAGGTTGGCCGCCTCGCGTTTGTGGAACCCGTCCTCAGTGCGATCCCGATCCATCGGCTGCTAGCACTGGCACCCCCCAAGAAGACCATCAAGGCGCTCGAGAAGATCCAGTGAGGCTTCCCTTGGGCCGGGCGTGCGGAGGCAAACGGCGGGCACTGCAACGTCAACTGGCAACGGGTTGCTCGTCCGATCTCCCTTGGTGGCCTTGGCGTCGGCGACCTCGCGCACACCAGCCTCGTGGTGCGCATCCGGTGGCTCTGGTTCAGCCGCACGAACACCACTAGAGCATGTGTGGGCCTCGACCTACAAGCGCATTCTTCTTCGCCTCCACCACCATGCAGCTTGGGAATGGCACGGAGGCCCTTTTTTGGGAGGACCGTTGGATTGCTGGACGTTCCATCCGCGAGATCGCTCCGCTTCTGTACGCGTGCATCCCCAAGTGCCGTTGCAAGATCAGGACATTCGCGGAGGGGTTGGAAGCCAACCGCTGGGCGCAGGACATCCAGGGCACTATGGGCATCCACGAGATTGGGCAATACCACCAACTTTGGCACATGATCGACGGCATGACCCTCTCTGCGAGCCAGATCGCCTCACCTGGAGATGGACTGCAAACGGCGCCTACACCACCACCTTCACCGGATGAAACTGGGAGTCGCTGCGCGTCCGCTGCTTACAGGGGCTCGCCCAACTCGACAGATGCTGGACCGCAGACCGCCCTATTCGCCGTGGGCTACAACACCCCGTGCGATGCCCTCTTTGCAACCAAGCTCCTGAGACCATGCACGACCTTATCGTCGCCTGCCCCTTCGCCCGGCAGATCTGGCATGAAGTGCTACGCTGGCTACGGATCCCATGCACCTTGCCAGACAACGAGCCCTCGCTGCTGGACTGGTGGCAATCAACACGGTAATCCGCCCCAATGCCCTTGCGCAAGGGCCTTGGCTCCATGACCCTCCAAATCCCCTCGATGATTTGGAAACACTGCAATGACTGTGTTTTCAATGTAGCACGCCCATCGGTGAACACCCTGCTTACGAAGATTAAGGAAGAGGCCGCCCTTTGGGCAAGCGCTAGTACTCTAGGGCTTAGAGCCATCACCCCCCAAACGTGGGATGTCCATTGATTCAGAAATTGTAACCGCCTCCTAGGAGGAGTGTAACCACAAGTCCACAACTCTCTCTTTTCAATGCAATGAAATGCAAGCTCTCTTGTGTTTTCTCGAGAAAAAGGTTTATAGTTTCATTTTTGACAAAACAAGGAATAAATTCAAAAATACTACTCCCTCCATTCCATAATAAGTGTCGTGCTTTTAGTTAGTGTTCGAACTAAAACCATGACACTTACTCCCTCCGTTCCTAAATATAAGTCTTTCTAGAGATTCCAATATGGACTACATACGGAGCAAAATGAGTGAATCTACACTCCAAACTACGTCTATATGCATCCATATGTAGTCTAAATTGAAATCTCTAGAAAGACTTATATTTATGAACGGAGGGAGTATTTTGGAACGGAGGGAGTAGTACATAGTTTTTTTTTTACCTCGAGTGCCTGGACCAGGCTTCCCTAACACCATTGGTAAACCACTTTCTAGATTCAGCTTGGATCACATCCATTACATCTTGTCCATTGAGGCTAAAGTACCTAAAGCAAGTCCACTTAAGAACTTTTGGGTTGAGCACCTAGGCTTCATCGAGGTGGTTCAACAAGCTTGGAGTCTCGCATGCGAAAGCCAAAAACAGACACGGTTCTAGACTCAAATACCTTTTGGTTCTTATCAATTTGGGTTGCTCACAACGTATGCCGCGTGGTTCTTCTGAACTCAAATACACAGTTTTTTTGTCGCCTTTCATTGCTGGTTATGAATTGGCCAATCTTCTCCAATGCATAATCAACTCAACGTTGTTGCACCCACGGGCTTCTCTTCTAGCTTCCCATCATGCAAGTTTCTTCCCAATCATTGCTTTTTTTCTCAAAGAGCTACTGGAAATGTTTGTCCGAGGGTGAATTACCACAAGTCCTGTATTCTGCCAGTCAGCATTGACAATGACAGCATCTAGTCACTTGCTGGGCAATTTGGTCGTAAGGCGGGATCCTTTGCCTTCCCTATCTTGGGCCCCCCATGCGCCTGTCTCACTCTCACATTCTGTGTCTTCAAACCATTGATGGGCCGCATTGGGTGCTGCCTTTCTTGATGCTCCAGCTTCCTCTATCAAGGAGGCAAATTCAGGTTGCTAAGTCTGCCTTAAGTGCCCTTTCCACCTACTTCATGGGTTTACTCCATCTTGGAGTAAAAGAAAATACCCATCGAGCTCACCACCATTCTCTGGGGCAAATCCAAAACCATGGGCCGCTGAAAATCTCTTGCGGCTTGGACAATGGTTTGCAAACCAAAGGATAAAGATGGTCTGGGTATTATTTACCTGACCATCTTTGAACCCACCTCCTAGGAGGATTGTAATTACAAACTCTCTCTTTTCAATGTAATGAAATCATGTCCCCTGCGTTTTCTCGAAAAAAAAATTATTTACCTGACAGTTCAAATGAAGCTTTCATGCTCAATTTTCTTCACAAGCTGAACAAAAACAAAGAAGACGGCCCATCGGTTAACTCGATATCCGGTAAAACAAAGAAGTTGAAGCTGTGCCCCTACAATTTACTATCCTATTGATGTTTTCCACTAACTGAGATGTTTCAACTTGAGCTTTTTTGTCCAGTTTTCGCAGTGGCGAAGCTAATGTTTTCACCTTGAGCGATGTAACCTAGGGGGTGTTTGTTTTCAGGGACTTTTTTGTGTAGGGACTAGAAAAAGTTCCTCTTAAAGACTTTTTTACCAAACGGGAGGGACTTTTTAGGGACTAAACTAGGCATTTGGGACTAAATGAAGAAGACTCTCAAGGAGAGTCTTTTTTGGGACTTTTCCAACAATGCCCCTCCATGCATCCATTGGCCCGCCACCCCATGATGTTGTTTGATTGTTATTTTTCTATATACTAGGGGCAACATGGTCATTTAATAACCTCTAGGAAGGGACTAGGGATTTTTTAGTCTCTGGAAATAAACAGGGAGGGACTTTTTAGGGACTAGGGACTTTTTAGTTGGGACTAGAAAAAGTTCTAGGACTTATGAACCAAACAGGGCCTTAGTTTTTCTTCTGGATGAATAGTACAAATTGGTTTGTCTGATCACATTGATTGCTCTGCAGGTATCTTGATTTACATTCTGTTGGGTGGTGGCTGAGACGCAGAAATCGCTTGTTTGGTGCAGGTTATTCCAATTTGTGTGCTCATAGAAATTGACCTTTTGTGTACCATGGACCAGTGAACTGTGAAGTGGACTTTGTAGGAATTTTTGTGTACACAATTATCCCGTTGCATGACGACTGTGGTTTGCTTTCAATTAATTAAAATATTTTTCTGAACGTAATTAATTACTTCCTCCATTCTAAAATAAGTGACTCAACTTTGTACTTATTTTGGGATGGAGGGAGTAGAATATTGGGATTTGTTTGCTTTATGCTTGCACGTCGAGGCCGGTACGTGCAACTGTCAACTCATCTTCCTTGCGTTTTGTGTGCGTGTTCAGCCCCTGATCACTATTTTTAGTTGTATCAAAGCAGGGGGATTCCAACATCAAATTTCCGCTGATGTCCCGTTTGAAAACTAATGCAGTCTGTTTCTCATTCATGCAAAGTGATACAGAAGGAGTACATATAGGGGCCGTAGCCAGCCCAGTACGTGGGCAACATGGGGGTCGTGGCGTGGAGCGTGGGATGCTCCAGCGCTGACCGAGGCTGTCTCCTAACACCCCCTGCAGTGTCAGCGGCGGGCTCGACGACGTTGAGACTGGACCGGATGTCGATGAAGGCGGCGGAGGGTAGCCCCTTGGTGAAGATGTCCACGAACTGCGCACTTGTTGGAACATGCATGACTCTTACCTCACCTAAAGCTACCTTCTCTCTGACAAAGTGTATGTCAATCTCTATATGCTTAGTTCTATGATGCTGAACAGAGTTACATGACATGTACACAGCAGAAATGTTGTCACAGTACACAATAGTAGCCTGCTGGATGGGGCGATGAAGTTCACCAAGGAGCTGACGAAGCCAGACTGTTTCAGCAACAGCATGTGCAACCGAGCGATACTCGGCTTCCGCAGAAGACCTGGAAACAGTAAGCTGCCGTTTGGACGACCAAGAAATCAAATTATCACCCAAATATATACAGTAACTGAAAGTGGAACGTCAAGTATCCGGGCAACCAGCCTAGTCCGCATCAGAGTATGCTGTGAGAGAGTGGAGAAGAAGTGTTGATGAGAAGACCGTGATCGGGAGTGCCTTTGAGATAGCGGAGAATGCGTTTGACGTGGTTGTAATGTGGAAGGCCAGGATCGTGCATGTGAAGACAAGCTTGTTGCAAAGAGTAGGCGAGCTCAGGACGGGTGAGAGTCATGTATTGCAAGCCTCCGGTAAGACTACGATAGAGTGTAGGATCAGGAAGAGGCTCACCGGAAGAAGACAGTTTGGATCCAGTGTCTGCGGGAGTGCGCATGGGATGACAATCAAGCATGCCGGCCTTGGATAGAATGTCGAGTGCATACTGTCTTTGGGAGAGAAAGAGGCCGGAAGAGGAGCGGGAAACGGTGCTGAGAAAGTGATGAAGATGACCAAGATCGGTCATGCAGAATTCAGTGCGCAGGGAAGAAATAACGTGCTTGAGAAAGGAGGAAGAAGAAGCAGTGAGGACAATGTCATCTACATAAAGTAGGAGGTAAGCAGTGTAAGCATCAGTTTTAGAAAATGTTCTGGTTTTTGAAAATGTTTCTGTTTGTAAATAATTCAGTTACAAAGTTGTAAAGTGTTTGTGTTACATAAAACACTCCGGCTTTTTTCCAAAAAATGTTCTAGATGTTTAAAATATGTTCGTGTTTCAAATTTTGGTTTGGACTTTCAAAGAAATGTTCCAGTTTTGAAAAAAATGTTTGTGTTTTCAAATTTTGTTCCAGATGTTTAAAAAATGTTCGTGTTTCAAATTTTGGTTTGGACTTTCAAAGAAATGTTCCAATTTTGAAAAAAAATGTTCGTGTTTTCAAATTTTGTTCCAGATGTTAAAAAAATGTTGGTGCTACAAGTTTTTATGGAATTTAAAATGTCTGATATTCTAAAATTTTCTTCACAAATTTGGAATGCGTTTGTGTTTCGTAAACGTTTGCATTTTTTTCAAACAAAATTGTTTTTCGTTTGAAATTTCAAAAAAAAATAGTATCGGCGCTAGTTTTTTTTTCTTTTTTTGAGAAGGGTATCGGCGCTAGTTACGGTTTGCAAGTATTTCGCGCAGCCAAATATACAACAACGTACAATAGCTCAACTGGTACTACTAGCACTTCTTCGCGAGCATGAGCTCCAGGGTTCGATTCTTACAAAAGCCTCAATTTTTTTTGTAGTTCGACTGCTGTTCGTTAGCTTGGGCTGGCCCAGTCACGTCGACGCCCTATTTTCGACTGCTGTTCGCTAGTTTGGGCTGGCCCAGTCGGGTCGCCCCCTGTGCGTCGGCGCCCTGTTGGACGCAACTAGCGTCCAGTAGGAGCTCCCAGTACTACTCCACATCGTGGCTGAGGAATTGATTCAGAACGCTATTATTGCCTCGGATTCCAAGCAGGTGATCAATGGCATTGAATAGCTAGTCGAGGAGGTTATGGAGGCTATTATTAGTGAGATTAGAAAGAGATCTTTTTCTTTAAATTGTACTTCTATAGTGAGATTAGAATGAGATCTTCTTTAAATTGTACTTCTATTTTCGAAGGCACAACTGCTAATGGCGATGCTGATAGGTTAGCCCGGTTTTCCCATTCGACTCCACCGCACACTTTTCCCATGAGTTGTGACGGGGGCAATATGAGTCGCGGCCGCCTCCCACGCCCATGCTCGCCGGCGGCGGCACCACCGCTGGAGGACGACAACCTCCTCTCCGAGATCCTCCTTCGCCTCCCCCGAAGCCATCCTCCCTCCCTTGCGCCTCCGTCTTCTCCAAGCGTTGGCGTCGCCTCATATCCTACCCCGGCTTCTCCTGCCGCTTCCGTCTCCACCACCGCCACAACCCTCCTCTCCTCGGGTTCTTTGAGGAATTATGCTTTAAATCTACAATGGATCGCCCCAATCGTATTCCGGATGGCCGCTTCTGCTTGCAGGTCGACAACCACTTCTTACTCGGATGCCACCATGGCCTCGTACTCATCTTCCAGTTGAGGCCGCTCCAGGTCCTAGTGTGGGACCCTGTAACCGGCGAATTGCACCACATTGCCGCTCCCCCGGGATTCGATCCACTGGAGTCCCTGACTAACGGGGCGGTGCTTCGCGCTACCGAAGACATCCAACACTTCCAGGTGGTCTTGGTATGCACAGAGACAAACAACCAACAACATACACGAGCGATCGCCCGTGTTTACTCGTCGGAGACTGACGGATGGGGCGATCTAATCTCAACACTGATTCCACCGAAGGCATCTCCAGGTCCAGATCGACCTCCCTGCGTTGTTTTTACGGGACCTCCTGGTGTCCAAGTGGGACATTCCCTTTACTGGTTGCTTCTTGAAAGTCTGGCTGGCATCCTTGAGTTTGATTTGGATAGACAAAGCTTAAGTGTGATACATGTGCCAGTGGGCATCGACAATTACCACTTCACGGTTATGCGGGCGGAGGGTGGAGGCCTTGGTTTCATTTATCTTTCAGGTTTGAGCGCCCAATTATGGAGGAGAAAAACCAATTGTGATGGTGTTGCTACATGGGTTCTGGAAAAAACTATTGAACTGGACAAGTTGTTTTCCATGAATTCAAAGGATATAGGGTATCCGATGGTACAAGGGTTTGCCGAGGACAACAATGTGGTGTTCCTGTTGACAGATATGGGTCTGTTCACGATCCAGCTTGAGACATTGCAGTTCAAGAAACTTTGTGAAATTGACTACTTGTCTCGCTATTATCCACTTGAAAGTGTCTTTGCTCCAGGTAATAGCATGCCTTTACACTATGGGTATAACAAAGCACATATATCTTTTGTTAATTGGTTGTCGCAATGCTGTTCAAATCGTTTTGTGTGAAGCTAAAAAGATTAAGTAGTTCATATCATCTGTTTCTTGTAGTGTTGGTTGATCTCTTCAACACAGAGCAAAGTTGTTTTGTAGTGTGTTCTTTTCTGATTGATTTTTGGTGGCGTTCTGTGTAACTATGCTGTTCGAGTGAGAGGTGGCAAACTCTATCTGGCACAAAGATTGGAATGTGAGGAAGATTAGCATTTCTTTGTATAATAATTCAATAAAAAAATTATTGTTGCATGCCTATTGACATATTCAAGAATTGTACTCCCTCTGTCCCAAAATAAGTGTCTTAACCTTAGTACAACTTTATACTAAAGTTAGTACAAAGTTAAGACACTTATTTTGAGACGGAGGAAGTATAATAGCAGTGTTAGTGCATTAATGCATAGTTATGGTGGTGTTCTCAAGATGAGACCGTGGTGGTTGGAAAATGAAGTCACCTACATGGAGAAAAACTAGCTTGAACCAAATGGGACTAGATCGGGATCGGGCCCTGGCGCGAGGGTACTGGTCCCAACATTTTGATAAGCACGTAATGATAAGTTAGTAGGAATCGACGTTTTCATGGCGCGGCTTGGCACGCGTTGCCCGCCTATAACAACAGACAGCCAAAAATGAATAATCATTTTTAAATATAATTGTATGAAATAGTACGCACAGTGATTTTAGCACACTCGAGTTGTTTACAAAATGGTAAACCTATAGAAGCATCACATACATTACATTAATCATACAGAAGGCAACTTGCCACATAATCCCTCTATGCTTTGTATGGCTAAATGATATCATTCCAGTCAGCTTGATTAAAATGTTTCTTAAACGAACGATATGATACCATTGTACACACATATACTCCCTCTGTACCATAATAGTTGTCGCTGGAGTAGCTGAAGTTCAGCTACTCCAGCGACAACTATTACGGTACAGAGGGAGTATTACACAGGTCCAGGGGATGAAAAGGTATAAAGGCGACATGTAAAAGAAAATATATATGTCATTTTAGCAGGAAGTATATCCAGAATGTATGAGAACATGTGTCGAAAAGAATTGCTATCATAGCCTAACATTTTTTTAGTTGCACACATCACATGTCGATGTTACAAATAGATCAGGTGCCCACATGCCTTTGATTTTCCCATAACAGACTAACTTAGAGCATGGAAATAATCTATTTATGATGATAGTTGGTGCGGGTCTGTATGTGGTTGCCAATGGAGTAACTTGCAATTCCACACCCAGTCTAACAAAATGATAATGTCCACCTCATGACTTCGGTTCCATGTCTTCACAAAGCTGGCAGAATTGAGAATCACAAATCATGAGAAAGGGAATACACGCAAGATGTCACGAACATAAATTGGTCAAAAGTCCAGGGATCAATGAACGGTACCTACAAACCCAAGCATGCTAATTAGTTTGCGAGTACGACCCTCACTTGATATTATGTGGCAAAATAGGGAGTTCTTAACTGGTTAGTGGAGGATATAAGTTTGAAGGAGGCAATGTAACTACAATCACCCATGACGATGCCTTTATAAAATGAAACAACACTGCAAGGCCAGAAGACTTCACATAAGGGAAGAGTATCCATTCAATATTTAGGGAAGCCGCAGTACTGAGTTGTCCATATGTGGCAGCATATCTCGGAATAAATAAGTTCACTTTGTTTCTCTATTCCCATTGTGGCATAGTAGTATATGGAGTGACACTGTCATGGGCACTTCTTTAATACTAATTAACATTTTGAATAGTTTTGATACACCAACATAAACTCAACGGATGTAACCTTTAAGGTTGTACGTTTGATACGAACACTTTTTAAGACAAATTTGATAGCTTAGTTTATGTCCCAGTAAAGGCTTATCATCCATTAATCATGTCCTGACAAATCCGAGTTGACCTCATTACTCATTGTTTTATGCATAAACATCTATTTCATATGGCCCTTTTGGCAAAGTATTTTGTTCGCCATTAGACCAAGCATTGAAAATAGATTGAACCCCAAAAACTGAAGCAAAAAAATGGAGCAAATGATATGAAAAGGGCTATACCTACAATGCAGAGCTGTTCCAATAGTAGTTGGTAAATGAAAGCACAGAGTAGAGCTAGCAGAGACTAAAGAGTCTGAAACTCTCTAGCCACAACACTCACTGCTAGCTTAGCCTATCAATCATTGCTAGTAATTGAATTCACATAACTAAACAACAGACCATGATGTATGATTGTTCAGGGCGGCCTAACTTGATCTATGCAGTCATTCTTTTTTCCCGAAGGTAGGAATATGTATGTAGCTTAGTTAGTACCTTTCTTTTTGACGAAGTGGTCGTCATTGCTGTAGCAGGCATCAAGGTCGTCACAGGGCTCCTCCTCTCCGTACTCGCTCCACCCCATGTTGCAGAACTTGTCGTACCAGAACCCAACTGGTGCAGGAGTCAAACTGGCAAAAGTCAGATCAGAAATCATCAGGTAACGGATTCCGCAGAAATTGAAGAGCAGGAAATGTAACAGAGAGTGGGATTAGCATATGTTTAGGGAGAACGGGAACATTACTATAGGTGTATCGCCCAAAAAAATTACAATCTTATATATGGCCATCATGACTTAATAATTGGAAGGAAAAAAAATAGAACTACATACAGACTAAATGTATAGCTCATTGCTCTTTTTCGAGAGACAGGGAGAGACGGACCTAGGTGCACCCATGATGTCGATACCCAGCCAAGATACTTGGGCTCGTGATGACGACGGTCATGAAGGAGAGAACGACCACACCAACAAAAGTACACGCTCCAAATTTAGATTGGGGCTCGACCGTCAACCTAGATCAGCAGCAGGAGATCATAAACTGGATCATGGAAATAGAAAGGAAACCAAGGAAGCTCAACGATCGGCAAAACTGGATCATGGCAGATTATTGACAAAAGTACATAGATAACAATAGTAAAACATGTGTGAGAACCCATGTATGATAGGGGTGTGAAAGGAAATATGCGTAAAACATGGCTGAGGCAAACTGCAAGATAAAAGTGAACATGTGTGCGATATAATTTCTAGTCCAGAGGTAGGTTAATGTCATGATTCTTTTTAACTGAACCGAATCTCCAAGATTATGCCAATGATATAAGAAAGATGTCATTGGATACCTAGTAAAACAGAGAGACTCTGAGCTTAAATTAGTTGAGCAAACACATTTTGCACTAAAGGTTTGTTTCCTATCTCAGTTCATACAACCTCTTTTCCTATCCAATATTGATCATCCAATTAATAGTATCAATGTTGCAATTGATAGTTACGAATGTGGCAAGAATATATGCAGTAAGTAAAACTGAAACGAACTCAAGCTTTATATTTTGACCAACTGGTCTGCACTAATCATAATCTGTTCTTAATTCATATATCCAAATGGAACCATCTTGAAAGTAAAATCTCAACGACAAACTTACATAATCACTAAATTCATACACATCAGAGAAACAAAATAACACAGATGATAGAGCATTATTTAAGTTCATAGTTGATCATCAAATAGCATGGACATTACTTAATATTCTCATGGGTTTATTTTAGTAAGAATATACATAATAATAGAGATTCTACCTCAGCAATTAAGCAATAAGTTTCTCAACAGTAGAGAAGTTTCAACCAATGTGAAGGAAGAAAATAGAGCAAAGCACGCACTACATGAAAAACACATACAACTCTTTACCTTCAGAAATTGCCTCGTTGGTTCTATACTTAAAGTAGTGGAAAATAATAAATCTTTGGTGCAATCAAATGACCAAATAGAAAAGGCCTACACAAAAGAACATTCTACTCCCTCCGTACCAAAATAAGTCACTCAACTTTGTACTAACTTTATAAAGTTAGTACAAAGTTGAGTCACTCATTTTGGGACGGAGGGAGTATTAGAAAGAAATATGATCCATGTGGTACCAACAATCTGTAAGCATTAAGAATAAATATCCTATCTTGCCAAAAAATACAATAATTGCGGGTTACCTATTAATCCTGCCCTTCAATTATTCACATACATCATTTAAGCCCTTCTTATCGGAATATGAAACTCTGTATCCAGCCAAAGGCGATACAAATGCATCAATGATTCAATGTTCGTCACACAAAGGCCAAGTTGAACAGAGCATCTTAATAGTATGGCTAAGCAAGCCCAAAGGGTGAGAATCCGCTGACTTCTTGAGGGACTTTGAAGGACTGGCAGGAGAAATGGTTCTGAAAATAGAAGCCAGAGTGAGTGCATATCAAAGGAGAAGCAACGTGCACATGTACACATAATATACCACATAAAAAATCAGGAACGCAAAAGCATGTCCGAGCTTGCTGTGGGGAACATGCACGTACAGAAGATTTAAATACATATAATATCACAACAAAAATTAGTTACTTAGCCTTATCGATCTCCACACACACACAGACCAAGTATGTAACCAGCAGGCATAGCAAATTCTATAATCAACGGATTCCCCAAACAAAAAATATGAGAACCGGTCTCCATAATCTGCCTGAATCAATGAATTGAGCCAAACCAGGATTAAGAAACCATGTACAAACGTTGAGTGCAGCAATTAACTACATAAATAGTGGCATGTGCTAGGCTAATCGGTGGTGACTGTTGTTTTAGCAGCAGACACGTATGAATCTAGGAGGAGGGAGAGCAACGAGCTTACCAGGGGCAATGTTGTCAAGCAACAAGGCTAGGTCGAGTAGCAGAGAACAACATCCCGTTCTTCCTGTACAATCCAGTGCCCCTTTTCTTCCTGCACATCTACAAGACAAGAGCAGACCAAGTGTGAGCATTGGGGATTAGAGAGAGAAACTGGGAGAAGACGGACCTTGTCGAGCACACCAAAGAGTTGCGTCCCAGGCAAGCAGAAGCACGGGGAGGACAGGATGTACATGACGTCGGCACAAAGCAGGTAGAAGCCGTCGAGGAAGAAGAGGGAGCCGCAGCAGCGCCCGGAGCAGGTCGCCGCCTTCGCTCCCGACGACTCAGCCACCCTTCATGGCCGTGAGGGGCTGGCACAAGGAAGGTTCGGTCGCGATCCGTTGGGGAGGAGGAGGAGCCGCGAATGAGCGGCAGCGACGGGGGGAGCACCGCATCAAGCGCCTGCAGCTGGCGCTCCTCGGCTGCGCGCACCGCCTGGCATCCGACTTGGCCGAGTCCCTTGAGCACCCTGCACAAGAAAACATGTAGGATTAATCAACATATAGCATGTGGTAAGAAATAGGATGGAGCTAAACAAAAGATGACTGAAAAAATGTGCTTCCATGCTTGGAAACCCAGAAAATAAATGAACACATTCTACTTCTAGATATGGATGGTAAGCTTGAGTCGGCCTGCCCATATTCTACTTTCACATCATTGATTTGTTCTAAATCTCAGCGGGGGTTGGAGTAAAATCACAATATTAATGCAGTGGTAGAAGTACCCACAAAACTAACATTTTAAACATAATTAATAAGGATCTCAAGGGACGGCTAGCAGCCGCAAGATCCCCAGCAAAAAGACCATCTCTAAGCAAGACATAATCTCACCAACCTATATGCGAGTATTGGTTTGATATGATCCGGAACAAAAATCAAGAGCCAAAACAGAGACAAGTCAAGTGCATACAGAACTATGTTGAACACCATCAAACTTGATCATAATATATGTCTGCCCGACGTCCAGCAAAAATAAAATTGTTGGAAATTTTCATATGCATAAACTGGGAGCACACTGTTTCAATTAACAATATTTATATAATCATATATATTGTGCTTAGTAACCATAGGATATGCAGCATACCTATCTTCTAAAATTAAAATGTCCATATTCTGTTGCGAATCAACGAAGCTGGCATACGGCTCCTAAAACCGATATATGAAGTAATTATTCAAGCAGTAGGCAACCACACCATAAAGGGGATGTGCCACAACCATGAATAGTTGTTCGCCAGTCCTTCTAAATTGGCTTGAGCAGACATAACTTGTTTTTTTTACCATAGCCATATATATATGCATCATGGATTACCTTATGATTGACCGATTCAAAAGGCACAACTTCAGTGCTCATGTCCCTGAAATTTGAAGTAAGAAGTCATGACAGATTGACAGACCTTCCTATCTACAGAAAAGCAAAACAAACATAATCTCACAATTAAATGGTAAACACTCAGAAAGGATCCAATCATCACAAGGAATCGAGCACATATAACGAACGGGTGGTAGAAACTAATGTACTGTAATAAAGTGTGGTTAACAGGAGAATGCAGGAGGGGCAGGGACAATTCGGATTTGGAATTAATCTCAGCAACCTATGGAAGGTGGGGATATAACCCAGTGATTCATCCCTTTGCTATAGCACCAATCGATAAAACAGCAGCTTCCTGCTCCTTCCAGGACTCATCATTTGTCTGAGCCAAATTTATCTGCAAAATTGCAGAAGTTGATGTATGGTTATCCAACGGGTTCAAGAGCAGCCTTGAACACACACATGGGCCAAAAAAGCCAATCGTACCATGGGTGAGATTATGGAAACTTCCAGTTAGTCAGACCTATTGGCTACCGCAGTAACAGGTTTCAGGGCCCAAATCCATGGCCAATCTGCATTCCATTAGCCATGGACCCATGTACAGACTGCATTTTTTGCCTAGCTATTAAACATTTCAAATGGTAGCATAGCACAAGAAAATTATGGGAATTTGCAAATTACATAAAACCCACTCTCCCAAAAGAGGATCACATCCTCATGTATTTTTCAATAAATGGACTTTGTAAACTACGAATCTGAACAACTCTCTGACAATTGACGAATACCTTGGGTGGAAGAAGAGAACTAGCCTTTTCACGGCCCTTTGTATCTACGGGGCCCTTGCCAGATAACCTAATGTTTTTAATACCTCAAAGAACTGCTTCCCAATTTTCTGGAGCTGCAACTACACACATTACTATGTTAGCTTCTTGATCAGCAAATGGACATGAGGATCAACACAGTTACAAGTAGAAAAAAACTTAATAGAGTAGTCAAAATATATAGTTTTGACACAATTGCTTCGCATGGTTTTAACTATTAAAGTGGTACTGGTACGTATGTAATGATCTGAAATCAGGAAAAGTGGACTGAATTTATTCAAGAGCCTAAGTTGAAACAATTTGAACTCCGTGAAAAATTAGGCATCCCAATAAAGATGTCTGCGGGAATCAAAACGCCAGAATGTAGGAGCAACGTGTATGGTTAAATTGATCCCACAAAAGAATGTAAGCACTACATGGACAAAATGATGCAATTCACTAATTCAAAAATTGAGGACATATTGTGGATACTGATTATATAGGTTTGACTTAATATCAGGTTATGTTTGAAGAAGCTGCGTCTATCTATTTTAAAGATCATCATTTTGGAAACACGTATTTATTATACTCAGGGCTGCAACCTTGGGTTGAGGCGTTCATCTGACTTGGTGCATTCTAGTAAAGGGCTCTTCCATGTGTTGGTTTTATTTTATTTTATGTTTCATGTACATCCTTCTAAACTTAAAATATAAATACACGCGGTAGGGAAATCTACTGTCTTCCTAAAAAAACCAGGTTGCAAGAACAGAAATCATCTATAGTAAGAATAACACCGACATCATCTAAAAATAATAATAACATCAATATAATTTGGACAAATATGACATAATTTATCTTTCCTGTTAATCTGCTGATGTCTAATTACCTTCCACTTTCACAACAGATGAAACACACAGAGAGGAGTAGGGAGAGGGACGCACCTGGCAATGGCCTTCGTTGCCCGCTTCTGGTGTCCCGAGCCAGTCCAAGGCTTCCCGCCGCTGCTGCTGCAGAAGCAACCGTCGGGCACACTGCAAAATCAGAGGCGGCACACCTCGATTCATGCTCTGCATGCCAATCGCCGGCAGTTAATGAAGAAGAGGAGAGGGGTCAGGGTTAGGGTTTGGAAAGGGGACTGAGACAGCAAGAGAGAACTGAGACGGGCTAAGAGGAGAGCCGCACTTCTGTCGTCATTCGCCTGGAACCGTTTCTGCAAGTCGGGGATGGCCTCGCTGCCACGAGCCATGGCCGCTCCCGCCCAGGATGTCCTCACCGCCGCACGTGTGGCCAGTCTAGGGTTAGGTGGAGGGCACCACGGCGGAGACGTGGCTGCACCACGAGTAGGCGCGACGGGTGCGCGGGCGAGCGGCGGCGGTGGGGCAGGGAGGGGGCGCGGAAGGGAGAGAGAGAGGCGGGCGAGGGAGGGAGAGAGGGAGGTGAGCGGGCTGGAGGGGGAGGGGAACGAGCCCTGCGTGCTCTATAGGATACTCGCCGGGGAGCTCCAGCTCGACGACGGCGCGGATCAAGAAGCCCCCACCGTGGCGGTGACAGATCTGGCCGCCGCCTGGGGAGAGGCCGACGGTAGGGGGAGGGAGAGGGTGCGGTGGTTGGGGCAGGGACGGCGACGAGGGGCAGGAGGGATCCGCGACCACGCGGGAGGGAGAGGCGGCTTGGTCTCCAGCACAAGCGGCCCGCTTCGCTCGGCCTCCTCCCGGCGATGGTGACGGCCAGTAGTGGCAATGGAGATGACGGCGGAACAGAGACCGGGGAGGGGAGGGGAGTGGCGGCTGGGAAGGGAGGGGAGGAGCGAGCACGGGAAGGCACGGGGATAGGGCGGCTAGGGGCGGTGGCCGGCGGCGGCGGCGGCGATGCGCGCGGGAGGAGAGGGAGGCGCGGGTGCGGGAGGAGGAGGCGCCATTGGGGGCATGGCATTTACATTTTGCTGCCATTACCTTAGATCCGACGGCCCAGGTTCATCCATATCTCGATCCGACGTCCAGAAACGCATCAAGGGAACCGATCCAACGGCCGAGAGTGCCTGAGCTCTGAGGAGGCTCCGGCATCCACTCTTCTCTTATTTCTGGATGTCAAATATGTAGCTCAGTTGGCACATTCCGAAGCTTAAAGCTAGTTTTATCTCTTCAATCAATAACGATCTGGTTCGGTATTTACCAAATAGTTGTTTATTTTCATAACTTTCAGAAGGGTCTTGCTGCAAGTGGCGAGTTCATTTGTGCTAGAGTAAAACTAAATGGACTTTATGTAACGTTTCTGGCTAAATTTATTTTAAATATGAAAAGTCATGATCACTTTTTGACTAGAATTTGTTAGTATTGGATATATTATTTTTTATCTGATATATGGAATGGATCGAGCTTAGGAATAATTTTAGATAACTACTGTTTTGATAATATTCTCTTCATTTAACAGGAGATTATTTTTTTGTTTAATCTACTCCTGATGATGTATCAGATCCCCTCGTATCTATTTGACTTTTGACTATTTGTTGGGATGTCTCTGGTTCCTTCACTTTGCTTGTAGGCATGGCCGTTGGTCGTGGAAATGATGGAGCTGGTCATATGGATGTGCTATAGTGATGTATTGATTGAGCAGGTAAGTCCATCTTTTCTATTCTATTTTTACTGGCTGCCACATCACACTTGATATGTGGCTATGGATCTGTAGAGTGCTTCAATACTTTCTTAGCGTATGTTTCTCTTTCACTTCAACTCACATGTATATTCAGACATTAGCAGCCTATAGAGTTTTTTTAAGGCACTCCTAGATAGTTATGGACCATTGATTCTACACGATCCAAGAGTCCACATTCATGTTGCCTTGTAGGAGGTAGTAGTTCATCCATTACCATTAAGGGGCTAGTAATAAATAAGGAAATAGACAATGCCATGGTATATTTAGTTGAAAGCATGACCTAACTAATAAATAGGACACTGTTCTTGTGAAAGAAGTAGACGATAGCAATCTTGTTATATCAAATGAATTTGATTATCTCTATAATTTACTTTCGGAAATACTCATTTAATATTCAGATTTATAACATACTAAAAAGGAAGTCCTAGTACATTCTGACTTTCTGAGTACCTTATGCTACAGGAAGGTTTTATGTTTTCATGTTTCGCAAAACAATAATTAAATTCAAACTACTAGTACGCAGGGGTTTTCACCTCTTTTAAGGTTCACCTCAGAAACGTACATTATGTTCTGCCCATTCAGAACAAAGTCTCTAATGCAAATCTTCCGCTTTGAGAACTTTTGGTTGAGCGCCCAGGCCTCATAGAGGCGTTTCAACAAGCTTGAGGCTCCCTTGGCAAAGCTGAGACGTCAGCGGCACATTTCATTTAAACTCAAAAACACTAGAAGAGGCTTTAAAACCAGGAGCAGAAATGTTTCCCACATCTTGTTGATGGTGGCAAATTGGAACTTGGTTTGTCAAGCTTCCAGATGGAATTTAAGAAAAAAGGCCTATATCTGTTGCAGAAAGAAACTTGAGGGGAATCATTAAACATCATATTGACACCCCCATTTCCAACACGTTACTAGAAAAATAGATTCCTGTCAAATGGGTCTGCTTCGAAGGTGAAAACTTGAAATTCTTTCATGTGGTGGGACAATAATGCCCCTCATTTAATCTCTTGCCGACTGACGGGGTTCATCAATCAATGATTGTGAAACCAAAGCAGCTATAATCTGGAGAACATCCAAAGCAGAGTGCCTATCTTTGATCTTTGTGAGCTTCTTCAACATGCTAAGGATCTTGGTTACCTCTCGAGCCCCTTCTCTAGATAGTCGATTGATAATGTGGTCAAGCTTCCCTGGACTGTTCCCCAGGCCCCGACGGCTTTAGTGGGTTTTTCATTGAGAGATGCTAGTTAATTATTAAAAAGGATTTTAGAACCTCCTTAATGATTTCCAGGATTCTGCATTCTTCAAACCATGCCAAAAGATATCACACTTGACCTTTAGGCTTCGTTCTGTTAATAGAGATTCGTTCCCCACATTGAAACCACCCCAAAAAACCCTCACCGTCCCCTTCCCCACCAACCCCTGCACCTTGAACTTTGTTTGGTTACCACACAGGGAATCAAACAGATACATGCAAAATACAAACAAATAGATACATGTGAATACTATTAGGCCGGCCCCAAGCTAGAGACCAGCCATGGAGTTCACTTAATGTAATCACAGCTACAAACTGCAAGACCAAACGAAAATTATATTTGTATCTTTCAACACTACAGCTACTAGATATACAACATTACGCAATTCTAAAACATTTGAATGTATTTCTCCCTTTCTCCACTTGACTTTGGGAGTTTTTTGCCTCTCATAATGAAGTGGAAAACAGATCCTCAAGCCACGTAATGCTTGCAAAACCATGGAAATATTCACAAGTCAGCCTAGTACCTAGTAAGACAAGTCAGGAATAGAACAGGTTTATGACTCACAACCAGTACTAACCATGATGGCGATGAATCGGCAGTGACATTCATCAGGACCCCAGTGAAAGTGATGAATCAACAAAGGTCACAACTGATACAAGCTTTTAACACACCATTCAATGGACACTAGGTAAGAACAAACTCACAAAAAAAGAGTACTCCAAGAAAAATCACTAGTTCAAAGTCCTAAAATGATATAGAGATAACATGAGTTGAAATTAAATTGAAGATCTGGTCTTGTAGTGTTTTAAAAAATTAAGATCTGGCCATGAGCTGCACTTGAATTACACTGACAACAAACACAATAGTAAAGCCCAACCTTTAGGGGGATAAATGCAGCTTCTCTCTTTCTTATGTTTTCATCTGCTTTTTTTTTGAACCGGGCTAATCCCCTTTCCATTATAGAAATAACGGAAATACAACCATATCCGAGTTCAAACGAAAAAGGTTAAGGGAAAAAGCGAGTTCAAGCACTCCGGGGAAACCCGCTGTGGACACTCGCAATCGAAACGCCCACATCAAGGCAAAAACCCTGGAGCACTATCACCGCGCAACAAAGTATCAAAGGTTCAGCAAACACCGCAGCCTACGCAGAGGCGATACAACAAGAGCATAGAGCTAACATAAACTGCTATTCCCTTGTTGAAGGCATTGCTGTTGAGAAGTTCCAGGCCACTAACTGCTACCTCCGGGGAAACCCTAAATCAGTAGATCGGATGACGACGGCATTATTGTGTCGTTTCCCTCTTGTGGCGTCATTCTTGGAGGTGTACACAGGCTCGAGGGACCAGTGAAAGGAATATTTGGTGGAGCGGTGATTCCTCCTACACATTAATGGTGGCGTATCTCAGCGGCGTGGCGCAGTGGAGACTCGGCGCCCGATGTGTGGCGAGGGACTCACGCAGGAGGGTGACGTTATCAGGCGTCGTGGTGGCGTCGATGGCAGAGAGACCGGGCAAGGTGGTGCAGCAGTTCAGCACTGAAGATGGATTGGTGGCAGGTGGCTGCGTCGGCCTCATACCCCGCAGGCGTCCTGGTTGAGGAGTGCGCCGGACTGGTAGGTGCCCATACCCGGCAGGCTTCCTGGTTGGGACCTCAGGTCTTAGATATTTAGGTTTGGCTGCCTGTTTGGTATTAAGCCCAGACTATCAGCGCCCCTTCATCAATTGGATAGGAGTAGCGACAGTTGTTGCTTAGACGGTGGCTTTAGTCTTACTGTTGTATGACTTTGTAAGGTCTTGTGAGAATAATTAATAAAATGGCCGTATGCATCGCCCAGATGCAGAGGCCAGGGGTCCTCCTCCTTTTCTAAAAAAAACATAAACTGCTATAAGTTCTACAGGGATCCACCAGACAGCACGACCGAACAGCTTCAAAAGGGGGAGCTTTCACAGCGCCAGAATCACCCCAAGTCGGTGCCCGCGTACGCAGTCGCACAGAGCCTCATCATCTCCTTAGTGTTCTTCTTCAGAAGCGCCGCGCCATGCTCCAGCTCCGTTCGTTCCTTGCCCTTCAGTAGACCTGCCCAATAGGATAAATGTACACAAGCAGTGAAGACAATCTCAAAAGGAGATGACAATTTCTTAAATTCAAACGTGGCCTGATTTCTGCGATTCCAGATGGCCCAGTAATGGCCGCTAGGCCCATAGTGAAATATCGTTCCCTGTGGGGAAGAAAAGCATAACACGAGCAGTAAACCTGACAAAGATTGTTAGGACATAAATCAGTTTCTTTTCTGACTTCTTTTGGCCACTTTCATTGTGAACTGCACAAATCTTAGAAAAGAACATGAAATGAGCTATATGGTCAGTTATAGGATGGTCAGCCTAGGGGTGAAATCATGAAGTTGCATAACAGGAACCATCACAGCAGTTCATGAATTGGTGAATAACAGTATACCAAAAACTGTACAACAGTATTACTAGGAACCAATTTTTTTTGAATTCATGCTAGGCTATTGAGATGGATTTGTGACCTTTCGGAAGTAGAGGGATTACAATGGAATAGGCCGGGGTTACACCCTGACTGGATTTAACCGAACACTCCTATAGAGCTCACTGGGATTGAACCCCGGTCAGGGCAGAACCACGGGTTTCAGCTGCGATCCCAGCCAGGGAGGGGATAACTGAGCACAGCCTTAGGAATTCGCAAACCCCTATCACCTCAAATGGAGATGGAACTTGCCATTGTTGACTCTTTAGTCAAACATACATATTAGAATGTGATCTGCTAACTGCTATACATGGCACTTGGCAGTCATCAGTGCAGCGAATCGTGACACATCAACGAGTAATTACATCCAAATAAATTATTTCCTTCTGAGTAAAGTCGGTAAAACTTGCTATAAGAGTGTAAGTGGAACTATTATATAGTGAAATGTACCATGGATCAGTTAACCCTTCTGTCCTAACAGGTTGGGGGGCAACCTGAAAAGCTCTAGCCTCTAATATAGATTGCCTGATTCAAACCTTATATCGCCATGGTTTCTGCATAGTCTAAATTTCTTCAATTTTGGTCATTAGATATTTAATATTTTATAATTCTATATAAGAACATGACAAAAAATGGGGAAAGTAGTGGCTGAACCCCAGCACGGTGCACCCACGCTACACCCACACAAGAAAACATAGCAAAACATTTCAAAAATATCTGAAACTTTGTCGGAATGACTATGAACAGATGTTAGAAGTGCTTGCAAAGTTTTGTGGTAAAATGACATCCGAGGAGCATTGTAAAAAAAAATTACAATTTTTTTCTCAAACAGTACACATACATTTAGAGTAATTTTGTTTTTTTGTACAGAGCTCCTCGAAATGGCATTTGACCACCAAACTTTGCAAGCACTTCTAGCCTTTGTTCAGTCATTCCCACAAAGTTTTAGATTTTTACAAAATATTTTGCTATGTTTTCCTACGCGGGTGTAGCGTGGATGCACCGAGCTGGGGTGTAGAAAAATCACTCTAAAAAATTACATGAGTAGTGGTCAAAGACTTGATGTACAATAGTTTTTGATGCTGCGCAAGGTAAAATAGACATGTATCTTGGAGACAATGGAGAATGAAGTATTAATTAACTAGATGATGTATGATCCGTTGCTGAGGCTTGTACTGCATGAATTTTATTAATTTCGATCTGCTACCAGCTATCTATAACTCATACATTTGTAAAAAGTACACCTATTAGGTACAAACCAGATGCATCTGTTTTATTCTCCATGAGCCTTCATATGTCCATGACATCAGATAATATCTTAAATGATTTGATAAGCTTGGCAGTTCAGCATTTCCCTCTAACGGAGCTACTTGATTCGGATAATTTGAATCACTGATCCTTTAGCTTCTGCTGAGATCAGATGTTGCCAAAACTTAAGAATATGTCAACAATAGAAGTTGAAGGTGTACCACTAAAAATTAATGGGCCTATTAGTTTTGTCCAATAGCTGAGGTTGATCAACTTCTGAGCTTTTGGTCCAGTTTCCACAATGATGAAGCTAATGTTAACTGTTTGAGCCATGCAAAAATAGTGTGATATAGCTAGTTTTTTTTTCTGAAAGAATAGTCACTAGTAGATAAACCACCACTAGTCCCGGTTGGTAAGGGCCTTTTGTCCCGGTTCCTGAACCGGGACTAAAGGGTCGTTACTAATGACCTGGCCCTTTAGTCCCGGTTCAGTCCAGAACCGGGACAGATGGGCCTCCACGTGGCCGGTGCGCCGAGCCCACGCATGAGGGCCTTTGGTCCCGGTTGGTGACACCAACCGGGACCAATAGGCATCCACGCGTCAGCATTTCAGGAGCTGTAGTTTTTGTTTTTTTTTTTGAAAGGAGGGGGGTTGGGGGTTTTGGGGGGTCAATTTAGGTGTTTCATATATTGTGTTAGCTAGCTAATTAATAGAGAGAAGTGTCCTCTCTTATGTCCGTGCTTGGTCGACGCTACGTACTATACATAGAGAGGCCCTCGACACGCTAGCTAGTAAGAAAATGAAGGAAACCATTAAGTACAGAAGTTCGTCATGCATACCGAGAGAAGTTATCGATCGACCTCTCCTTCTCCGAGAGATTGGTCGAACAACAAGTTTTCGTATTATCTATCCGAAGCTACTGGCTACATACATATACAATATGTAAGATCTCTTACAATCCCCTAGCATTTGAAATCAACTTCCACATGGTATTCTCC
>LR880971.1:92483240-92500894 GCA_904067115.1 Aegilops sharonensis | reverse complement strand
GTAGGAGTTCATTCCGCATCTGCCACGTCTAATTTGAAGAAGGGGGTTAATACATATATATGAATGAAACTCAACAGAAATGATGGTGTAATAAAATGAAATTGTGAATATTATTGCTTACGCACTTCATATTGTCTTTTAGAGTAGCCCCACTTATTTTTCAAAGTCGCGTTGTAGATGAACTCGCACACGTAGTATCCACAGTAATTATTCCCTTGTTCCTGCCACAATCACTTTACGAGAAATAGAGGTCAATCAAACTGATGACGAAGCATTATAAATGGCATTGATGAAAGTATAGCTATAGAATCAACGGGAGATGCGCGCAACTAGCTAGCTAGTAGTACTTACTTTCCGGTATGTATATCGCAGCTCCTTCGGCAGTCACGGAGCTTCTGCGGTGAACTGTTTCCAAACCCTGCAAGACAAAGAAAATAATTATTATTACTTGAGATATCAGGAAATGAACAAAAAGTTGCCGATATGGTGCGATAATGATCAATTGAACTTACTTGTTGAGCAATTTTGTCATGTCCGCATAGGTTTCGGGATCTTTTCATCTCAAGTCTAAGACGGTTACTAGTCCCCGCTCAAGCTTAATCTCCAGAAGAACATAGTGAAAGCTGCACACGCATGCATAACTCATCAATTACATTACTATAATCTCGCTCGAGTAATAAGGGAAACCGAATATGCACACGACAGTAACACTCACTTGAAGTTGTAAGGAAAGAGTATGGTATCTTTGTTTTGATTTTTGATCAACGATTGTAGCAAGTTGGCCTCAGCCTCTTCGGCGTGCTTTTTAACCTGAATTTCATCTATGATATTTGTGTTAATGAACCCAATATCATACATTTCTTGTTTTCTGGACTCGACGATCTTCAATCTGCATAATATAGTGAGGATAATTAATTATAAATATATGCAATAAAAGAGCTGAGCTATATATAGAGACTTAATGACAGAAATAGTACTTACAGACAGTAGAAAAAGACCGTTAATTTATCGAGGGCCTTTTGATTGAAGAACTCGAAGAACTCCTCAAATGGAACAGGCAATAGATCAGTTCCAACGAGGTCGTGCTCCTCTTTAATTCTCAGATACAAAGTATTCGTCCCCCCAGACTCTCTGCAGGTTTTCATGTACCAATTATGGAATCTTCGCATCATCGTTGTTAGAGATTTTTCATTTTTGACGAGAGGTTTCCCGTACTCGTATCTGTGTTTGACCACCTCCATGAAATCAAAATTTACATCGTCAGGCAGGTAATCTCCAAGATTGCTATAACCGGGCACCGTCCCCGGAGCATTAGCAACGATGTCGCTAGACACATTGAGCGGGGGGAGGGGGGGCACGATTGGTTCGCTCGTTCGCCGAGCTGGGCAATTTTTTTCCCAGCTGCTCGTCGTTCTTTTAACCTTTGATCACTGACAATACTTTCCGACCGCGACGCTGCTTGATATGCCTTTTGAGTAATGCGCTCATAATTGGTTTTCGGCAGAGACTTTGGTGGTTTCCTCAGGGCATCGATAGTGCGCTTTGCTTTCACCGGATCTACCTTCTCCTCCGGAGGTGGATGTCTCTTTGCTTTCAACCCTTCAAAGAAGTCCTTCACTTCGGTCCGCACGATCTTCGCGTTTTCCTCCTCGGTCCTCTCGTACGGTAACTTCTCTAGAGGCTTGAGAGGTGGACCGTATCTGTATTGCCTCCCGCCTCTGGATGTACTGCTAGACGCCGGAGCAGACGAAACGGCTGCGGTTGTCTTCTTTCTTGCTTTCTTACGAGGCGCAGGAAAAGGACTACGACACCCCGGAGCAGCCGGGGCGGCGGCGGGTCTCTTCCGCCCTTGCTGGCGAGGCGGAGAAGGAGGAGGTTACTGGCTGCTCAGGCGCGCCGGCGCAGGCGGAGAAGGAGGCGTAGTGCCGCCACGTGCCGGAGAAGGAGGCCGAGTGCCCTGATCGTCACTCGCCGGAGGAGGAGGCGGTGGAGGAGGCGGAGTGCCCTGACTCGCCGGAGGAGGAGGAGGAGGAGGCGGAGGTGTCCAGTTCGGAAGGTTGATGAGCTCCTTCCGCCATAGGCATGGAGCCTTCAGAGCAGAACCCAGCCTAGTATCCCCTTCACCGGTAGGGTGGTCAAGCTGGAGGTCCTCAAATCCCTCTGTTATTTCATCCACCATCACCCTAGCATATCCTTATGGAACCGGGCGGCAGCGAAAAGTTGCGCCGGGTTCAGTAGGATAAATAGAGCCAACAGCCACCTTGACCTTTAAATTCATCCATTGCGTCATAATGTGGCAATTTTGAGATTCCGTGATAGCATCCACGGGATAGCTGGCAGGAGCCGTCAAGACATGCTCCGGCTGAAGCAGCTCGGTGGAAGCCACGCTACTTCTCCGCTGAGATGGCGGGGTAGCTTCGGGGGAAGCTTCGGCAGTTCGTTTGATGCGATTTGCTTCTCGTTCCTCTATCGCTTGTACCCTTGCGTGCAGCGCCTGCAGTTGGGTCTACTGCACTTTTTTCCTCCTCTCCTGGCATTTGTAACCGCCTGCGTCCGGAAAACCACCATTCCACGGAACGGAGCCTGGCGTGCCTCGTGTCCGTCCAGGGTGCTCGGGATTCCCGAGGGCCGTTGTGAGCTCGTCGTTCTCTCTGTCTGGAACGAACGCCCCTTGCTGCGCTGCATCGATATAGTGCTGAAGCCTCTTGACTGGTATTTCCAATTGCTCGTCCGTCCAAATGCACTTCCCTGATACAGGGTCCAAGGTTCCGCCAGCCCCGAAGAACCAAGTCCGGCAACGGTCTGGCCAGTTCATTATCTCTGGTTTGATCCCTTTATCAACCAGATCATTCTCAGCCTTGGCCCACTTAGGTCGGGCTTTGAGGTAGCCACCTGACCCCGTGCGCTGGTGAAGCTTCTTCTTCTCAGCATTTTGCTTGTTTGTCGCCGACATCTTCTTACTCTTTTCCGATGTCTTGTGGGCCACAAATGCGGGCCAGTGATCTCTGATCTTCTCATATTTGCCCTTGAATTCTGGTGTCTCTTTTTTGTCGACAAAGCTATTCAGGTCTTTCTTCCACCTCCTGAATAGGTCTGCCATCTTCTTAAGAGCAAAAGACTTGATTAATTTCTCTTTAACTAGCTTCTCCGGATCATCCTCTGGCGGTAGGGTGAAATTTGACTTCAGCTCAGTCCAAAGATCATTTTTCTGCATATCATTGACATAAGACACCTCAGGGTCTTTGTTCTTAGGCTTATACCATTGGTGGATGCTGATCGGGATCTTGTCCCTAACCAGAACCCCGCACTGAGCAACAAATGCGTTCTTTGTCCGGATGGGTTCAATCGGTTGGCCGTCGCGCGCGATTGCTATGATCTCAAACCTTTCATCCGAGCTCAACTTTTTCTTCGGGCCTCGTCTCTTTACCGAAGTTGTGCTCGATCCGGAGGGCTAGAAAAAACAACAAAGACGAGAGTTAATTAATATGTGTACATACCAAAACAATGAATGCATCAATTAGCTAGTCAGCACAGGCTTAACTAATATATATACCTGGCCGGACTCGGTTCGGTCACCGGAGCCGTCATCACGGTCTCCTTCTTGCACCGTCATTGGGTCACCGGAGCCGTGCTCACGGTCTCCTTCTTGCACTGGCATTGGGTCACCGGATCCATCATAATCATAGCCAGCTGCTTCTTCACCCTCTCCTTCCAGACCATCGGTGTCCTTGAGAAACAACGAGCAGACGGCATCACTTCCTTGTGCGATTATGTCCCCCAACAATGCTTCTTGTGCTTCGTCTCGGGGGGTGTCCATAGTTTCTACAAATATTTACAACATGGCAATTATTATTCAAACATGACAGATGGATATATTAGCTAGTGGCAAACGTAGAACTAGCTAGCTAATCACAGTAAGGAATCATATTAATTAGTGGCCTCGACGCTGCTTCTCTAGGGTTTGGGGTGGCCTCGACAACGCTTCAAGGGGGTAATATCGACAACGACGAGATACATACACGGGAAAATAATGTTATCGGGGAGGGGGTATATCGACCCCCCCCCCCACGTGTTGAAGTTATCGGGAGGGGGTATATCGACCCCCCCCCCCACGTGTTGAAGTTATCGGGAGGGGTTTATATCGACAACGATGACATACGTACATGGGAAAATAATATTATCGGGGAGGGGGTATATCGACCCCTGGTGTCTACTACACAACCTTCTTCTTGTAGACGTTGTTGGGCCGGCAAGTGCACAGGTTTGTAGGACAGTAGCAAATTTCCCTCAAGTGGATGACCTAAGGTTTATCAATCCATGGGAAGCGTAGGATGAAGATGGTCTCTCTCAAACAATCCTGCAACCAAATAACAAAGAGTCTCTTGTGTCCCCAACACACCCAATACAATGGTAAATTGTATAGGTGCACTAGTTCGGCGAAGAGATGGTGATACAAGTGCAATAGGGATGGTAGATAAAGGTTTTGTAATCTGAAAATATAAAAACAGGAAGGTAACTAATGATAAAAGTGAGCGTAAACGGTATTGCAATGCTAGGAAACAAGGCCTAGGGTTCATACTTTCACTAGTGCAAGTTCTCTCAACAATAATAACATAAATGGATCATATAACTATCCCTCAACATGCAACAAAGAGTCACTCCAAAGCCACTAATAGCGGAGAACAAACGTAGAGATTATGGTAGGGTACGAAACCACCTCAAAGCTATTCTTTTGGATCAATCTATAAAAGAGTTTGTACTAGAATAACACCTTAAGACACAAATCAACCAAAACCCTAATGTCACCTAGATACTCCATTGTCACCTCAAGTATCCGTGGGCATGATTATACAATATGCATCACACAATCTCAGATTCATCCAACCAACACAAAGTACTTCAACGGGTGCCCCAAAGTTTCTACCGGAGAGTCAAGAACGTGTGCCAACCCCTATGCATAGGTTCATGGGCGGAACCCGCAAGTTGGTCACCAAAACATACATCAAGAGGCACATGATATCCCATTTTCACCACAGATAAACACGGCAAGACATACATCAAGTGTTCTCATAAAAGACTCAATCCGATAAGATAACTTCAAAGGGGAAACTCAATTCCTCACAAGAGAGTAGAGGGGGAGAGACATCATAAGATCCAACTACAATAGCAAAGCTCGGGATACATCAAGATCGTGCCATAGAGGGAACACGAGAGAGAACACGAGAGAGAGAGAGATCAAACACATAGCTACTGGTACATACCCTCAGCCCCGAGGGTGAACTACTCCCTCCCCGTCATGGATAGCGCCGAGATGATGAAGATGGCCACCGGTGATGGGTTCCCCCTCCGGCAGGGTGCTAGAACGGGCTCCCGAGAGGTTTTTGGTGGCTACAGAGGCTTGCAGCGGCGGAACTCCCGATCTATTCTGTTCCCCGAAGTTTTAAGGGTACATGGGATTATATAGGTGAAAGAAGTACGTCAGGGGAGCTTCAGGGGGCCCACGAGGCAGGGGGCATGCCCTAGGGGGGTAGGCGCGCCCCACACCCTCGTGGTCAGCTCCCGTATCTTCTGACGTAGAGTCCAAGTCTATCCGGTGGCTTTCCTTCCAAAAATAACTTCTCAAGTTGATTTCGTTATGTTTTGACTCCGTTTGATATTCCTTTTCTTCGAAATACTGAAATAGGCAAAAAACAGCAAATCTGGGCTGGGCCTCCGGTTAATAGGTTAGTCCCAAAAATAATATAAAAGTGGATAATAAAGCCCAATATTGCCCAAAACAGTAGATAATATAGCATGGAGCAATCAAAAATTATAGATGTGTTGGAGATGTATCAAGCATCCCCAAGCTTAATTCCTGCTCGTCCTTGAGTAGGTAAATAATAAAAAAGAATTTTTGATGCGGAGTGCTACTTGGCATAATTTCAATGTAAATCTTCTTAATTGTGGTATGAATATTCAGATCCATAAGATTCAAGACAAAATTTCATATTGACATAAAAATAATAATACTTCAAGCATACTAACAAGGCAATTATGTCTTCTCAAAATAACATGGCCAAAGAAAGTTATCCCTACAAAATCATATAGTCTGGCTATGCTCCATCTTCCCCACACGAAATATTTAAATCATGCACAACCCCGATGACAAGCCAAGCAATTGTTTCATACTTTTGACATTCTCAAAACTTTTTCAATCTTCACGCAATACATGAGCGTGAGCCATGGACATAGCACTATAGGTGGAATAGAATGGTGGTTGTTGTGACGCCCCCGATTCAATCGTACACTAATCATACACGCAAATGTGTACGGTCAAGATCAGGGACTCACGGGAAGATATCACAACACAAATATAAATCATAAATAAGTCATACAAACATCATAATACAAGCTAGGGGCCTCGAGGGCTCGAATACAAGTGCTCGATCATAGACGAGTCAGCGGAAGCAACAATATCTGAGTACAGACATAAGTTAAACAAGTTTTCCTTAAGAAGGCTAGCACAAACTGGGATACAGATCGAAAGAGGCGCAGGCCTCCTGCCTGGGATCCTCCTAAACTACTCCTAGTCATCGTTAGCGGGCTGCACGTAGTAGTAGGCACCTCCAGTGTAGTAGGAGTCATCGTCGATGGTGGCGTCTGGCTCCTGGGCTCCGACATCTGGTTGCGACAAGCAGGTAGAAAGGAAGGGGGAAAAGGGGGAGAAAATCAACCGTGAGTACTCATCCAAAGTACTCGCAAGCAAGGAGCTACACTACATATGCATGGGTATATGTGTAAAGGGTCATATCGGTGGACTGAACTGCAGAATGCCAGAATAAGAGGGGGATAGCTAGTATTATCAAAGACTACGCTTCTGGCCGCCTCCGTCTTGCAGCATGTAGAAGAGAGTAGATTGAAGTCCTCCAAGTAGCATCGTATAGCATACTCCTACCCGGCGATCCTCTCTCGTAGCCCTGTTAGAGAGCGACCACCGGGTTGTATCTGGCACTTGGAAGGGTGTGTTTTATTAAGTATCCGGTTCTAGTTGTCACAAGGTCAAGGTACAACTCCAAGTCGTCCTGTTATCGAAGATCACGGCTATTCGAATAGATTAACTTCCCTGCAGGGGTGCACCACATAACCCAACACGCTCGATCCCATTTGGTCGGACACACTTTCCTGGGTTATGCCCGGCCTCGGGAGATCAACATGTCGCAGCCCCACCTAGGCCAGCAGAGAGGTCAGCACGCCGGTCTAAACCTAAGCGCACAGGGGTCTGGGCCCATCGCCCTTAGCACACCTGCACGTTGCGAACGCGGCCGGAAGCAGAACTAGCCCCCTTAATACAAGAGCAGGCTTACGTTCCAATCCGGCGCGCGCCGCTCAGTCGCTGACGTCACGAAGGCTTCGGCTGATACCACGACGTCGAGTGCCCATAACTTTCCCACGTAGTTGGTTAGTGCGTATAGACCAAATGGCCAGACTCAGATCAAATACCAAGATCTCGTTAAGCGTGTTAAGTATCCGCGAACGCCGACCAGGGCCAGGCCCACCTCTCTCCTAGGTGGTCTCAACCTGCCATGTCGCTCTGCCACAAAGTAACAGTCGGGGGCCGTAGGGAACCCAGGCCCACCTCTACCGGGATGGAGCCACCTGCCCTTCAGCCCCATCTCTGAACAGTTTCATAAGTAATGTAACAGTATAAAGTATATAGTGTATGCCCGTGATCACCTCCCGAGTGATCACGGCCCAGTAGTATAGCATGGCAGACGGACAAGAGTGTAGGGCCACTGATGGAACACTAGCATCCTATACTAAGCAGCAGGATAGTAGGTAAGGGTAACAACTGTAGCAACAATGACAGGCTATGCATCAGAATAGGATTAACCGAAAGCAGTAACAAGTTACACTACTCTAATGCAAGCAGTATAGAGAAGAATAGGCGATATCTGGTGATCAAGGGGGGGCTTGCCTGGAAGCTCAGCCGAGAAGGAGGGGTCGTCAACACCGTAGTCGTACTGGGTAGCAGCGGCGTCAGTCTCGGTGTCTAACGAGAGAAAAGGGGGAAGAAACAATAATTATAATGCAAACATAAGCACGACGGTGCATGACAAGACAATGCGCGGTGCTAGGTGTGCCCTAACGCGGTAGTAGGTGATACCGGCGAAGGGGGGAAAATCCGGGAAAGTATTCCCGGTGTTTCGCGTTTTCGGGCAGATGAACTGGAGGGGGAAAGTTACGAGTTCGATAGGTTAGGGATGTGTGGCGGACGAACGGGCGGCGTATCCGGATTCGTCTCGTCGTTCTGAGCAACTTTCATGTACAAAGTTTTCCCATAGGAGTTATGGTCTATTTTATGTTAATTTTTAAAGATTTTATTCAATTTATAAATTATTATTATTAATTTAATTCGAAAATGGTATTACTGCATCAGCATGACGTCGGCATGACATCATCAGTCAACAGAGGTGTTGACTGGGTCAAGCTGACGCGTGGGTCCCATATGTCATTGACTTAGATTAAACATGTCAATTAGCTGAATTACATTGATTAGGTTAACTAATTTTAATTAGCTTAGCTAAAGATAATTAATTAACTTAATTAGTCAACTAGTTAATTAATTAATATTTATTTTTTATTTATTTTATTAACTTCTTTTTAAAAAATCGTTCCTGGGGCGTGGGCCCCTTGTGTCATTGGCCCATGGCCAAAGTGGGTTCGGGCGCTGGCGTCTAGCCCGATTGGGCATACGCCCAGATCAAAGGGGGGAAGCCGCCGGCCACGGGCACGGCGAGGCTGGCCGCCTGAGGCGGCAGTGGCGAGGCCAGGCGAGGTAAGGCAACGCGTGCGCGCGGTGGGGTGACCAGGGGGCACACGAGAGGAGGCGAGGTGGCGCGGCCGGGCGAGGACGGCTTAGGAGCGTGGGGCGGTACGGGCGCGGCCGGGGAGTGCAGAGGCACGATGGTCGGGGCGAACGCGAGCTCGGGCAGGTTGGGGACGGCGCGTACAGCTAGCGAACGGCGTCGAGAGAGAGAGAGAAAGGAGGAAGCGGGGGGCTCACGTTGAGCCAGGAGGTGCAAAGCGGGCTCGGGGGAGGCTCGACGGCGACGAAATCGGTGACGGCGCAAGGGTTGCCGAAGGTTGAAGAAGATGTCGACGAGCTCGATGCAGAGGCGCTCCCGCTCAGGTGACTCGCCGGGGAGGAAGAGGAGGTCGAAGCGGTCCTGTGCCGGCGGTCGAGGGCGACGGGGTTGAGCGGCGGGCATCGGCATGGATCAAGCCCGATCCCGATCCAGATCCGGAGGAGGCAGAGGGAGAAGACGGCGTCGCGGGCGACGCTGCGGTGGCTCCAGGCTCGGTCCGGTGGGCACAGACGATGTAGACGAGCACGGTGGGGTCGTGGACGGACTAGCTGGGCTCAGGGGCAATGGGGAGCGTGAGGGTGACGGCGTCCATGGCGGCGATGGGGAGATGGGATCGGGGGGTTGCCCTGATCCAGATTGGGGAAGGGCGAGAGGGTGGAGTGGGTGCGAGTGGGGGGTCGGGGGGAGCAGTGGGGGTTAGGGTTTCGGTCAGTGGACCGAGGGGGTTAAGTGGTGGTGGGGGAGGGCCGGCCTGTTCGGGCGGCTGGGCCGGCCATCTGGGCCAAGGCCCAGTGTGGCCGGGGGGTTGGCCTCCTTTGTTTCATTTTTTTGTTTTGTTTTTTTGTTGTATTTTTTTCTTATTCTCTTTCTTTTCTATTTCCCCTTTTTTTAGTTTCATAAAATTTAGAAACGACAACTAATTCAGTGCTATTAAATAGGTCACGGCCCTAAACATTTTGGCACTCTAAATAAGGTATTTTGCATTTGCTTAATATTCTAAAAGCATTTTAGATAATTGTCTTATCGCTGTTTTAATTCACTTAGTGCATTTAATATTTTATTAAAGATGATTTCTTCACCAACATTTATTATGGATTATTTGACACATTAGGAACAATTTAGTTTTGACTTTTGAAAACTTTAATTGTTTTGAATTTAACTCAAATTTGAATTTGGATCGGTTCTGAACTAACGCGAGATTATCAACAATAATCGAGGTGATGTGGCATCATTACCAGAGGGTTACTGTAGCTTGATTACCCGGGCGTCACAGTTGTGGAGAACACAAAAAGAGGGGAAGATAGTCTCACATCAACTAGGCGTATCAAAGGGCTATGGAGATGCCCATCAATAGATATCAATGTGAGTGAGTAGGGATTGCCATGCAACGGATGCACTAGAGCTATAAGTATGTGAAAGCTCAACAAAATAAACTAAGTGGGTGTGCATCCAACTCGCTTGCTCACGAAGACCTAGGGCATTTTGAGGAAGCCCATTGTCGGTGTCAAACCCGGCGGATCTCGTGTAGGGGGTCCCGAACTGTGCGTCTAGGCGGATGGAAACAGGAGACAAGGGACACGATGTTTTTACCCAGGTTCGGGCCCTCTCGATGGAGGTAATACCCTACTCCTGCTTGATTAATATTGATGATATGGGTAGTACAAGAGTAGATCTACCACGAGGTCAGAGAGGCTAAACCCTAGAAGCTAGCCTATGGTATGATTGTTGTTCATCCTACGGACTAAAACCCTCCGGTTTATATAGACACCGGATAGGGTTAGGGTTACACATAGTCGGTTACAATGGTAGGAGATCTACATATCCGTATCGCCAAGCTTGCCTTCCACGCCAAGGAAAGTCCCATCCGGACACGGGACGAAGTCTTCAATCTTGTATCTTCATAGTCAAGGAGTCCGGCCAACGGTGGTAGTTCGGCTATCCGGACACCCCCTAATCCAGGACTCCCTCAGTAGCCCCTGAACCAGGCTTCAATGACGATGAGTCCGGCGCGCATATTGTCTTCAGCATTGCAAGGCGGGTTCCTCCTCCGAATACTTCATAGAAGATTTTGAACACAAGGATAGTGTCCGGCTCTATAAAACAAGTTCCACATACCACCTTAGAGAGAATAACCTTTGCACAGATCTGCTGACGTATTCCGCGGCGTGACATCACATCACGGCCAGGCCTTTATATGAATTGTTTTTACTGTTCCACCTCAGCGCATTTAGCGAGGCGGTTTCCTTGGCACGTCTTATGAAAGCGGAGATCGTGCCCCCTTATTCTGGGATTCTCATCAATACGGGCGTGGGTAACCCAGTCGTGCCCATTGGCACGCCTCCTCCATCGAAGGCGAGTCCCGAACGGTCACGGGGAGGGCTCTTGGTATTCAACCTCTTTATAACGAGACCAAGGCCCACTCCTTTCTTTCAATCTCAATCGAATCCGCCCATCGCTTCAAGTTCCAACACCCAAAGATCCATATGTAGGCGCTTCGGACATTCAACGATGTCCGGCTCCGACCTGCACGGCCGGTGGATGTCTTCCTTCGTCACGGAAGAAGATGTGCTAAAGCTGAGAGACGCCAGGTATCTCACCGGCGAAATTTCTCATAGGCTGCCTGCCCAAGGGCAGGTTATTCCCACTCCCGAGCCTGGTGAGAGCGTGGTATTCGTGTCTCACTTCCTTCAGGGTTTAGGCTTCCCGACGGACCCCTTTGTGAGGGGGCTCATGTTTTATTATGGGCTGGAATTCCATGACTTGGATCCGGAGTCCATCCTCCACATCTCGTCGTTCATTGTCGTATGTGAAGCCTTCCTCCGCATTACCCCTCACTTCGGATTGTGGCTCAAGACCTTCAAAGTGGAGCCGAAGATGATCAAGGGGCATCAGACAGAGTGCGGAGGGGCTGTTATAAGCAAGAATGCAGACGCTCCATGGCCCGAGGGCTCTTTTCAAGAGGAGCTCAATTTATGGCAACAGGACTGGTTTTATATCACCACTCCCAGGGGCACCAAATGGGTGGCGCCACCTGCCTTTCGCTCGGGTCCTCCACCGCGGCTGGCGTCATGGGTCAATAAAGGGCTTGACTGGGGGCCTTCCAAGGACGTGCCCTTGTTGCAGGGCCGTATTCGAGACCTCTTAGAGAGAGAGAGATCAATCTGGTCGTAGTAGCGCAGGTCATGCTGATTCATCGTACCTTGCCCTGCAAACGTCGCCCCCTCCGCCTGTGGGAGTTTAATCCGGAGGGACCACGAGCTCTTCAACATTTTATGGGCGTAACGCCCGTGGAGATGTACCAACTGTTCTTCGGATCACAAGCAATGTGTCCGGACTTAACCGAGGACGCAGGTCTGAGCTGCAATCGCCCGGATACTCAAGTAAGTAGTCCCGTACCCGGACATGCTATCCGCATATTTATCATAAACTAGCCCTTAAAAGAGCTATCCTTTAAACAGGAGTGGATAGCAAAAGCAAAACTGATCAGGTGTCCGGCCCCCATCCCTGAGACCACGCCAGATCCTGTATTAACCAAGATGCTAGAGGTTGTGCCTTTTGAAGAAGGCAAAGGGGGGAACAAGGGAGCTACTACCTCCGTGAAGGAGGCTATCAAGAAAGGGGGGTCGAGAATCCCTCCCTCCAAGGGGAGAAGAGGACCGCTTCTGAAGACCCGGAGACCAAAGCCTCGAACGGGGGAAGAAATCTTCACCAGAGGGTCCTGCGGCGGGAGATGCCCCGGCCGCACTATTTCCCCAAGGAGATCAGCCCTCCAGCGAGCCGTAAGTAAAGGGGGGCATTTTTATAAGAGAGAGACATCCCCGTTTTATTTCTGAAGGTAACCGAAAGTTTACCTTGTAGTTCGGATCTCAGCCCTTCACAGCAGAGCTCGTCTTCAGGGGATCTTGATCCGGAGATGATGGAGAGCGAAACGCCTCCGCCTGCCGTACCGTTATGCGAGGTGGACGGCCCTGAGGTGTCGTCGCGGAGGGCTCCTCCGAATCTGGCGGGGCCAGAAGGCAGCCGTATGTCCCCTCAAAGCTCTCTGTGTCCGGCCTTCGAAAAAGGCCACCGGATGAGTCCGGCACCAACGGGCGTGTGGTCGGAGGAGCTGAAGGATCTGCTCGAGCGAGCGTCTATCTCGGAAGATCACCGTAAGTTAATGGGTACGGTGATTGAAAGGATTTCATCCGCTGAGAGCGGATTGCATGAAGCCGTCGTAAGTTTACTGACGGATTTTGAGGTACGCAAAATGATGTACCTTCTGACAGTTTTGCATATAAAATGCGCCCCGTATAGATAGTAGCCCCTAAGACTTGGTGCGGTGTCAAAAATGACGGCGCGCCGAGGATCATAACCCCAGGTATAATATGTGCTCTTCCTGTGTAGGTGGCGAAACATCCAGTGGCTAGCCGGGCTGATGAATTTGCCGAACTAAAGTGGCAACTTGACGTGGCGGATGCGGACATCACGCTTGTTAATAAGCGGCTTGATGAGTCACAAGGTATGCAACTTCTCCGCGGACACCTGGTAAGGGAGCTTGACGCCCATGCCTTACAACATGTATGCTTAATGCAGATGGTGCCGCTGCTATGGAGAGCCTTCGGGCGGAGCTCGCCCGAGCCGAGGAGCAAGCCAGAAAAAGTGATGCGGCTGCTTTAAAGGCGGTCGCAGAGCTAAAAGCCGAACAGGCTGCTCACTGCCGAAGCAAAAAAGTAATGGCCGAGATGGCCGTGAAATTGAATAATGCTACTGACCGCTGCGAGCTTCTTGAAAAAGAAGATCGAGCGAAACAAGAGGAACTGAAAAAGGCCTCCACCGAGGCCAAGGATACTCGCTCTGCAATGAGAGCCATGAAGGAGGAGCTACGTCAGGCCGGAGATATTGCGGCTGGAAAGCCCTTTCTGTTGCAGAGGAAATTCACGGATCCTAGGTACGCTCAATTGGACCGGCTGTGGGGTGTGGAGGATGCTTATCTGGACTTGGCGGCGAGTGCCGCAGACGCGGCCGAACACTTTCGAGGTCAAAAGGATCACGGAATGGAAGAGCTTTTTTGGTCGCAGTTCCATAGTCCGGAGCGTCCACTTTCATTAACCAATCATTTGGCCGAATAGGTTGAGTTGAATAGGTTGTTCGGACTTGCCATGAAGGCTGTCGTGACTCATTTGTGGCCGAAAAGCCCCGAGCCGAAGAGTTATTTTGGCTTGGTGCAACAGTTCCTTGGTGCGGTGCCGCATATCGATGCAATGAAGCCGTCAACATGCATAGAGGGTGCGCGGATGGCTCTTGCCCGTGTCAAGACATACTGGGCGGAGATGAAGGCCACCGACGTTGCATCCCAAGATTCGGACAGAAGCCGAGTACCTGCCGAGCACTATTTTGAGGAAGTCCTGCAGGGCGCTCGTTTAATAGAGACGCAGTGCTCGAAGGATATTATGCTTTAATGACATGTATGATTTGTGAAAACAATGTTTCAATACAATATAAGAGCTTTTTATACTTGTGCGTTCAAGTATTAAAACACCTCCTATGCGGCCGTTAATGTATATGTGTATATAACCTGAAAGATGGCAGTCTTCGGCTTCAGCCCCCACGCACATAGTGCGGGGGTGTTTGCAAAAAGGCGCATTTTCACACTTAATCCAATGTCTTGGTCCTGTAAAGGAGGTGATAGCATAGCAAACTAGGCAACCGGACTATAATGCTTTATCACTTTCACCTAGCCATAGGAGTTCGATGGTGGGGCTACTATAGCCCCTAGGGGCACCGCGCTCTCCCGAATTCGGGGCGCGTATGTGCCTGACCGGAAAACGGTCCTTCATTAATGCGGGGGAATTCTAAACATTCCGGTGGGTCATCGAGTGGTTGACCAGTCTCACGCTATATCATGACAGTCAGTTTTAGCTTTCTCCACTGAGGTGCTCAACCCAGCTCAACCGGGGCACAATCGCAGTGGTTCTCCCAGCGCTACCTTAGCCGATATAACGGAACGTAAGGTACCAAAACGTGGGAGCCGGGCAAACCCAACATTTGACCAAAGACATGATTCGGAGCTGATGCATGTAAGGCCTAACTCGAGACGCCGAACACTCCCTAAGGTATTCGGTCTTTATGAAAACGGGCAGAATAATGCCCTAAGCCCTTGGTGTCCAGGTACGCGCAAATATTCTGGTGCGGCCGATGCCAAAACGCCAGCCTTCTCCTCGGTTATAGCAAGAAGCCGGGGGATGTGTATCAACAAGAGACAGTAAAAAAGGTTTACGCAGGATCTTAATCTGAAAAGAATCCTTGCAACGGGTCCCTACTGCACGTCTGCGCCTGTGTCTCCGTTGTGCCGTATCCTGGACGGGTGTAGCACGGTGTTCATCTGTAGAAGAGAAGAACTTAGTTGAAAAAGAAAAAGGATTGTGCGAAAAATGTACTTTATATTAAATAAACAGAGTACAGTTCGAAAAAGTGAACAAAATTGAGCTTTATTGTCTCTTGTTGTACACGCATGCAGCCCCTTGTACGGGGGTATTCCGCTAGTAGGCCTTTATATGTTTACGCCTGACTCGTCTAGCCATGTCCGGGGTTCAAATGACCTATTCAGGTGCTTTGATTAGCGGAGCCGGATTAGTGTGGGGCTGTCAAGGCAGTCTCACGTTCTCCCGTGCTCGAGTAACACTTGGTACTCCCTTTTAATGAGATGATGTCGCGTGGACCGGGCATTTTAAGTGTAAGAGATGCATAATGCGGTATTGCGTTAAAGCGGGCGAAAGCTTCACGTCCCAGTAGTGCTTGATAGCTACTTTCGAATGGGGCGATGTGGAAGGTTAACTTTTCGTGGCGGAAGTTGTCGGATGACCCGAACACAACTTCTAGCAGTAGGGAGCCCGTACAATGGGCATATAGGCTTGGCATTACCCCTTTGAAGGAGGTGTTGCTATGGCGAATTTTGGTTGGGTCTATCCCCATTTTGCGGATTGTGTCCTGATATAACAGGTTTAGATCGCTACCTCCGTCCACTAGGACTTGTGTAAATTGGAGTCCGTCGATTATAGGATCTAATATCAAGGCAGTCCATCCTGCGTTCCGGATACTTCCGGAATAGTCCTGATGATTGAAGGTGATTGGTTTTGACAACCATTGTTGGGACTCTTCTTGGATAGACCGTGCGGCGCGTGTTTCTATGGGCGCCGTTCTGTTTTTCCCTTTTGTCACTTGAAGTGAGTTCACTATTTTGACTTTTTATGGGAAATTCTTTTGTTTTCCGGTGCTCTGCTGGTGGGGTTCGTCATCGTCCTCGCTTGGTGTGTTGAGCCCCTTGTGTTTGGCATTGAGTTTGTCGGACTGCTTGAAGACCCAACAATCTCTGTGGGTATGGTTTGCAGGCTTCCCGGGAGTACTGTGGATTTGGCATATTTTCTCCAAGATTTTGTTTAGGTTGGATAGCTCGTCGTCATTGTCCTTGAGGGGCAGTTTTTTATGATTCTGCCGGGAGCTTCTGAATCCGGCGTTGACTGCCGTGCTCTTCGGGCTGTTTCCCTTTGTCCGGCGCTGGTCCTTGCTGCGTCGTGGTTTTCCATTTCCATCCCTGACTTCGGATGTACTTGGGTCGCTGGTACTGCATCTTGCTAGCCAACTATCCTCTCCCGCGCAAAAGCGGGTCATGAGGCTTGTTAATGCATCCATTGTTCTCGGCTTCGCCTGGCCGAGGTGTCTGGCGAGCCATTCGTCTCGGACGTTGTGTTTGAAAGCTGCTAAGGCTTCGGCGTCCGGACAGTCGACTATTTGGTTCTTTTTGGTGAGGAACATGTTCCAGAATTTGCGGGCTGACTCTCCGGGTTGTTGAGTTATATGACTTAAATCGTCTGCATCCGGAGGACGGACATAAGTCCCTTGAAAATTTTCCCGAAAAGCATCCTCGAGCTCTTCCCAACTTCCAATGGTATTTTCAGGGAGGCTTTTGAGCCAATGCCGAGCTGGCCCTTTGAGCTTGAGGGGTAAGTATTTTATGGCATGGAGATCATCTCCTCTAGCCATGTGTATGTGGAGGATGTAATCCTCAATCCAGACTCCAGGGTCTGTTGTTCCGTCGTATGCCTCTATGTTTACGGGTTTGAATCCCGCTGGGAATTCGTGATCCAGCACCTCATCGGTGAAACACAGGGGGAGTGCGGCACCCCTATATTTGGGTGTGCAGTGATGTTCGGATATTTGGCGTGTTGCATTGCTTGGAAGAGCTTGCTTTCTCAGCCCATAGATGGACCTAACTGGGCCATCCTTTTGATGCGAATCCTTATGCGGATCGCGTGCCGGCTTGTGTGTGGCGCCGTTTGCCGCTCTCTGTTTGCCATGGGGTCGTCCATCCAACCGGGTGGCCTCCTTGTTTTTTGATTGTGGGGGCTCTACGGCCTCCTCATCAAATTCGGGCAGTAGTTTTCTCTTTGGGTAGATCTTTGTTCGGCGACTGTCGCCGTATTTGTCTGCAGTGTTGAGCACTTTGCTCCATCTTATTCTGAGTGCATCTTCCGCTGTTTTGAGCTTCCGCTTCTGCTTTTTCAGGCTACGCGCAGTGGCGACGAGCCTTTTGTGGAGTTTCTGCTCCAACAATTTGTCCGGCGTGAGATCGTCCGGACTGTTATCTTCGCCGGGGACGGGTTGTTTATCCAAGTTGTCCTATTCGGACGGTTGCTTGATAGCATGTTCGTCGTCCACCGGTTCGCCCTGCTCTATGGCTGGGTCTGTGTGGCTGCCGTCTTTGTCGAGGCGGGACTTGGTGCGGCGCTTACGTTGTCGTTTTGACTGGTTTTCGAGGGATTTATCCTT
>LR880971.1:92460959-92472176 GCA_904067115.1 Aegilops sharonensis | reverse complement strand
TTTGCATATATAAAACTTTTCCATGGATCATCATTTCTCATATATATTGAATATATATCCATTGTCATATATAAAAACTTTCTATATATGAACAAAAAACTTTCTATGAAAAAAACATTTTTGACATATATATTTAATTAGCATATTCTAGCCACATACACATATACATCACATACACATATACATTATGGCCACATACACATATACATCACATATGAACAAAAAAATTAAACTAATAAAAATAAAAAAACATATAGGTACATATGAACAAAAACATATAGCCACATACATACACATATACATTATATATATATATATATATATATATATATATATATGAACAAAAAAAATTAAACTAATAAAAAACAGAGCCGGGGCGGCGGCTCACAGCGGGGGCAGGCGAGGGCGCCGGCGCGCGGGGGCGGGACTGGGCAGGGGCAGGGCGACAGCGACGAGGAGCGGGCGGCGACGGCGAGCACGTGGCAGGGGCTCGGGGCGCCGGGGCGGCGCGCGCGAGCAGGGGAGCTCGAGGCGACGATGGAGGCGGCGAGGGCGCCGGCGCGCGGGGGCGGGACGGGGCAGGGGCAGGGCGACGGCGACGAGGAGCGGGCGGCGACAGCGAGCACGGGGCAGGGGCGCGGGGCAACGGCGATGAGGAGCGGGCGGCGACGGCGAGCACGGGCAGCCTGGCAGCGTCGAGGAGGTCGTCGGCGTCATCGGGGGCAACTAGCGAGGGAAATCTGAAAAATTCCCAAGTGTTGCTTATATAGCAAAGGCTTTGGTCCCGGTTCGTGGCACAAACCGGGACCAATGCCCCCCTTTAGTCCCGGTTGGTGCCACCAACCGGGACCAAAGGCCACTTTTCAGCAACCCAAAGGGCGGGAAGCGGCGGCCTTTGGTCCTGGTTGGTGGCACCAACCGAGACTAAAGGGGGGCATTGGTCCCGGTTTGTGCCACGAAACGGTACCAATGCACCCCTTTAGTCCCGGTTGGTGGCACCAACCGGGACCAAAGGCCTTGTGCTGGAACTGGCGCGGTGCGGTGGGATGTTTAGTCTCACCTCGCTAGCCGAGAGGGCTCGACAGTGGTTTATAAGGGCTGATGCGCTGACCACTTCGAGCTCCTCTCAAATGCAGGCTTACGACCCTAAAGTCACTTATCTGCCTGTGGGCCTACTGGGCCTCATGCGGGCCTGAATCCTGGTCCATGGTAGGGGTTCTAGTCGTATTCAGGCCGTGGGGGCCCAGTAGGAGGCACTTTTTTGTTTTGTTTTCTTTACTTATTGTTGCTATTCTTATTTTTTCCAATTTTTTTTGTTTTGTTTCCTGCATTATTTATTTTCTTATATTTTTTGCTTTATTTTTTAATTCTTTTTTGCTTTTAGATTTAGAAAAATTATAAACTTTCTGTTAGTGCCATTAGTTTCCAAATTTGAAAACACGTTTTTGTTTTTTTGTTTTCTTTCTTGCTTTATTTATTTTATTTTGTTTCTACTTACAACAAAAAAATTATTGTTGCTATTTTCATTTTTTTCCAGTTTTTTTGTTTTGTTTTCTACATTATTTATTTTCTTTTGTTTTTTGCTTTATTTTTTAATTCTTTTTTTTTCTTTTAGTTTTGGAAAAATTATAACCTTTCTGTTAGTGCCATTAGTTTTCAAATTTGAAAACACTTTTTTTGTTTTCTTTGTGGCTTTATTGATTTTATTTTGTTTCTACTTACAACAAAATACTTATGGTTGCTATTTTTATTTTGTTTCCAGTTTTTTTGTTTTGTTTTCTGCCTTATTTATTTTCTTTTGTTTTTTGCTTTATTTTTTAATTCTTTTTTTTTCTTTTAGTTTTGGAAAAATTATAACCTTTCTGTTAGTGCCATTAGTTTTCAAATTTGAAAACACTTTTTTTGTTTTCTTTGTGGCTTTATTGATTTTATTTTGTTTCTACTTACAACAAAATACTTATGGTTGCTATTTTTATTTTGTTTCCAGTTTTTTTGTTTTGTTTTCTGCCTTATTTATTTTCTTTTGTTTTTTGCTTTATTTTTTAATTCTTTTTTTTTCTTTTAGTTTTGGAAAAATTATAACCTTTCTGTTAGTGCCATTAGTTTTCAAATTTGAAAACACTTTTTTTGTTTTCTTTGTGGCTTTATTGATTTTATTTTGTTTCTACTTACAACAAAATACTTATGGTTGCTATTTTTATTTTGTTTCCAGTTTTTTTGTTTTGTTTTCTGCCTTATTTATTTTCTTTTGTTTTTTGCTTTATTTTTTAATTCTTTTTTTTTCTTTTAGTTTTGGAAAAATTATAACCTTTCTGTTAGTGCCATTAGTTTTCAAATTTGAAAACACTTTTTTTGTTTTCTTTGTGGCTTTATTGATTTTATTTTGTTTCTACTTACAACAAAATACTTATGGTTGCTATTTTTATTTTGTTTCCAGTTTTTTTGTTTTGTTTTCTGCCTTATTTATTTTCTTTTGTTTTTTGCTTTATTTTTTAATTCTTTTTTTTTCTTTTAGTTTTGGAAAAATTATAACCTTTCTGTTAGTGCCATTAGTTTTCAAATTTGAAAACACTTTTTTTGTTTTCTTTGTGGCTTTATTGATTTTATTTTGTTTCTACTTACAACAAAATACTTATGGTTGCTATTTTTATTTTGTTTCCAGTTTTTTTGTTTTGTTTTCTGCATTATTTATTTTCTTTTGTTTTTTGCTTTATTTTAAATTCTTTTTGCTTTTAGGTCAGCAAAATTATAAACTTTCTGTTAGTGACACTAGTTTTAGAAAAATTATAAACTTTCTGTTAGTGCCATTAGTTTTCAAATTTGAATTGTTAAAATTTGAATTCTTTGAAATTTGTGTGAATCAAAAGTTTGTGATTAACTTTACTAAAAAAATGAACATAGATGCGCCTATAGAGAAAATTCAACCTAAATTCATAATAAATTTCTATGAATTTCAGAGAAATTCACTATGAATTTAGGTCAAATTCCCTGTATAGGGGCATCTATTTTCACTTTGAGAGGAGCTCAACAAGGTAGAGAGGGACGGGCTTATAAACCGGTGTGAGTTCCCTTCGGTTGGCGAGGTGGGACTAAACTCTGAGCGCAACGAGGACCAACCCTTTAGTCCCGGTTTGTGGCACAAACCGGGACTAATGGTCATGGGCCAGGGGCGAGGCGCATTGGTCCCGGTTCGTGCGTGGAACCGGGACCAATGGCCCACGTGGCTGCCCTCTTGAGAGTGTTCTTGGTGAGAACATAGTTGACAAGGAGCGAACCGGGATTAATGGTATTACGAGGGCCGAACCATAAGACATTAAAGCATTTCAAATGAACTCTGAAAAAGTTGAAAGTTGGCATGGTATCATAATTTCACCCACATAGCATGTGCATGTATAAAAGGACAATGGTATCATACTCGTCTGTTACAAAGTTGGCATGGTATCATCATAATAGTTGCGGGAGAAAGTATTTACTTTTTCTTCGCTTGTGTCATTTGCTTATTGCGCCGTAACCATGGATAATCTTCATCGTTTATCAGGATGCTTGGGTTAGCCTTGACTTTGAAGGGAGGAATTTCATGAAACTTTTCATAATCTTCAGACATGTCTGTCTTGCCCTCCACTCCCACTATGTCCCTTTTTCCTGAAAGAACTATGTGGCGCTTTGGCTCATCGTATGATGTATTCGCTTCCTTATCTTTTCTTTTTCTCGGTCTGGTAGACATGTCCTTCACATAGATAATCTGTGCCACATCATTGGCTAGGACGAACGGTTCGTCAGTGTACCCAAGATTTTTCAGATCCACTGTTGTCATTCCGTACTGTGGGTGTACCTGTACCCCGCCTCCTGACAGATTGACCCATTTGCACTTAAACAAAGGGACCTTAAAATCATGTCCGTAGTCAAGTTCCCATATGTCCACTATGTAACCATAATATGTGTCCTTTTCCCTCTCGGATGTTGCATCAAAGCGGACACCGCTGTTTTGGTTGGTGCTCTTTTGATCTTGCTCAATCGTGTAAAATGTATTTCCATTTATCTCGTATCCTTTGTAAATCAATACAGTCAAAGATGGTCACCTAGACAACAAGTACAACTCATCACAAACAGTGTTGTCACGTCTGAGACGTGTTTCCAACCAACTGCTGAAAGTCCTGATGTGTTCACATGTAATCCAGTCGTCGCACTGCTCCGGGTGTTTTGAGCGCAGACTGTTCTTGTGTTCATCGACATACGGGTCACCAAGGTAGAGTTCTGTAGAACTGTGTAGTGTGCTTGAGACCAAGAATATCCATCCCTGCATATTATTGAGTCCCTTCCAAGTGTGCCTTTTCCAGTCAGTCTTCCCTCATACCGCGATTTAGGGAGACCTATCTTCTTAAGGCCAGGAATGAAGTCAACACAAAACCTGATGGCATCCTCTGTTTGATGGCCCATGGAGATGCTTCCTTCTGGCCTAGCGCGGTTACGGACATATTTCTTTAGGACTCCCATAAACCTCTCAAAGGGGAACATATTGTGTAGAAATACGGGCTCCAGAATGACAATCTCGTCGACTAGATGAACTAGGACGTGCGTAATGATATTGAAGAAGGATGGTGGGAACACCAGCTCGAAACTGACAAGACATTGCGCCACATTATTCCTTAGCCTTGGTATGATTTCTGGATCGATCACCTTCTGAGAGATTGCATTGAGGAATGCACATAGCTTCACAATGGCTAATCGGACGTTTTCCGGTAGAAGCCCCCTTAATGCAACCGGAAGCAGTTGCATCATAATCACGTGGCAGTCATGAGACTTAAGGTTCTGGAACTTTTTCTCTGGAATATTTATTATTCCCTTTATATTCGACGAGAAGCTAGTCGGGACCTTCATATTGAGCAGACATTCAAAGAAGATTTCTTTCTCTTCTTTCGTAAGAGCGTAGCTGGCAGGACCTTCATACTGCTTCGGAGGCATGTCGTCTTTTTCGTGCAAACGTTGCAGGTCCTCCCATGCCTCAGGTGTATCTTTTGTCTTTCCATACACGCCCAAGAAGCCTAGCGGGTTCACGCAAAGGTTCTTCGTCACGTGCATCACGACGATTGAAGAGCGGACCTCTAGGTCTTTCCAGTAGGGTAGGCCCCACAATATAGATTTCTTCTTCCACATGGGTGCGTGTCCCTCAGCGTCATTCGGAACAGCTAGTGCGCCGGGACCCTTTTCAAAGATTACGTGTAAATCATTGACCATAGCAAGTACGTGATTACCGGTACGCATGGCGGGCTTCTTTCGGTGATCTGCCTCGCCTTTGAAATGCTTGCCTTTCTTTCTACAATGATGGTTGGTCGGAAGAAATCGACGATGGCCCAGGTACACTTTTCTTGCATTTGTCCAGGTATATACTTTCAGTGTCATCTAAACAGTGCGTGCATGCGTGGTATCCCTTGTTTGTCTGTCCTGAAAGGTTACTGAGAGCGGGTCAATCGTTGATGGTCACGAACAGCAACGCCTTTAGGTTAAATTCCTCCTGTCTATGCTCATCCCACGTACGTACACCATTTTCATTCCACAGTTGTAAAAGTTCTTCAACTAATGGCCTTAGGTACACATCAATGTCGTTGCCGGGTTGCTTAGGGCCTTGGATGAGAACTGGCATCATAATGAACTTCTGCTTCATGCACATCCAAGGAGGAATGTTATACATACATAGAGTCACGGGCCAGGTGCTGTGATTGTTGCTCTGCTCCCCGAAAGGATTAATGCCATCCGCGCTTAAAGCAAACCATACGTTCCTTGGGTCCTTTGCAAACTCATCCCAGTACTTTCTCTCAATTTTTCTCCACTGCGACCGGTCAGCGGGTGCTCTCAACTTCCCGTCTTTCTTACGGTCCTCACTATGCCATCGGATCAACTTGGCATGCTCTCCGTTTCTGAACAGACGTTTCAACCGTGGTATTATAGGAGCATACCACATCACCTTCGCAGGAACCCTCTTCCTGGGGGGCTCGCCGTCAACATCACCAGGGTCATCTTGTCTGATCTTATACCGCAATGCACCGCATACCGGGCATGCGTTCAGATCCTTGTATGCACCACGGTAGATAATTAAGTGACCAAATTAATAGAATTTCATCATCACATTAAAACCAAAGTACATACATAGTTCTCATCTAACAACATATAGCTCTCCAGAGCATCTAATTAATAAACCATTCATTGAAACTATGTTAAACATTTCAATGCGAAAACAAATGCGATCATAATCGTAACCAAGGTAACAATTGATCCAACGGCATAATGATACCAAGCCTCGGTATGAATGGCATATTTTCTAATCTTTCTAATCTTGAAGCGCATTGCATCCATCTTGATCTTGTGATCATCGACGACATCCGCAACATGCAACTCCAATATCATCTTCTCCTCCTCAATTTTTTTATTTTTTCCTTCAAGAAATTGTTTTCTTCTTCAACTAAATTTAACCTCTCGACAATAGGGTCGGTTGGAATTTCCGGTTCACATACGTCCTAGATAAATAAAATCTATGTCACGTTGGTCGGCATAATTTTCATAAACAATAAATGAACCAATAGTTATAAAGATAATATATACCACATCCGAATCATAGACAGGACGAGAGCCGAAGGGGGCGGATACCAAAACCATCGCACTATATAAGATGCAATAATAAAAGTAAGAAAATAATACAAGTATCTATCTAAACATACAAGTAAGAATATTTTTCCTTTCAGAAAGAAGATAAGAACAAGAGGCTCACCACGGTGGTGCCGGCGATGAGATCGGCGCGGGTGATTGACGGCGGTGAAGACGGGGACGGGGCGTGACGGACTGCTAAACCTAGACAAATATTGAGGAAAATGGAGCTTGGAGGGCGAGCTTGGAGAGGAGAAAGCTTAAGTAGTGTGGCTCGGGCATTCCATCGAACATCTTGTGTGCATAGGAGGTGAGCTAGAGCACCACCAAGCCCTCTCCCCCTCGGCGGCCAGAAAAAACAGAGCAGTGTGATCTGCTCTTACGCGAGGGGGTATATATAGGCACCTCATTGGTCCCGGTTGGTGGCTTGAACCGGGACCAAAGGCTGCCCTTTAGTCCCGGTTCATGCCACCAACCGGGACCAATGGTGGTGGGCCAGGAGCGAGCCCATTGGTCCCGGTTTGTCCCAGCAACCGGGACCAAAAAGTCCAGACGAACCAGGACCAATGGCCCACGTGGCCCGGCCGGCCCCCGGGGCTCACGAACCGGGTCCAATGCCCCATGGGTCTCGGTTCTGGACAAAACCAGGACTAATGGGCTGACCCGGCCTGGACCTTTGCCCCTTTTCGTACTAGTGAGTACACCTTTGTGTGACCGATGACATTCATTGCACTGCAGGTTTCTAGAGTTACATTTTGGTGGCTGAGATGTTGGAATGGCTTCTTGGGTTCCATTTTCGTATACTCCAGGCGGCCGGAAATTGAGCCTCTATGTAGCATGCAGGATGGTGGACTGTGAAGTGGACTATGTTGGAATTAATCGCATAATTTGCTATCTAGTTTGTGTACACAACTTATCAGCCGCTGTGAAGGCGTCATCAGTACGTTGTGGTTCATTTGCTGTATTGCACATTAATGCAAGCTCATATGTTGGTTGATCTTACTTGCATTTTGAATGTGTGCTCATTTTATCGCTGCTTTCCGTTTGGATATCAAGTGCCATGTTGTATTAAATTGTGAACAGTATATCTTTATGACTAGCTTTATTGACCACAAATCAAAAATACATCGTCCACGAGCTTATTAACGTAAAAGTTAGGTGGCTCATCAATACAACTAAATGAAGCCTTATTACGATAATAATAATTAGCTAGCACATGCGCAGCTTTATTAGCCGAATGCAAATAATGCTTAAACACTTCTGCTTCGGTACACCCCCCTTAAATACATCAATGGCTGAGATTCACCCATACCCCTTCGCTGCCAGGGGCACGATCGTCATAAGTAAAAAAAATTGCCCCCGCGCGTCGGCGGCGATACCCCCGCGCGCCCGTGTATACGCGGCTGCGGGACGAGCCGAGCCGCTTGGCAATCGTGAGGGCGCGAGCCGAGGCGAGCAGTTGGCAGCCGTGAGGGCGTGTTTTTTAAAAAAAAGTCGGCACGGACGGCCGTGCCGTCGTGCATTAACTGCTTTGCAGTTTTGGCGGCGCGCATGCAGGCGCCGACTGCTCGCGGCAGATCTCGTGCCGCCCGCGCCCTCCACTGCAGCGCGTGCGGGCGACTGGGCGCCTGTCGCCAGCATGGTAGCATCATAGTCCGCGCCGTCCACTGCCGCGCGTGCGGCGACCGGGCGCCTGCCGCCAGCCTTCCGCCTCGGGCCGGCAGTTGACGCGACCGGTCGGCTGCCGACGCTGCGGCGACCGCCCGCACGGCACCGACGCTTCCACTGCCGCGCCTGCCGTCCTCGCGCCTTCCCACGCCACCGATCCCTCGCCTGCCGCGCCGCGCCTTCACACGCCGCCGCTGCCTCGCTTTCACACGCCACCGCGGTCGTGCGTGCCGCCAACCGCCCGCCTCTCCCTCGGGGCGCACGCCACCGGCGGCTCGCCCGCCCACCTCCCTCCCCACGCCGTCTATAAAAGGCCGCGGCAGCCCTCACCACGCCGTGCCATTTTCCTCGCCCCGCCCATCTCCCTTCCTCTCCTCGCCCGCCCGTCTCCCTCACCTCGCCGGCAATGTCTTCCAGCGACTCCGACGAGGGCGCGTGGCCGACCGGCGTTTGGCCGCTGAGCCTCACCGTCGGCGACACGGAGGATCTGGCCTGGTTCGGCGTGATGGTGCCGCCGGCAGCCAAAGTGCCGCGGCCGTGGCGGATCGGGGCGGACGGCATCCCCACCATGGGACCGCCGCCGACGAGGCAGCAGCTCCATGCGTTCCCTGGCGGCCGTTACAACCGGAGGGCCCGGCGCAGGTGGTGGCGCGGGAAGAACTTCGACATCGTCCTCGGCGCGTTCAGGGATGCGGCGGCCGGCCGCACCGTCGGAGACATTACCGGCGAGGCCGGCACTTCCCGTGGTCGCCGCCACCACGGCCCACCTCCAGCCGCCCCCACTGCCCCGGCACAGCGGGCGGCCCCTGACCCGGCGCTGGTCGAGATCCCGCCGGCGCAGGCCGCCCTCGCGCAAGACGGAGACCCCGACGACACGCCAGGTCTACTTGCGGTGCTGGCCCAGTCGGCAGAGGAGGCGGCGGCGGCGGCCACTCGTGAGGAACGAGAGCGGCTGGCGGCCATAGCGGCGGTGCAGGAGCAGCAGGCGCGGGAAGACAACTGGTGGGATTTCAGCGACGACGACGACGACGACGATGGCGGCGACGGTGGCGAAGGAGAGGCCGGCAGTATGGCGCCGGTCGTCGACCTCACCGGCGCCAGCGACGACGAGTAGTCTAGTTCTAGGGTTTTTATTTAAATTTCGGTCTAAGTTATGTAAGAGCAGTGCTTGGTTATGTTTACTGTTATGTAAGGTAGTTTGAATTATGAATGAACTCGGAATGGCTTATCTGGAAAAAAAACGTATGTTTAATTTGATGTTAGTCGTGCAACTTTAAAAAATAAACGGAAACATACATTTCAACGTTACGAGAAAATTCAATGCTCGGTTACGCATGCATGGGGCCTTCACTCATACTCGAGCGGTCTCTGAAAATTCTTAAAGCGATAAAAAAGCCAGAAAACTTTTCATGCATCCTAATGATGATGGTGGAACAGTATAAAAAAATGTGGGTACATTTGAAGGCTGTCGGAAAAAACTCATTTCAGACGGGGCCTTCGGTCCTGCCCAAACGGGGTCTGGAGAAGGAGGCCAACTTGTCGACATATTCGGAAAAATTATAGAACATTCATAAAGCGATGAAAAATACAAAAAAGTTAGCATGCATCCTACTGATAATGGTGGAACACTATAACAAAAATTTATAGAAGGAAAAAAACAATTATAAGAAAAATTTATAGAAGGAAAAAAACAATACTTAATACAGAATTTATGAAGTAATTATATTAAAAAGAGTACTTAATAGGGAATTTATTTCGTGTTGAAAATATACATATGAAAAATTTACTATTGTTATTTCTGCGCGAATTGACAAGCTTATATTAAAAAATAAGATAGTAATAATGTCGGTTGACTTTAGTTAAAGTCACATGACATTATTACTACCTATTTCAATAAATATCTGAAAGGCGGCTATATAAGCCAGTCCTGGCGTCCCTGGGCGCGCGAGGTGGGACAAAAAAGCGCCCCTTCTACCTCTCCCCGCGCCGTGAATCGTAGAAGAAAAAAAAATATTGATGAAAAAAAAGCCCACCTGTGCTTGCACGTCGCAACTGCGCCTAATCGGTCCGGCCCGATCAAGCCGGGTAGCGAAAGGGCCTGCCTTTTGGCCCAGCTACGGCCTGCAACACAGACCAACGGGGCAGAGGCGGGGCGGGGCGGGAATCAGCGGAGTTCGAAACGGTGGTAGGAGCTTGGTATATAAGCAGGTCGCGGCGTGGTTCGACGGGCAAGGTGGGACTAAACTTTAGTCCTCACCCCGCCGACCCTGCCCCGCACCGCGCGCACACTCAATGGGCCGGCCCAGGCGCGCCGTCGAGCACAGTCACTGGGCCATCGCGCTCAGTCAGTGCCCGTTGTTTTGTTTCTTTTTTAAATAGTATTAAGTTTTTTAATTATTTATGCCTGGCTTATAGTATACAGAAATTCTATAATTAATAAAAAACCAACTATATTACTTATAATAATAACGAGTTGTTTATTTAAATTTATACGAAAAACTAATGAGTATTTTATAAGTAATTGCTAAAACAATAATGAGTTTTTCGATAATTAATTGATAATGAATTTTTTTGTAATGAATTTTGTAATAAGTTATTTGTGTAGATTAATAATTACATGTTTAATATTTATGTAATGTTAATTAATGTCTAAAATATATTTTAAATATATGGAAAGTTTAGTACTGTAATGTGTTGCATTAACGGCTAAATGTGTTTACATAATAATAATGCGTTGTTTTTTAATTTATAAGTAAGAATAATGAGTTTTTTGTAATGGGATGCAGTGGGCATGCCCATCGTAGGGCCCCACGCAAAAGTTGAACGAATTCGGACACCAAACGCACGTTGCGTCACGCCCGGTCAGTGTTTTCGGTGCGTTTCACGGAGAAAACCATAGGAAATTCATAG
>LR880971.1:92425022-92435068 GCA_904067115.1 Aegilops sharonensis | reverse complement strand
CTCGGGGATGTCCGAGTTTTTTTAATAAATAGATAAGTAAGTTATCCTAGAAAAAATGAAGTCTACTTATCCTTTTATATTTCATTGATAGATGGAAAGGTGTGTCAGGTGATTTGTTAATAATTTAGGTTTATGTTGCAATTAATTATGTTTCTTTTTTAGTATACTACTCCAAAATTTAAGGTTAATGCAGAATTTTGTTTATTCCATTGATAGATGGAAAGGTGTATCAGGTTATTTCTTAACACTTTAGGCTTCACTATTAATTATGTTTCCTTTTTTAATATTTTTTCCAAATTATAATGTTGATGTTTTAATTTTTTTATTGAATTGTCGAAATATTGATTGTGAGAGAATTTTTATGGCATAGTAACCCACGGGAATCAGGGAGTAGATTGCCGAGGCCGGTCCTCACGTCTAGCTCGATGAGATTAATTTTTTTATGTTTTGTATGAACATTCCCTTGCACGGGTGTGGTTCCGGCAGTGTCGTTGATGAGCTTGTCGCCTTGGTATCGACCATGTCCGAGTACATTGTGATCAGGTGGTGAACGGCCGACGTGAGTTCGGGTGTTATGTCAAAATAGAAGGCACATGCATGTGTGTGTATGTGTGTGAGAGAGAAGAGGGGTCCTGAGACATCACAGAAGCAGGACAAGTGATAGTTCTTTTCTCCTGTTGCAACGCACGGGCATTTTCGCTAGTAATTCTAAATTGCATATGCATATGTTGACCTGTCGCGCATCGCGGGATAGGAGGCTAGTCGGCAGAGGCTTGAAGATGATAGGGTGACTCACGTCTTTTTCACGGAAGGAATTCAAGCACGGGCTGTTAGAATTGTGTAGGATATTATTGTACAAGGTAGGTTATAGTTGGACTTGGTTTAGACTGTGTGTAGACAGGGTAGAAGTTGTGTCCTAATAGGACACTTGTATCCTAATACGATTTTCTGAAGTGATCTGTCCAACAAAGTAGAAAAGGACACTAGAGTGTGGCTACACGTGGTATAGGGCTGCTCGTCCCGCCTGGTGTTGAGGGAGCTAAAGTGGAACTCCCACATACATGTTCCTTAAGTTTTTAGCTCGCTAAATGATACAGTCCTCGCTGATGGATCGGCAAGTACTCCAGGGATAGAAACACGATGTAATCTATGGCAAAATAATAGCATAGGCACGCGTGGGAGCCGGCGGCGTGTGCCGGCGCCCGGGCGGCCGGGGTGCGGTATTGTGACGGTGTCATGGGGAAAAGCGCCCGTAGTCAGGCCCCGGGGACCTAGCTATGATGTTGAACCTCGTTAACAAATCTCGGTATCATGCGTATGTAATTGCTTGGTCCTCGACAGATCGACGATAACCTCGAATTTATTTTAACAAGTGGTATCATGAGCAAGGTTTTGAAGAGGTGCTGGATCGATTAGAGGAAGCGGAGAATCAGGGGAATTTATCGCGGAGTTATCAGATGCGTAAGGTATGTCTCGGTAATCGACTGAGAGCAGACGAGACGCATAAGGCACGATGACTGAGGCGGATCAAATTTGCGGTGTAGATCTGTCCGCGTGGTGAAGCAATCAACGGAAGCAGCAGCTGGTGGCATCAGCAGTGCGCACGTACGCCGACAGCCACGCGCTCGGCAGCAGGCGTACGGATGGGATAGTCGTGTTTCGACGAGATCGGGTAGGTGGACGCAGATGGCAACTCGCGACGCTACGGAATCCAGCATTAACACGGAGGCCAGCCCAAGACGCTGGGCCTGTCGATCAGACCACGAGTGGCTCAGGAAGGGCCCAGGCGTCAGGAGCACAGAGTCTCGCGTACGGCGGGCAGCAAGCGCGTTCGGCCCAGATGGGTAGCAGCAGTGCAGGCCAAAAGGCCCCNCACATACATGTTCCTTAAGTTTTTAGCTCGCTAAATGATACAGTCCTCGCTGATGGATCGGCAAGTACTCCAGGGATAGAAACACGATGTAATCTATGGCAAAATAATAGCATAGGCACGCGTGGGAGCCGGCGGCGTGTGCCGGCGCCCGGGCGGCCGGGGTGCGGTATTGTGACGGTGTCATGGGGAAAAGCGCCCGTAGTCAGGCCCCGGGGACCTAGCTATGATGTTGAACCTCGTTAACAAATCTCGGTATCATGCGTATGTAATTGCTTGGTCCTCGACAGATCGACGATAACCTCGAATTTATTTTAACAAGTGGTATCATGAGCAAGGTTTTGAAGAGGTGCTGGATCGATTAGAGGAAGCGGAGAATCAGGGGAATTTATCGCGGAGTTATCAGATGCGTAAGGTATGTCTCGGTAATCGACTGAGAGCAGACGAGACGCATAAGGCACGATGACTGAGGCGGATCAAATTTGCGGTGTAGATCTGTCCGCGTGGTGAAGCAATCAACGGAAGCAGCAGCTGGTGGCATCAGCAGTGCGCACGTACGCCGACAGCCACGCGCTCGGCAGCAGGCGTACGGATGGGATAGTCGTGTTTCGACGAGATCGGGTAGGTGGACGCAGATGGCAACTCGCGACGCTACGGAATCCAGCATTAACACGGAGGCCAGCCCAAGACGCTGGGCCTGTCGATCAGACCACGAGTGGCTCAGGAAGGGCCCAGGCGTCAGGAGCACAGAGTCTCGCGTACGGCGGGCAGCAAGCGCGTTCGGCCCAGATGGGTAGCAGCAGTGCAGGCCAAAAGGCCCCAACTGCGCGAGGCCTAGGAGATCGGCTGGTGTGGCCCAAGGCATGGGATGGCTGTTGAGCTGGACTCTTGAGACTGATAACTTCGCTTACTCCCAACCCGCCGCATTTAGTGTCTGATCTTATAGACACGACCACAGCATCATGGAAGGAGGAGCTCATCCGTACTACCTTTGTACCCTTCGATGCTGATTCCATTCTATCCATCCCTATATACACTAGGGCTGTTGAAGATTTTTGGGCCTGGTCAGCCGAGAGGAACGGTAGATTTTCAGTGAGCTCTGCTTACAGGATGATCATGTCCAAAAAGGAGGACCGAGGAAACTGGCTAGAACACAATCATGGGGGATCGACACTGAATTCAGATTGCGGGGATTGGGCAATACTATGGAATATCAGGGTACCTTCAAAGCTCAGGGTTTTTCTTTGGCGTTTGGCGAGGCATTCCATGCCAACGGCGGATCTCTTACACCATCGGCACATGGCAAATTCTCAGCTATGTTCTTTGTGCGGAAGGGAGGACTCATGGAGGCATGCTCTACTAGAATGCACTATGTCAAGATGCATTTGGGCGCTATCAGAAGAGGAGGTGGTACAACAGTTAAGTTTGAATATGAACCCAAATGCAAAAAACTGGCTCATGGAGTTGCACGACAGTCTTTCACATGAGCATTTTCTCAGGCTGGTGGTGACCCTTTGGGTGACATGGAAAGCCCGCCGTAAGGCGATCTATGAGGGAGTGTTTCAAAGCCCTCAAGGTACTGATCAATTCATACAAGCCTATATAGCAGATTTGCAGGTCATCGCCGGTGTGGGGAGTAGCCGGGTAACACAGCCACCAGCAAGATCACGTAATTGGATAGCACCTCCGGACCAACATGTCAAAATCAACGTAGATGCGGCAGTCGGAGCCAACCAGGGATGGGGAGTGGCTGCTGCAATATGCCGTGACCAAGGGGGCTCCTTTCAGGGTGCTTCGGCTCTTGTTACTAGAGGGATCAAGGACCCATCGACGCTGGAAGCAATGGCGGTCAGGGAGGCCTTGGCGCTTGCTGAAGATCTCAACTTTCGCAGGGTTCACCTTGCATCGGATTGCAAAGTCGTGGTGGATGACATCAAGAGAAAAACGCCAGCTACATATGGATCTATTTTGCATGAAATCATAGAACACAGCTCATCGTTTACTTCTTGTAATTTTGTGCATGAGTTTAGGAGCTCGAATGTCGAGGCTTACAATCTAGTGAATCATAGTTTAAAGTTGGGGGTTGGCCGCCATGTGTGGTTAGGCAACCCGGATAATCTTTTTTTGTACCTTTAAACATTGGCACAAGTTAATAAAGGCTTCGCGTGATTGTCTCAAAAAAAGTTGTTACTTGTAGTTTCGTACAGAACCGATGGAAGCCAGGGCACCCAAGGATTTGTTGAGAGAAAAAAAAAAGGAAGCTATGTAACAGATTGATGCTAACCATCAGAAGAAAGAGACAGGAAAGACCAATGGTTCTACAGCCTACAGGAGCACGTGGTGACTTTGGAGATTTTGTTTGATCTTCATTGGTAGGTGCACCGGAATGGCTTACATGGCAGAGTTTGGCTTTATTTCTTTGTACACGGGTTGTGTACGGGGATGGTGGCATGATGGACTGTTGTGCGTGTGGCAAGATCGGCGACGTATATGGCTCGGAGGAGTCTGGAGCGCGTTGTGATACGGATCATGCATACACAGGGCGTCAAGTTATGCACGGAGAAGTGTGGGGCGGACACGACGCGGGATGGAGCATGGTTGCAGTCGGATAAGTTCGGCTGGGACAGACTGAACAGTCTGATGGATCGACATGGACGTTGATCAAAGCAGAAGACGGTGGTGATTTCAGCGACGACGACATAGGAGCGTGATGCTGATGGTGGCCGACTTCTGGGGCGTGGAAACACATGGTGCATGCCTGAGGGACTTGTGCGGCTTCGACAGACTATTGCGCGGGGTTGATTCAAGACGGTGCACATGAGAGCTTGGAGTTGACAGGCGCGGGAGGGGTGGCACGTACAACCACCATGGAGTCATGTTGAAGGTGGAGTTGGAGTCTGATGGACAACTTCACTATGTGCTGATGAAGGGGCTACGGCGTAAATGCATGGAGAGTCGAAGCCTATTTAAGCGGGATAGCGAGAGACACGTGGATCGGACTGGGGCCCAATGGTCTGATGGAGGCGTGATACTCGGCATCGGTCGGTGACGATCGGTGGTTCTCTGCAGTGGGGGTTGAGTGGTGTTGGTTTGCGACCTTGGGAGACTCGACTAGGACAGCAGAGGCTCGACGCGTTGATAGCGGCGAGGGGTCCGGTAAACACGGGACACAGCGACAGACCAAGACACTAATGGTGAGACATGTGGTCAGACAATGTGTGAAGGGGTGCTGAAGCAGTGTTGACGAGTACCGGGTTCAAGTTGGTGACTGGGTCTATCGATGCTGGTTAATGGACAGGAGTTGACCATGAAGAATCTGAGAAAGTGGTGGAAAGTCTGAAATTATCAAAAGCTGGGAGAGTACATGGCCGTATATTCTGTTGTCTTCAGTGCACATGGCAAAGTGTGGATGACAAAGCAGAAGGAGGCGGAGTGCTATAGCGGTGGGACATGTTAGAGACTATCCGGAAGAAGGGTGACACAAGTGCAAATTTGACTCAGGGTGACATAGGGCGACGGTGAAATTCCTTNTGGCTTTATTTCTTTGTACACGGGTTGTGTACGGGGATGGTGGCATGATGGACTGTTGTGCGTGTGGCAAGATCGGCGACGTATATGGCTCGGAGGAGTCTGGAGCGCGTTGTGATACGGATCATGCATACACAGGGCGTCAAGTTATGCACGGAGATGTGCGGGGCGGACACGACGCGGGATGGAGCATGGTTGCAGTCGGATAAGTTCGGCTGGGTCGGACTGAACAGTCTGATGGATCGACATGGACGTTGATCAAAGCAGAAGACGGTGGTGATTTCAGCGACGACGACATAGGAGCGTGATGCTGATGGTGGCCGACTTCTGGGGCGTGGAAACACGTGGTGCATGCCTGAGGGACTTGTGCGGCTTCGACAGACTATTGCGCGGGGTTGATTCAAGATGGTGCACATGAGAGCTTGGAGTCGACAGGCGCGGGAGGGGTGGCACGTACAACCACCATAGAGTCATGTTGAAGGTGGAGTTAGAGTCTGATGAACAACTTCACTCTGTGCTGATGAAGGGGCTACGGCGTAAATGCATGGAGAGTCGAAGCCTATTTCAGCGGGATAGCGAGAGACACGTGGATCGGACTGGGGCCCAATGGTCTGATGGAGGCGTGATACTCGGCATCGGTCGGTGACGATCGGTGGTTCTCTGCAGTGGGGGTTGAGTGGTGTTGGTTTGCGACCTTGGGAGACTCGACTAGGACAGCAGAGGCTCGACGCGTTGATAGCGGCGAGGGGTCCGGTAAACACGGGACACAGCGACAGACCAAGACACTAATGGTGAGACATGTGGTCAGACAATGTGTGAAGGGGTGCTGAAGCAGTGTTGACGAGTACCGGGTTCAAGTTGGTGACTGGGTCTATCGATGCTGGTTAATGGACAGGAGTTGACCATGAAGAATCTGAGAAAGTGGTGGAAAGTCTGAAATTATCAAAAGCTGGGAGAGTACATGGCCGTATATTCTGTTGTCTTCAGTGCACATGGCAAAGTGTGGATGACAAAGCAGAAGGAGGCGGAGTGCTATAGCGGTGGGACATGTTAGAGACTATCCGGAAGAAGGGTGACACAAGTGCAAATTTGACTCAGGGTGACATAGGGCGACGGTGAAATTCCTTCAACTTTCAGACAGACAGTCAAGAAAGAGCGGTGACATTGAGTTCAGGTAACTCTTATATGTGGCGTCCAATATGTGAGTTGTTTATTTTCACACAGACAGTGGGCGGTGTGTGATGGTGTTGAACGGATTCTCCGAAAGTTGGGAGCACAAGTTAGAGTAACGAGGAACTTAATTTTGCTCGAGTGTTTATTGTGAAGAAGGCGAGAAGGGACTACAGTTGCAGGTGGAGTCACATGGAGTCTGGGAGTAGCAGTGGTGCTCATGGCGTATCTCAAGTCCAATGTACATGGAGGTTCGACACATGGATGAATTTAAGATGGTGAAAAATATTCGCCAAGGTGGAGTTTGTTGGAATTGTGTCGAATATTATTGTACAAGGTAGGTTACAGTTGGACTTGTTTTTGGGCTGTGTGTAGACAGGGTAGGAGTTGTGTCCTAATAGAACACTTGTATCCTAGGCCTCTCATATATATCGGGGGTAGACACACTATGTAACCTATGCCAACATAATAGCACAGGCACGCGTGGGAGCCGGCGGCGTGTGCCGGCGCCCGGACGGCCGGGTTGCGGTATTGTGACGGCGTCATGGGGAGGAGCGCCCATAGTCAGGCCCCGGAAACGTAGCAATGATAGTAAACCTCGTTAATAAATCTCGGTGTCGTGCTTGGGTGATTGCTTGGTCCTCGGTAGATCGACGATAACCTCGAATTTATTCTAACATGGGTTGTATGATTCATGTTTTATTTTTCCTTGTTGGAAGATTGACTCGAAGAAGGGAGGTGTCGGGGACAGGAGAGTTGATATTAGAAAAGGGGATGAGATGGAAATGTGTAACCAATGCAAAATTGTCGAATCAATGATTGTTGATTGATATTGACTCAGATAAGAAAGGGGTGGATTGAGTTAGATTGCTTGGCGTATGAATCGACCTCCTACGGTCCTACCCATCCTATGTGATTGCTATTGAGTCGATTGAATTGCGTTATTAGACTAGAAAATAGACCACAATAAAACTCGTGGGAGGTGGGAGTTGAAAAAAAATCAGTGGGGAGGATGAATTGATCGTGCAGTGAGCGATCGTACGAAGAAGGGAACCTAGACCAATTCGTCTTTAATATCAGAGATTTCCTTTCTATTTTTTAACATAGTACAGATGTAGACTTCATATACGGACATACACTATCCATAAACGCACGCATGAAAACCCTACCCTACGAGCACCTTTAAGAGATTAAGCCGCACGTCATTTTGAGATTGACGAATTCCACGCAGATGCCTTCATAGTTGATGGAAAACGTCTCCTCCCATTGAACGCACATCGTCAGAAGGTCTAAAATAAATTTAGAAAAATACGAGCATCAATGTCAAGTTTGAGACTTAAACTCTGATGGACAACAAATATCATTATCCTCCTAACCGTTCAACCGTAGATTAATTATTGCATTGGAGAAAAAAATGGGGATAAGGAAGCGATTAGGCAAACATATGAAGAGGCGTGGGGTCATACTGCCGTGGAGCCACGTTTAGGAGTGACCGTGCAACCGCTCAAAAAGAAAGGAGTGACCGTGCAGCGATGCAGATCAATATGTTGTGGGCCTCATGGCCTATGTTGTACTAGTGTTAAAGGTTTTTTTTTTTTGAGAGTAACTAGTTAACGAGCGCTCTCGCAACAATCAGCGTCACTTTGCACGCTCTCAGCCATTCGTCACGTGTGGCGCTCTGAACGCTCCCTTTAGATTTTGTTTTTTTATTTTTTCGCACGCGTTTTCGGCATTTTAAACGGTTTTTTTTGACGTTTTGGTTTTTTCCCGGTCTCCCTTAGCTTTTCATCAAAAAACAATTTTGAAAAAAAAAGTTACGCGAAAAAACGCGTTTTTTTCCTTTCGCGAAAAGTCATGGTTTTTCTTCCGCGAGAGGCACAGTTGTGCTTTAACGAAAGTCACGCCGTGCCTTTCAGAAACAAAAAAACGCATTTTTTTTCTTTTGCGAAAAGTCACGGTTGTGCTTTCGCGAGAGTCACGGCCGTGCCTCTCGGAAAGGGAAAACAAAACGCGTTTTCTGTTCTTTTTTTCTTTCGCGAGAGTCACGGTTTTGCTTCCGCTAGAGGCACGGTTGTGCTTCCGTGAGAGTCACGGCCGTGCCTCTCGGAAAGGGAAAAAAATACGTGTTTTTTGTTTTTTTTTTCTTTCGCGAGAGTCACTGTTTTGCTTTCGCCAGAGGCATGGTTGTGCTTTCGCGAGAGTCACGGGCGTGCCTTTTTTGAAAAGGAAAAAAAATGTGTTTTTTGTTTTTTTTTCTTCCATGATAGTCACGGTTTTGCTTCAACGAGAGGCAAGGTTGTGATTTCGCGAGAGGCACGGGCGTGCCTCTTTCAGAAAGGGAACAAACCGTGCTTTTGGTGCGGTTTTTTCGTCCGATTTTTTTCATAAAAAAAAAGTTTGTCAAAATCTATTAACATGGGATCTAGTTTTGAAGATCTCGACGCGAGGAATCCAATGGTGAAAACGGTTTGAGATTTGGACATACGGTTTAAAAGATAAAACATTTTGAATAAACGAATTTACAAAAAAAGGGAAAAATCTCAGGTTGCGACAAGTGGCACGCTACATTTGCGCCATTTGTTATGACCTAGGAAAGTGGAGCGTTCTTTGCAACGAGTACTCCTTAATTAGTGATTTTATTTTTTTTCTTCCTGAAGACTTTACGATTGTAGTTGGGCTGGCACTTTAGGCTTGTCCAACTACGTGGTAGCTCGGCTGGGGTCAATCAATTTTTATGATCGGTGTCAGACAATTTTTTTGTCACGGACACTAGTTGAAATTCTGAAACGCAAGGCTGTCATTTGACAGAGGTCCGTATAGAAGTACAATCACCAACGGGAGCGGCCAGAGAGTGGACGGGCTCGCCTGCTCCTGGAACGCGAACGAATGGTACAGAGACGCGTGTGTGCGTGTATTGAATGCAGACGTATAGACAAGGGAAGGACACGGCCCGTCAAACAGTATCATACAGTCACGGCGCCGTCTATACAGACAACAGGATGACGGTATACCGTGCATGTGTTCCGTTGGCACATGACGCAGGGGAAATGGTAGGTAAGAATTGCCACGGCTGTGGTCCGTTACACAAACGGCGTACTGGTAAACGATAAGCATGTATGCAAGTGTGGGACCACCAGCTCACAACCCCTCCCCCCACCCCCTCACTGGGCGTCGCACAAGTCAATAAGCTTGGACCTGGGAGCCATGGCGACGACAGAGGCGGGAGATGAGGGATTCGAGTTCCTATCAGATCCGGTTGACAGGTATGGTTCGCACGGCCGTTTTTCCTTGTGGTGGCTGCCACTCTAACTGCGCCGGCATCTTAGTACTGCGCTCCTTTCTTCTCCACAGGTTACCCCTGCTGGATCTTGCCGCTGGAGATTGCAAAGCATACTGGCCGGCGAAACCAATCAAACTCTGGTCTGCACGGCTGCTGATTCGAGTGTTGGTGATGTGGGCGATGCATCGTTGACAGTAC
>LR880971.1:92374463-92391564 GCA_904067115.1 Aegilops sharonensis | reverse complement strand
TCACCTTCAGCATCCTCCATGAAAGTATCACCGAAATGAGCAAGATAGCTTTCATCGATGAAATCATCCCCTTCTTCATCTTCTTCCATTATAACCCCTCTTTCTCCATGCTTGGTCCAACAATTATAGCTTGGCATGAAACCCTTCTGAAGCAGATGCATGTGAACATCTCTTGAGGAAGAGTAACCCTTCTGATTCTTACAGATAACACATGGACAGATAACAAAACCCCCCCGCTTGTTCGCATTAGCCACTACGAGGAAATCTTTCAAACCCGTAGTGAACTCGCCGGAGAGTCAGTTACCGTACATCCATTGCCGATTCATCTGCATTATTATAATATAAAATATATAATTAACCATCATGCATTTGTTAAACTAACTAGCTACAAACAATATAAATTAAACAATGAACTACACACATGCATATTTTATCAATGACACATCAAAGGTTCATCAAGTTGCTAACCGCGATCGAGGAGTGTGGCTCCAACACTTCATGTCATGTTTGTTTCATACTCTTGGGGCATTTCATCAAACACCTTATGTGCATAAGAGGAACCAAAAGCAAACCTACACCCACTTGTGAAGAGAATGGCTCCAAATGGCTAAGTGTTGGCTGCTGGATGGGTATATATAGGGGAGGGGCTTTAGTTACGGTTGGCCTGGCAAACCGTGACTAAAGGTGCCCGAAGGCCTTTAGTCGCGGTTGTCCTGGCCAACCGCGACTAAAGACCCTCACGTGCGCCAGCTGGCCACCGAGCGCCCTGGGCCCAGGCCTTTGGTCGCGGTTCACCTCCAGAACCGCGACTAAAGGTCCCATTAGTCGCGGTTCCTACAGCTTCGCGACTTATGGGGCTGGACGGAAGCCTGTTTTTCCACCAGTGTTTGTTTGATCTTCATTGGTAGGTGCAACGGAATGGCTTACATGGCAGAGTATGGCTTTATTTCTTTGTACACGGGTTGTGTACGGGGATGGTGGCATGATGGACTGTTGTGCGTGTGGCAAGATCGGCGACGTATATGGCTCGGAGGAGTCTGGAGCGCGTTGTGATACGGATCATGCATACACAGGGCGTCAAGTTATGCACGGAGATGTGCGGGGCGGACACGACGCGGGATGGAGCATGGTTGCAGTCGGATAAGTTCGGCTGGGTCGGACTGAACAGTCTGATGGATCGACATGGACGTTGATCAAAGCAGAAGACGGTGGTGATTTCAGCGACGACGACATAGGAGCGTGATGCTGATGGTGGCCGACTTCTGGGGCGTGGAAACACGTGGTGCATGCCTGAGGGACTTGTGCGGCTTCGACAGACTATTGCGCGGGGTTGATTCAAGATGGTGCACATGAGAGCTTGGAGTCGACAGGCGCGGGAGGGGTGGCACGTACAACCACCATAGAGTCATGTTGAAGGTGGAGTTAGAGTCTGATGAACAACTTCACTCTGTGCTGATGAAGGGGCTACGGCGTAAATGCATGGAGAGTCGAAGCCTATTTCAGCGGGATAGCGAGAGACACGTGGATCGGACTGGGGCCCAGTGGTCTGATGGAGGCGTGATACTCGGCATCGGTCGGTGACGATCGGTGGTTCTCTGCAGTGGGGGTTGAGTGGTGTTGGTTTGCGACCTTGGGAGACTCGACTAGGACAGCAGAGGCTCGGCGCGTTGATAGCGGCGAGGGGTCCGGTAAACACAGGACACAGCGACAGACCAAGACACTAATGGTGAGACATGTGGTTAGACAATGTGTGAAGGGGTGCTGAAGCAGTGTTGACGAGTACCGGGTTCAAGTTGGTGACTGGGTCTATCGATGCTGGTTAATGGACAGGAGTTGACCATGAAGAATCTGAGAAAGTGGTGGAAAGTCTGAAATTATCAAAAGCTGGGAGAGTACATGGCCGTATATTCTGTTGTCTTCAGTGCACATGGCAAAGTGTGGATGACAAAGCAGAAGGAGGCGGAGTGCTATAGCGGTGGGACATGTTAGAGACTATCCGGAAGAAGGGTGACACAAGTGCAAATTTGACTCAGGGTGACATAGGGCGACGGTGAAATTCCTTCAACTTTCAGACAGACAGTCAAGAAAGAGCGGTGANTGGCTTTATTTCTTTGTACACGGGTTGTGTACGGGGATGGTGGCATGATGGACTGTTGTGCGTGTGGCAAGATCGGCGACGTATATGGCTCGGAGGAGTCTGGAGCGCGTTGTGATACGGATCATGCATACACAGGGCGTCAAGTTATGCACGGAGATGTGCGGGGCGGACACGACGCGGGATGGAGCATGGTTGCAGTCGGATAAGTTCGGCTGGGTCGGACTGAACAGTCTGATGGATCGACATGGACGTTGATCAAAGCAGAAGACGGTGGTGATTTCAGCGACGACGACATAGGAGCGTGATGCTGATGGTGGCCGACTTCTGGGGCGTGGAAACACGTGGTGCATGCCTGAGGGACTTGTGCGGCTTCGACAGACTATTGCGCGGGGTTGATTCAAGATGGTGCACATGAGAGCTTGGAGTCGACAGGCGCGGGAGGGGTGGCACGTACAACCACCATAGAGTCATGTTGAAGGTGGAGTTAGAGTCTGATGAACAACTTCACTCTGTGCTGATGAAGGGGCTACGGCGTAAATGCATGGAGAGTCGAAGCCTATTTCAGCGGGATAGCGAGAGACACGTGGATCGGACTGGGGCCCAATGGTCTGATGGAGGCGTGATACTCGGCATCGGTCGGTGACGATCGGTGGTTCTCTGCAGTGGGGGTTGAGTGGTGTTGGTTTGCGACCTTGGGAGACTCGACTAGGACAGCAGAGGCTCGACGCGTTGATAGCGGCGAGGGGTCCGGTAAACACGGGACACAGCGACAGACCAAGACACTAATGGTGAGACATGTGGTCAGACAATGTGTGAAGGGGTGCTGAAGCAGTGTTGACGAGTACCGGGTTCAAGTTGGTGACTGGGTCTATCGATGCTGGTTAATGGACAGGAGTTGACCATGAAGAATCTGAGAAAGTGGTGGAAAGTCTGAAATTATCAAAAGCTGGGAGAGTACATGGCCGTATATTCTGTTGTCTTCAGTGCACATGGCAAAGTGTGGATGACAAAGCAGAAGGAGGCGGAGTGCTATAGCGGTGGGACATGTTAGAGACTATCCGGAAGAAGGGTGACACAAGTGCAAATTTGACTCAGGGTGACATAGGGCGACGGTGAAATTCCTTCAACTTTCAGACAGACAGTCAAGAAAGAGCGGTGACATTGAGTTCAGGTAACTCTTATATGTGGCGTCCAATATGTGAGTTGTTTATTTTCACACAGACAGTGGGCGGTGTGTGATGGTGTTGAACGGATTCTCCGGAAGTTGGGAGCACAAGTTAGAGTAACGAGGAACTTAATTTTGCTCGAGTGTTTATTGTGAAGAAGGCGAGAAGGGACTACAGTTGCAGGTGGAGTCACATGGAGTCTGGGAGTAGCAGTGGTGCTCATGGCGTATCTCAAGTCCAATGTACATGGAGGTTCGACACATGGATGAATTTAAGATGGTGAAAAATATTCGCCAAGGTGGAGTTTGTTGGAATTGTGTCGAATATTATTGTACAAAGTAGGTTACAGTTGGACTTGTTTTTGGACTGTGTGTAGACAGGGTGGGAGTTGTGTCCTAATAGAACACTTGTATCCTAGGCCTCTCATATATATCGGGGGTAGACACACTATGTAACATATGCCAACATAATAGCACAGGCACGCGTGGGAGCCGGCGGCGTGTGCCGGCGCCCGGACGGCCGGGGTGCGGTATTGTGACGGCGTCATGGAGAGGAGCGCCCATAGTCAGGCCCCGGAAACGTAGCAATGATAGTGAACCTCGTTAATAAATCTCGGTGTCGTGCTTGTGTGATTGCTTGGTCCTCGGTAGATCGACGATAACCTCGAATTTATTCTAACATGGGTTGTATGATTCATGTTTTATTTTTCCTTGCTGGAAGATTGACTCGAAGAAGGGAGGTGTCGGGGACAGGAGAGTTGATATTAGAAAAGGGGATGAGATGGAAATGTGTAACCAATGCAAAATTGTCGAATCAATGATTGTTGATTGATATTGACTCAGATAAGAAAGGGGTGGATTGAGTTAGATTGCTTGGCGTATGAATCGACCTCCTACGGTCCTACCCATCCTATGTGATTGCTATTGAGTCGATTGAATTGCGTTATTAGACTAGAAAATAGACCACAATAAAACTTGTGGGAGGTGGGAGTGGAAAAAAAATCAGTGGGGAGGATGAATTGATCGTGCAGTGAGCGATCGTACGAAGAAGGGAACCTAGACCAATTCGTCTTTAATATCAGAGATTTCCTTTCTATTTTTTAACATAGTACAGATATAGACTTCATATACGGACATACACTATCCATAAACGCACGCATGAAAACCCTACCCTACGAGCACCTTTAAGAGATTAAGCCGCACGTCATTTTGAGATTGACGAATTCGACGCAGATGCCTTCATAGTTGATGGAAAACGTCTCCTCCCATTGAACGCACATCGTCAGAAGGTCTAAAATAAATTTAGAAAAATACGAGCATCAATGTCAAGTTTGAGACTTAAACTCTGATGGACAACAAATATCATTATCCTCCTAACCGTTCAACCCTAGATTAATTATTGCATTGGAGAAAAAATGGGGATAAGGAAGGCGATTAGGCAAACATATGAAGAGGCGTGGGGTTATACTGCCGTGGAGCCACGTTTAGGAGTGACCGTGCAACCGCTCAAAAAGAAAGGAGTGACCGTGCAGCGATGCAGATCAATATGTTGTGGGCCTCATGGCCTATGTTGTACTAGTGCTAAAGGTTTTCTTTTGAGAGTAACTAGTTAACGAGCGCTCTCGCAACAATCAGCGTCACTTTGCGCGCTCTCAGCCATTCGTCACGTGGCGCTCTGAACGCTCCCTTTAGATTTTGTTTTTCTATTTTTTCGCACGCGTTTTCGGCATTTTAAACGGGTTTTTTTTTACGTTTTGGTTTTTTCCCGGTCTCCCTTAGCTTTTCATCGAAAAACAATTTTGAAAAAAAAAGTTACGCGAAAAAACGCGTTTTTTTTCCTTTCGCGAAAAGTCATGGTTTTTCTTCCGCGAGAGGCACAGTTGTGCTTTAACGAAAGTCACGCCGTGCCTTTCAGAAACAAAAAAACGCATTTTTTTTTCTTTTGCGAAAAGTCACGGTTGTGCTTTCGCGAGAGTCACGGCCGTGCCTCTCGGAAAGGGAAAAACAAAACGCGTTTTCTGTTCTTTTTTTCTTTCGCGAGAGTCACGGTTTTGCTTCCGCTAGAGGCACGGTTGTGCTTCCGTGAGAGTCACGGCCGTGCCTCTCGGAAAGGGGAAAAAATACGTGTTTTTTATTTTTTTTTTCTTTCGCGAGAGTCACTGTTTTGCTTTCGCCAGAAGCATGGTTGTGCTTTCGCAAGAGTCACGGGCGTGCCTTTTTTGAAAAGGGAAAAAAATGTGTTTTTTGTTTTTTTTTCTTCCATGATAGTCACGGTTTTGCTTCAACGAGAGGCAAGGTTGTGATTTCGCGAGAGGCACGGGCGTGCCTCTTTCAGAAAGGGAAAAAACCGTGCTTTTGGTGCGGTTTTTTCGTCCGATTTTTTTCATAAAAAAAAAGTTCGTCAAAATCTATTAACATGGGATCTAGTTTTGAAGATCTCGACGCGAGGAATCCAAGGGTGAAAATGGTTTGAGATTTGGACATACGGTTTAAAAGATAAAACATTTTGAATAAACGAATTTACGAAAAAAGGGAAAAATCTCAGGTTGCGACAAGTGGCACGCTGCATGTGCGCCATTTGTCATGACCTAGAAAAGTGGAGCGTTCTTTTCAACGAGTACTCCTTAATTAATGATTTTATTTTTTTTCTTCCTGAAGACTTTACGATTGTAGTTGGGCTGGCACTTTAGGCTTGTCCAACTACGTGGTAGCTCGGCTGGTGTCAATCAATTTTTATGATCGGTGTCAGACACAATTTTTTTGTCACGGACACTAGTCGAAATTCTGAAACGCAAGGCTGTCATTTGACAGAGGTCCGTACAGAAGTACAATCACCAACGGGAGCGGCCAGAGAGTGGACGGGCTCGCCTGCTCCTGGAACGCAAACGAATGGTACAGAGACGCGTGTGTGCGTGTATTGAATGCAGACGTATAGACAAGGCAAGGACACGGCCCGTCAAACAGTATCATACAGTCACGGCGCCGTCTATACAGACAACAAGATGACGGTATACCGTGCATGTGTTCCGTTGGCACAAGACGCAGGGGAAATGGTAGATAAGAATTGCCACGGCTGTGGTCCGTTACACAAACGGTGTACTGGTAAACGATAAGCATGTATGCAAGTGTGGGACCACCAGCTCACAACCCCTCCCCCCACCCCCTCACTGGGCGTCGCACAAGTCAATAAGCTCGGACCTGGGAGCCATGGCGACGACAGAGGCGGGAGATGAGGGATTCGAGTTCCTATCAGATCCGGTTGACAGNCTTGTCCAACTACGTGGTAGCTCGGCTGGTGTCAATCAATTTTTATGATCGGTGTCAGACACAATTTTTTTGTCACGGACACTAGTCGAAATTCTGAAACGCAAGGCTGTCATTTGACAGAGGTCCGTACAGAAGTACAATCACCAACGGGAGCGGCCAGAGAGTGGACGGGCTCGCCTGCTCCTGGAACGCAAACGAATGGTACAGAGACGCGTGTGTGCGTGTATTGAATGCAGACGTATAGACAAGGCAAGGACACGGCCCGTCAAACAGTATCATACAGTCACGGCGCCGTCTATACAGACAACAAGATGACGGTATACCGTGCATGTGTTCCGTTGGCACAAGACGCAGGGGAAATGGTAGATAAGAATTGCCACGGCTGTGGTCCGTTACACAAACGGCGTACTGGTAAACGATAAGCATGTATGCAAGTGTGGGACCACCAGCTCACAACCCCTCCCCCCACCCCCTCACTGGGCGTCGCACAAGTCAATAAGCTCGGACCTGGGAGCCATGGCGACGACAGAGGCGGGAGATGAGGGATTCGAGTTCCTATCAGATCCGGTTGACAGGTATGGTTCGCACGGCCGTTTTTCCTTGTGGTGGCTGCCACTCTAACTGCGCCGGCATCTTAGTACTGCGCTCCTTTCTTCTCCACAGGTTACCCCTGCTGGATCTTGCCGCTGGAGATTGCAAAGCATACTGGCCGGCGAAACCAATCAAACTCTGGTCTGCACGGCTGCTGATTCGAGTGTTGGTGATGTGGGCGATGCATCGTTGACAGTACAGCTAGATTTAAAGAGCACTCGCGAGAGGGTGGCCTTGTCCGCGCCCAATTCAGAGCAGTCAACTGACAAAGATGATCGTCAGGCGCCCGGCTGGACCAAGAGGTATAGAGTTGTATTTCTAGTTCGGATATCGCATAAATTTGGGGTACGTTATCTGAATTTTTTGTGCCGAATCATATTGATCTGTGTTGTTATGTGAGGGAGACATGCTGTGTGATCGTAGTTACAAGTGTTTCTTTTTTCATTTTTCGATTATGTACTAGTGAAAACGTTTCTCAATTTGCACAGGGTACACGTTGGACATGCACCTACCAAACGTCCACCCTGTGCTGGCAGAATCAATGCCATGGCAAAAACATGGGGAAGTTATGCAGAGAAAAAGACTGATACAGTCATAGTTCTTGCTGTTAGAAGTAATTTTGATTCAGTCAGAGAAGCATATGGCTATTACAATCTGTATTCCTGGGAAATTGGGTTCAGAATTAGGTACGTCAAAATGTGTGCACGAGATAGTGTGTGCCTGCTCGGTAAGCATTGTTTTCAATTCAATATCGACAAAAAACACTAGCTGATGTATCAGTCCTATGCTTCTGGCACCAACTAAATAAGCTACCACATTGGCCTTTGTTGCAACCATTTGCAGGGGGTCCCAAAAAGAACACACGATCTTGCTGGTGCTGGTGCCCCGTGAATGATTTGGTTACTTCGCTTAAACGACAACGGCTAGTACATAAGCAAGCATAGGCCAACACACAATCATTCATTGATGGAAAAGTGTGGTGAGAAGTTATACTGGTCTTTACACAATCACCCTCAGTGTGGCTCCCGCGGTCTGTTGATTAGGGCGTCAATCTTTGTTTTGCCAGCCGTAGTCCAGTTTGTCAGCTCTTCGATGATTCTCTGAAGCACCTGGTTTGGCTGGGGTTCACTGAATTTATCCAGATGATGGGCGGCAAACATCCGCAGACATTGCTTACAGGTGAGCAAAAAGTGATTTGTTTGATATTTAAAAATTCATTTAGCTCCAGATTTTACATCCGACGACTTGTCTGATTCCTGGAACTGATTGTCTGTTTGGTTAACCATTCATTGTAGCACCCTCTTTATGATGTTTCTCTTTTTCAGTATACTAGTTCGGTAAAATTTATCTTGTCGATTTGCAGAATGGAAGTAGCAATAGAGAAAGTGATTCCAGGTACTACTCACCACTGGTGCAAGTGGCATGTGCTGAAGAATGCAAAAGAATTCCTGGAACTGATTGTCTGTTTGGTTAACCATTCATTGTAGCACCCTCTTTATGATGTTTCTCTTTTTCAGTATACTAGTTCGGTAAAATTTATCTTGTCGATTTGCAGATCAGTGCAGGGCAATGGAAGTAGCAATAGAGAAAGTGATTCCAGGTACTACTCACCACTGGTGCAGGTGGCATGTGCTGAAGAATGCAAAAGAATATCTTGATCCATATCACACAAAACCATCCCTTCTAACCCAAGTTTTCTTTTTGTTGAACATCATAATTAAGCGTAGCAGCTATGTGATTGCAGGTCCTCGATTTCCTCGGTATAGACCAGATACCAGCAAAGTATATTTTGAAACGTTGGACAAAAGTTGCAAGGGATGTACTGCCAACCCACTTGTCACATATTCAGAAGGATAGCATTTCTGTGAACTCAATAACATTCAGATACTCAAATCTATACACACATGCTCTTGAGGTTGTGAGACTGGGAGATGCAAACACTGAATATTTTGAAGACAACAGTGAATAAATTGACACGTATAGCCGCTGTGCGGGATGGAATGGGGTTGGAAGACAGAATTCAGGCAAACAAGGGGAAAGATAAAGAAGTGCTCCCAGCGTGTGCAACCAACAACGGGTGTGGAAGCGATGCTGAAGGTAGTGCAATTGGCAATTTCATAGGTCTAAAAGCCCCAGAACGGAAAGGAAAGACTGGTCGACCAACCACAAGTATGGATAAGCCTCCATATGATGATCGCGGTGCAAAAAGTAAGAAGTACAACCGGACAACAAATGCACAAGCTGCCGACATATGCGGTACAAGTAAACACACTTGCTTCTATAGTATATGTCGGGAGCCAGGTGATAGGGCACCACATGTCCACGAAGAGGTGATATTCCTCAAAAAGAAAGAAAAGAGGCAAAAAGTTCAGACTGTGGCGTCGGTGGTCACAGGAAAAACACTTGCAACAAGCCAAAGGTTCTGTTGCATGTTGTTGAAAATGCTACTTTAGAGGCAAATGCAATTTGTGGGTGACTTCGTTTAGATTCAGTATTTATGTTCTGTGTTGAGGGCTCCATAGCCGCTAACTGTAAGACTGTTGTTGTAATAATAACTACTACAGTGGTTGGTTGTGCTCATTTTGTCACTGGGATATCCATGTTTATCATGTAAGGAATTATGTACGAAGTTACCTACTCTTCACCTTGAATTTAACTGTGTTCTTTAAATTTAAAATACAGTCTGTCTGAAGTACTACCTTCTGTGAGTGAAAATTTATTTGGTTTTCTCTGATCCCCTCTTGCGAAATTGTTTGGTGTCAGGTTCCCTACACAACTAAGCATAGCTAGCAGTGATTCAATGTATCTGTCACCTAACAGGTGTCAACACAGCCCCTGCTGTATGCCATGGGCAAGGGAATCTGTTTAGTTTGAATTTCGAACTCATTGAGAGGGCTCCGAGACCAGAGGTGTACTTAACGAGGGGACTGCATCTCCTCCGCAGAGCCCACATTCATCTACAGCCTATCCCCCGCAATTAGGCGAGCTGTCTGTGTGTCAAAGATGTCTGCATCTGCTTCCGGCGGGACCGCGTGAGCTCTGTTCGAGCTCAAGTGCCCTTGGTGTCAGCGACGGTCAAGGCCACCATGTTCAACATGTGCGCTATGAAGTTGATGCGGGTAGCGGAAGTGCTCCAGGGGGTGCCGTTTGGGTGTTCGCTGCTAGAGGTACGTGCCACTCGTTTTTTGTCTTCTGTTCTCCCCCATGCCGATGTGCAACGCAAGAAGCACGAATCAAAGCTGAAATCCAGTCTCGATTTTCAGCAGTGGAAGAAGTCGGGAACTACGATCCAAAAAAGCAAAGATCCACCGCCGGCGTCAACTCCAAGATGTAGGTAGCTACACCGTATTATAGACTAAGCCGCCGTCATGGACAGATCGGGAGTTAAATGGAGTTGGTGGGTCGACCCGAACGGATTTCAGTCCCCCAGACGTCGTTAAGACTTGAGCCCCGTCTGCACCTCCGGCCGGTACACATTCCAACAGAACGAAAACCGCCGTTAGGCTGGTCATAGTGGGAAGTAACTTAGAGTAGTAACATGCATACATTACTACTCTATGTTACTACCCTTATAGTGGGAAGTGTCATATGTGTAGTAACATACACACGTTTATTTATTGTCTTGTAGACTCATTTTGCATTGGAAAGCGCTATGTGATGGTAACATATTAGGTTACTCTATTTGCCTCTCTCCTTATTAACTACTTCCACATCAATATTTTTGCTTATGTGGCATCTATGTTACTACCTATGTTACTCCCACTATGACCAGCCTTACTGGCGCTTGGACGTCCGTCACCCGCACCATACAAACGACGTCAATTCCCGTCTGGGACATGCATTTAAGAAGCCATCGTCTACGCCCTGAAATAACGTGAACGCTGCATATCCCAACGCAAGCCGATGATTAAAGATACCATGAGCAAGCGAGCTCGTCCACGCCAACGAGTTTTCGAATCACCAACCAACCAACAAAGTCCATGAACCAACCAAGTCTCCAACGAGCCAACCAGGAACTAGCTTGTAGTTATTCGTCGTGGCATAAGCACATCGCAGCACGAAACATAATCTTAGTCCTAATCCCAGCACATCGCAGAAGGTCATCCTTATGCTGAGCGCAGTGCAATCCACACACCAATCGGGCCGACTTCCAGATTTTTTTTTTTTTGAATATGTCATTGAGTTTATTGAAGACTTGAGCAAAACTAAGATTAATTGGAGAAGTATATGGTCATTGGGTTCCCTTTATTGGAACTATGTTTCTTTTTATTTTTGTTCGAATTGGTCGGGTGCTCTTTCACCTTGGAAAATTATAGTTCCCCCATGGGGAATTAGCAGCGCCAATGCATGATATAAAAACTACTATTGCTTTAGCTTTACTCATGTTAGCGACATATTTTTATGCTGGTCTTAGTAAACAAATGATTGAGCTATTTAGAGAAATATATTAAACCAACTCCAATCCTTCTACCAATTAACATCCTAGAAGATTTCACAAAACCATTATCGCTTAGCTTTTGACTTTTTGGGAATATATTTGCATACGATTAGTCATTGTTGTTCTTGTGTCTTTAGTCCCTTTTAGCTTGATGAAGATTGTTGAGGGTTCTAATCAGAGTTGATGGCCGAAGAAGATAAGTTACGCATGAGCTCTAAGAAAACTTTGATATTCAAGCATAATAATTAGGGGTACACTTAAGAGTTATCATAGAGTACAGAGTGGGGGGGGGGGCTCTCTCCGATGATTTAGAAAATCTCTTCCAACCACTCCTTTCTACTCTTGTTATTCTTCTTGCTGGAGTTGACGGGCGACCGTCGGGGTCGACGTCCCCGGCAACGTACCGGCACTGGCGGTGAACCGGGACTCGCGGCACCCTATCGTGCTATCGGTGTTTCCCTTTCCCGCGCTTGAGGAGGTCGACGGCTTCAGACGCCGATGAGTGGAGAGGATCGTCGTGTGCCACAGACGGAGGCGCCGATGACGATGGCTACGATGAGTAGCGTTCTTGAGCCCTAACTTTTTCAGTTTCAAGTCCACACTAGACTCGCAACTAGAGCCCTACCTTTTTTTGCCATAGTTGCAATCCCACCCTGGACTCGCAACCGGGGCCCGACCTTTTTTGTCCCAGTTGCAAGTCCACGCTCAAGTCGCAACCGGGGTATGACATTTTTTTCTCAGTTACAAGTTCACCCTCGACTCGTAACTGGAGCCCGATCTTTTTTTGTCCTAGTTGCAATCCCACCCTCGACTCGCAACTCGGCCCGATATTTTTTGTCCTAGTTGCAAGTCCATGCTCGATTCGCAACTGGGCCCGACCTTTTTCTGTCTCAATTGCAAGTTCACTCTCAACTCACAATTGAGGCTTGACCTTTTTTTTGTCCTAATTGCAGGTTCACCGCTAACTCACAACCGGTGCCAACCATTTTTCTCCCACTTGCAACTCCACCCTCTACCTGCAACTAGGGCCCGATCTTTCTTAGTCCCAGTCGTAAGTCCACCCTTGACTCGCAACTTCGGTCTAACAAATTTTATGAACATTCATCAATTTCATGAATGTGTAAAAATGAGACACATCCTTTTGAGTCATATGCTTTCCTATGTAAGGCTAGTTTGTTCACCAATTTGAAAAATGTCCACGTTAAACAAAATGGTGTTCAACAATTCAAAAAATATTTGCTTCAATTTTGTTTTAGAATATCAACAGATATTATCATTTTCAAGTTTTGTTTACAAATTCAAAAATGTTAGAGAATTTTTATATTTTATTTACTGGTTTAATTTGAAAAATGCCAGAAATTTTAAATATTGCTGCTGCTGGGCCTGATGTTTTTTCTGTCTCAACTGTCCCACTTGCAAGCCCACCTCAACCTGCAACTGGGACTAACCTTTTTTCACATTATGTAAATATTATTTTAAATGTCACAAACATATTTTTGAAATTCTTGAACAACTTTTTAAAGGGAATTTTAAGATGTGTGTTTTTAGCATTTTTTTAGTCTGGTCATATATGACTTTCTCGATCTGCATGTGGCCTGGCCATTTTGCATGTAGTTTCTGTCCATGTGCTTTGGGTCATTCTTTAACAAATTTTCACCTGTGTGCTAGAGGAGAAGGGACACGAGCTCTCGCCTAGTAGTTCTTTTTAGGACAAAGTTCACGTGTAGTAGTAGTACTAGATGGAAACGCGTGCTTTGCTGCGCCCGTTTTTCATTGTTGTGAACCAATTTTCTATCAGTCAATTTGTTGTTTTCGTTTATACATCTACTGTTTTCTCTGAAATATATAGGTTTTCTAGCATTGGAAAAACAATTATGCATATGACATGAGGAAACTTTTTGCGGGGCAATGGACTCAAATATCAGCTAATCACAATATTATTCATCTACTTTGAACCTCTGATCTGATATCAAACTTATTTAGTTCACAACTGATGTAGACTGTACTCTATATACTTCCCATTTTGCTTCTTGTACATGTATAGGAAATGGATGACAAAAGAGCAAATATTGGAATAGTAGTTACAATTCAAAAATTCCTACGAATAAAGCACAAACTACATAGGTACATGCAGTGCATTCATATCCACCACACCTGAAACCTGATAGCTAAGAAATGGGAGTACCAACAAAAGTAAAATCTTCCAACTTGCACACATCTAGAACCGCAACACTCCGCCGCTCCCGAATTCCTAATTAGGTTGCATGGTATTTTCCCTTCTGCGACTCCCTTCCAGAATTGAGAAAACCAAAGAAAGGTGAAAAATGACAAGGACTAACATTTTATGAAAGAGGTTATAAAATTACATGGAAGAAAAATACTGTCATCGACAAAAGCTTGTGGCAGCACTTCTTTGTGCTTGTTCTAACAGTTGCAATATGAGACCAACAATGGTTAGGCATTTTAGAAAGAAAATAGTGCAAGATCTTCCATCAGAAATAAAAGTTCATCCAAGGTAAAACACAGAAGGAAATACTAACTTCAGTAAAAAATCCTTTAATATCTCCTCGTCCCTTCCCTTCTGATCCTTTTCCTGCAACCAAAACCAAACAATAGTAAATCACTTCAGAAAGAAAAAAGAACAACAGTCAAAGGTCTTTCAAAAGAGACACATGGGAGATCATGGAATATTTGCAGAGCAATGACACTTTTAATCGGATCAGTTTAACAACGATCATTCCAAACCAATGCCAAATACACAAGGATAGTAACCCTCCTAACAAACTGATTTCAGTGGACAGAAAAGCATGCACTTCAACAACTTTCAATTGTCTTTGCATTTTCCATTACTAAGAACAGATTTTAAGCTTTAGCTCAAGCAACACTTGTGAGCCATACCGAACTAAACTTAATTGCAGATCTAAATATCAGGAAATACCATTTCCTACCTTAGAGCATCTCCAACACCCGCGCTAAACTAGCGCCGCGCCGTAAATTAGTCTGTTTTAGCGCGCGCGCAACGCGGTGGGTCGCTCCAGCGGGCGCGCAAAAACGATGCGCGCGCTATAACGAGTTGGGCGCGCGGTCGAAAACACTCTCGCGCGCGGTGTATTTCGGGCGCCCACTACAGTGCGCGGCACACTCGAGCGCTCGCGCCGCACTCTCTCCTCTCCTCCTCCTACGCCCCGCGCGCGCCGGCGCCGGCGCCCTGCCACCCACCCATGGACGCGCACACCGGCACCCCGCTCACCCCGTTGTACAGCCGCGACCCCCCCCCCCCTCGCCGCCGCCGCCGGAAACCCTAGCGCGGGGAGCGTTGGCGTCGCCACCGCCGGAGCTCCGCCGAGCGTCGGCCTCGCGCGCAGCCTCTTCTTGCCGCCGCGGATGACGGCAAGAGAAGCCCCACACCCAACTCGGTTTCATACTCGAAGCCAAAACGACCGGATGGGTGCAAGAAAGACAAAACCGAAAAGAAGAAGAGGAAAGGAGATGATGAGCTCAAAAATGCTATGGAAGCTATTGTGAAGGCAAGGGTCGAAGCCAATGAGGTGAGGAAAATGGCAAGGAACCAAGATGCCGTGGCCGAGGAGAGGAGGTTGGCGGCCGAGGAGAGAAGGGTGGCGGCCGAGGAGAGAAGGGTGGCGGCCGAGGAGAGGAAGGTGGCTTTGGAGGAGAGGAAAGTGAGCAATGAGGAGCGAACTAGATTGTTGGAATGGGAGAAGCACTTGTTCTTCTTGGACACATCCAACCTCAATGAAGCGCAAAAGGAATATGTCAATCTCGCCCGTGAAGAAGTGTTGATCCAAAAAAGAGCCATGATCCGCATGAGTGGCGGTGGCCTTGGCGGCATGGGTGGCGGTGGCCTTGGCGGCATGAGTGGCGGTGGCCTCGGCGGCATGGGTGGCGATGGCCTTGGCGCCATGGGAGGCATGGGTGGCTTCGGAGCCATGGGAGGCATGGGTGCACCTCCGGTCGCCATGGGAGGCATGGGTGCATCTCCGGCCGCCATGGGAGGCATGGGTGCATCTCCGGCCGCCATGGGAGGCATGGGTGGCTTTGGAGCACCCTCCGACGCTATGGCCGCCATGGGAGGCATGAGTTTTGCTTCTCTCATGGGAGGCATGGGTGCACCTCCGGCCGCTATGGGTGGAATGTCTTCTCACACACATTCCCATGAAGATGTCGTTGAAGATCTTGCCAACACCGTCGGAGCTTCACGTGATGCGGTGCGTGATGAGGAGAGGGAGGAAGATTCATCTTCGGAGGCGGAAGAATCGTCTTCGGAAGATGAGGACGAAGACGAGGAAGATGATTGATGTGTCTTTCATGTCTTGAACTTTAGTTTGCATTTGAACTTGGTTGGATGAACTTGTGGGCATGATTTTGAACTTGTGGGCATGAACTTTTATTCATCAACTTGTTTGTGTCAAATTTCACATGTTCATTGCATTTTGATGAATGTTTCAAACTCATTTTGTGTCCAAAATATCATATATGTTTAATGCCCGGCGAGTCGCGCGCGCTGTATTTTTGCGCGCTGCTGGAGCGGCGCGCGCGCTGCATTATAGCGTGGCTGCTGGAGCCAGCGCTGGTGGCCGCGCTAAACATGCTGAAGCGCGCGCGGCAAACAGGTTTTTTGCACGTGGCGCTTTGCGCGGCTGTTGGAGATGCTCTTACAGTGCAAAATTATACAGTGAGCCCAACATGCTTAAAAGTAATTTTTCCCCTAAAGGCTAACTGTGTTTAGATAAATAAACATACATGATCAAGTCCAACATTCTCTAATATTTTAGCATACATGGGTAAAGGAACATATTAGTTTCTTATTTGATATGGTTCACAAGTTTGCAGTACAATATTTTTTTGGCATAATATAATATGCAAACTCTCAGTTATTTGATGCATGCTTCTTCATGAAGGGCACAAAATCTTGAATTGAACCTAAATTCTGAAAAATCTATTATTTTCAACAACGTATAATGTATAATGGCACACAATACTTGGAATGGTCAAATGGAGAAATTCAGCATACACTAATTTACCATTTATCCTCAAAGATCAACAAATGCAACAAAAAGAAATAGGGTAGTTTCATATATACTTGTTACCATGGAGAAGAAGACAGTGATTATGCCTTGTACCTAGTACCTTCATTCTTTTTTCTTAGCAATGCAAGAGAAAGATGCAAAGCATCTGCAACACCATAGATAAGTGTTGTTTCTTATATGATGAAATAAGTCCACCACCATTTTTTTAGATGATACCTACCGTCCATGAGAAAAAGCAGTAAAAGGATTTATGTTACCTCATACATATGGAAAATTTTCTTGAGATTTTCATAATATATGCGCCAGATTGCTTGATGGTATTGAAAATTCGATACTTCTTCCTATAATTGGTCAGATTTATGAAATTTTGAGAAAATAGATAACTTATGGAATAAATTTTGTGCGAAGGAGGGAGTACGTTGAAGAACATGGAAAATGTTTTCAATGCACATATCCCATTGTGTGAGAAATAAAGGATGACAAATAAATGTACC